>JACBOX010000017.1:0-558171 GCA_014706125.1 Phytophthora ohioensis (nom. inval.) | reverse complement strand
CGCAGACAACTTTTTCTGCAACGTGGGGAACAAAAAGACGAAACTTGTGGGACATGGTGCTCGAAATGAGGTTTTTCGTATTAGTCCAGCCAGTCGTGCGTTTCCTACCCTCAAGATGCAAGCGAGCAGCTCTCGTCCAAGTCGTGAGTCCTGAATGCTACCACCAGGAGCATTACATCAGTTGACAGCAATCATGTGTAACCTGCATGCTGTGCGTAGCTTTAGGAGCTGTACGGCTTTTATGAAGCCGCTTGGATATGTCACTAATCGAGTCACTATCTAACTGGTATCATGTAAGGTTTTACATTGCTGGATTTGAGTCCAGTGCCTCTTGTCGTCGCATATCAAAGAGCGCTGTTAAGCGTTGCTGAAAGCCGTCGTCCTGTGCGCATTGAGCGTTCATGTGTTTGTCGTAATGAGTGACTATCTAACTGGTTGACATATTGACTTTGCTAGATCGTGTCCAATGCTCCACCCACGCACACTGAGCTTGTTTTGCTGCTGAAAGAAGCATATTGTGCGTTGCTGCTCGTGTTTGTATTAATCAGCGTCCATTTAACTATCGAACTCGTTGTCTTTATTAGATCCAGCTAACAACCTCGCGCGTGCGTTGCCGAGTCTGCTGTCCTCTTAGCTTCCTGCGATCGTTATAATGACTCGTTATCGTGCTATTTGGCTTTTGCTGTGGTTCCATTTGAGCAGGAACAGTGGGTACAAATGATAAAATACGGCCTAACTAACACAACAAGGTCCTCGCGCCGACACTAACTACTATTCAATTTCGGGTTATCATCAATGTAAGAAGTAAGGTCATTGAAACGAGTGCGCTATATTGATTGTGCTAAACGAGGTTCTGCTTCGTAGTCACTTCGAGAAGCCGTCGATAATTCGCCGTTCCTGTTCACCGTCAGCTTTTGGATGGCTACCTCGACTGTCATCCCTTCTTCACTAACTTGCGTACGTAGCTGATGACGTATAGCCTCCTTGAGAAGAACTTTGTCTCTCTTGCTGATGATCTCCATTTTGTTCCAAATATTTTCTCTAGATAATCAATAGAAGGCTGGTTAACCAGCCCTTGGTGCCACTCTGTCCAGAATTCTTGCACTGTCGATACCCGGCTGCTCATACTGTATTGCGGACAAGTTGATTAACAGGAGCCGATGGCGGGGCAGATGACGGTTCTTGCTGATGGTGATGGACATTCGAAGTGCCGTCAGTGGCGCTGCTTGGACTTGCGATTTGGGTATTAGATCCAACTGCAGTACCTGAAACAGGTTGAATCCGGAACGACATCTCACCCTGGAGAAACGAGGTAAGTTGTTGTTGCGATTGGTTCACCAAGGCAACCAAACTGTGATGCCGTGATTCTAACGTTTCGATAACTGCTGCGTGTTGTGTGCTTAACAGCTAGGCCAGAAGAGACTTTGCAACTTGGAGTTGCATCTCGACGGGGTGTTGAACTGTCTGAACGCTAGCAAGTGCTTGCGAGCGGTACTGTTGGAAGCGATCACCGAAGAGTTGGTGCTGTTTAACTTGGGCAGGAAGCAGATCATAGAGGAACGCTGCGTCCTCGAGTAGTACAATGCGTAAGTATTCCATCAGTTCGATAAAAATCCACGAGCCGCAGGGTCGCCACTCACCATCTAACATTTGTTTCTTGTGCGTTTCAAGATCTGGAAAAATTAGAGCTTGGAGGTCATGTGGTGGCTCCAGGGCGGCTCGTTCAGACAATAGTGGCGCGAACGCGCAGGGTGCCCTGACAATGCACGCATAGCTTCACGGGCAAGTGGGACTGAGTACACAGCCTCCACCGTGGCCAGGCCCCATCTTCCACGCCTGCGAGTCTGCGAAGTGTCCACATCACTGTTTTCGAGTTGTATTACACCTTGCTGTCTGTTAATATGAGTTTTCTTAATGAACGTTAATCCAAGACGGCTAAACATATTTTCGTAACTTGTCTTGTGTGTGTCGTACGAGATTGACTTTGTGCGATTCCGACCACACAAAAACTTGATGTCATACCAGCTTTAGACATTCGAAAGAAGGAAAAGCCTCCAAATCCAAGTGAAAACGTTCAAATAAATACAAAGCAACAGCACCAACAGGACATAAGTGAACATCTTTGTTGCGCATGAGCCCAACGTGCTGCTGTTTTCCGTACGTGTTGGTTTTTCCATGTTGAATCAATAAGACCAGAGCCACACACGCCTGGTAGCCTTCGCCATCGAGAGTTTGCGAGAATATATCCGCCAGTTTTAGGTCGCGGACATTCTCTCCGCGTAGCAATCCATAGTGCGACACCAAAAATGCTGCTCGTCTTCGAAGATCGTCCAAAGAAAGAAAGTGTCACAAATCTGACGAAATTGCCCCTCTGACTGGTAGCCATCTAGCAAGGAGCCAACTCCGCGATCTTGGTAGTTTTTTTTCTTGTTGCTGTTGCTTGAGCTTGTACATTCTTTATGAGCTGCTTCACATGCGCTGACTGGGGATGCTCGTTAGAATTGACCCGTAGCGCAACTTGTTGGTTGTAGAGATCTACAATTACATTTACATAGCTGCAAACTGTGGAACCACCAACAATGGTGCCTTTCTTCTTTTTGAATTCTCGACCTGCGACTTGGGTGGACACGAAGAGATGGAGCTTGCCTTTCGTGACAGTAGATCCAACTAGAAAATGATTTCCATCGCACCAACTTACGAACTCTTTCTGATAACCTTCATACTTCCTTTCGTGTTGGTCGGACGGGTATTTAAGGTTGTTTGCAGGGTAATACGTTCACTTTCTTCTATCTGAACTTGTATCGCACTGTCACTTGGCTGTGGATCGTGTACTGTAGCTGCAGTAGCTGCCGCACACGAGCGGATCGAGATTCCGACTTTTTCGCCATACGGCGAGTTTCTTAGCGAAAAAAAGACAAGTATTTCGGCTAGGTCTCAAACCTGATGCTGACTCGGGTCAGGACCCACACAACGTCTGGCCTGATACCCATTAAGTAAATCTAGCAGAAGAGTACCCTAAAACCCAGCCTCGTAGTCTACACGTGATAGACAGCCCTACCGATTCTACAGCCTCTACATGTATGCTTTGTCAAACTACCGACATCTTCGGAAAGATCCAAACAGCCCTTTCTCTGTTCGGAGGTTTTCAAGCCAATAGATCATGAAGCATAGTGAACTCAAGTATCCGGTTGAAATCACTCAAAATTACCTTTTTTATTCGGAATTGTCTATGTAGCTTGTCTTGATTATCTTTGGGCTTTGTGTTCAGATCTTTGCGAAAATGTCGGTAACGCCGTGCTAGCACGGGAAAGCTCTGGATTTTGAACTTTCTCCTGTTTTTAGTGGACATTGTTGATGATATCGTTTTATGCATTTCAATCTACGTCTACCTACGCCAAATAGTGCACTTGCTCCACCTGCTTCGCAGGCGGCATCATCTACGCAGATACATGTAAGTAGGAACGACATCAGTCTAAAACCCGTGTGCTTTGTTCTTTTGGATACAGTGTCCTAATTTAACCACGTCTATTCAAGCAATAGTCACTGGGTGATTGGTTTTTGATGTTGCTGTTAGCCGCTTCAGTCAACATTCACTTTTTTTTTTTTCACTGTCACCCGGCTATTCGTTATTGCAGGTTAAGTAAAACAGTCTTGTTTAGAATGAGGAATGCAGAATTTATGCTTCGAGCAATTCGAATATATTTTAAGAACGCTGTTAACTAAGAAAATCGATCCGTCGTTATGATATAACAGGTTCATAAAATTGCAAGAGTACATGTATCTGAGAATGAAAAACGTGGAAGAATAATTTTTCCTTAGTTTTCAGTATAATAGTAAAGAGCTTTTTTAGTCAGAATTGCGTCCCTGTGAATACTTTGGATCTAAAATCCAGAGAATAATATTTGATTCCGTATGTTATTCGGAGTTCAGTAGCAGGGTCAGCAAAACTTCCCAACTACCACCATCAAAATATTGTCGCGAGTTGTACACATCAGTTGCAGCCTAACCAAGCTTCATAATCGGGATCACAAGGATCGCCAACGCCCCGTGCGATTTGAAAGCGCCTCATCTTAATTGGAAACGGGTTGGTGTCGCAGGCAATTCCCATGAACCGCGCATTATAGCACATTGACTCCACACCACTTGGATCAATACATTGTCGATAAAGTGTACCATTGCAGGGATCCATCGTCTCTGGAGGGAGGGCGCTCCAGGCTACTTGGATCGATCAAACTGTTACAGATGGTATCCGGGAATTTCTGAATGACTTCCAGCGTGTCCGGAGTAGCTTTAGAGCGGGTTGGAGCCAAACATGTTGCTGCTGGAGTGCCCAGAGAGGATGAACTTGACACATCGGCTGCTGAAGGTTGCACTCGCCCAAGAAGCCATTGCAACACCACGTGCCCGTGTCGGTCAAAATCAAGGACTTGAGATTCCTCTTGATCGGAGCAAAATCTGGCAAACTGTCTAGAACAGGAATCCAGGTTACATGTAATCGCTCAAGGCGATGAAGACTGTCGAAATCCGGAAGCTCGTCCAGCAACTGGAAGCCTGCAAGAGTGAGCGACTTGGTATTCGTAAGTCCTTGAAAAGATGGGAGACGTCTCATTGGGATAAACACCGCAAAGTGGATGAAAAGCAAGGACGACATGTCCTCAAACATGTCATCGGGCAGTACAACAAATGGACTCGTGAACTTGCTCTCAAGGTGGCTGGTGTCTGATTAACTCTGAGAAATAGGAGCAAGATCTTATGGTAGTGTGCACTTGCGTTGTTTGTGTGTCACCGATGCTACAATTTGTTGGTATGGAACGTGCTATACTTCGAAAATTGTCAAAAAGGTAGATCCATGTAATTGTAGACACTGTAGCCACTCGCACGGTTCTAAAGCAAATAGCACACGAGTAAGTCGTTTGCTTTATTCGGGTGGAACGTGTCGATTTAAGTTCTCACTACATTCACATCACAGTACCATTCCCTGATCATCAACATCGCTCTTCACGTTACACCACATTACCAGATGCCGTAGGGGGCTGCGTCTCGAACGAAGCGTGTGTCTGCTTGTACATATCCACGAGGTGTTGCCCACTGGTTGTAGGTGGAAACTTCGCCGGGTTCTCCTCACTCACGCAGCTCGGGAAACACTCAACCTGGCATGTGAAGTTCGGCTCATAGAAGAATGGCACCGAGTAGCGTTCCTTACCCGAAACATTCACCACACGGTGCAGCGTCGACTTGAAGTTTCCATTGGTAAATCTCTCCGCCATGTCGCCAATATTCACAACAAAGGCGTCTTCACGCGGTGGGACATCGATCCATTTTCCTTCATGAAAAATCTGCAGTCCCCCAGTCATGTCAGTCGACAGCAACGTGATCAATCCATAGTCTGTATGAGCTCCTGCTCCAAACACCCCATTCTGCACATCTGATTTCTCTGGAGCATAGTGTAGCAGTCTCAAGGCTGCCATGGGCTTGTCGAACATACCCGGGCTGTTAAATCTTCCTTTTCACCTGCAGCTTCAGCAAAGAGTTCGGCTACACCAAATCCAAGCTTACACATGGCTACATGGTAATTCTCCATTGTTTCTTGAAACGTTGGGAACTTGGTTTTATCAGGGAAGACGTTGGGTCCATGGAGGGGTAGCTTCATCTCATCACTGTCTAGAGGCACATGACGACAGATGTAGTACCCCTCCTTAGTGTCTCCTCTCGTCTGGACCGTCCGGTCCAGAGTCTCCTCGTTCATTAGCGTGTATCCTCTCATGTATTTATTAGCAAGAACCTTCTGCTTCTCCTCTCGAGGTTGGCTGAAAAATGTAGCCATTTCCTTGTACACTTGAGACTTGAGAGAGTCGGGAATGCCGTGGTGCATCAGGTAGAAGAAACCCACGTCGGTGAGGCGTGACGCAGCTGTTCGGCTGCGTTGGGGCTGGAGAAATCCACTTCGGGTATTGTCACCATCTTTGCGTAGCGGAGACCGTTGACACTTGAGCTCTTGGACGCAGATTGAAGACTGACGTGGTACAATAGTGTCGTCCACAAGCTGCAGATGTTCAACCGCTGTCTATCGATGGCGAGCTTTTCAGAAGAAATCATGAGCATGACAGTGGCAAATGCTCTCTTTTTAACCGAGCAAGGCGTTAGAGATCACCGATAGTAGTTCCGCGGGGGAAATGGGAAGAATAACTAGCCGTGATCATGATACAGTATGATGAGCTCGTGTGGAGGTGCTCATTGCGCAGACAATTTGATATCTTCGAATACGGTTCAGCTTTTGGTCATGCTGAATATCTTGTCACCGACAAGTTGTCAGCAAGCTAGTAAGTTGAGCTTACTAGTGAAAGATTCGTCGTTCGATCGACCATTTGCCTGGTAAAAACCGAGTACTGTCATGCTGCTTCTGTGCATTGAAGGGCTATACTGTTTGTCAAATGAGATGGTGCAGTGATAAATGTAGATCACTCTACGCGTGGAGCCAGGCGAACCTCTTTAGATTGAGGGCGCGAAACCTGTAAACTATTTCCATCACGGTCTTGTACACTTCTCCTCGCCTCTTCCAAGGCAACAAGTAATTTGTTTGATATCGATGATGAGGCCAGGAAGTCCACTGCGGAAGGTGGGATGGGGAGATAACGCTGACGTCGAGACCACGCACTTATCATCGCCTACAGATGCGATTCTGTACAACTCGAGCGATGTTCTACCAACTAACAACATTCGTGGTCCGATGCTAGTAAAGCAGTGGCACCACCAGAACTTCCAACGTTGTTAACGAAAATTCAACCAGGTGACGGCTCAATCCGCAGGGAAAGTGTTGCGAGTCGAAGGTCCTCAGCAGCGAGACGGTTCAGCTCCAGCGTTTCTTCGGCTCTTTTCCTTTTGTTACAAAAGAGATCCATTTACCTCCAAGCTCTGTTCGCAGTTGTTTTCATTTGTCTTCTTTGGACTGTGTGGCTCATTTTCCTCAATGCTGCGCCGAATTACACGGTGAATCGAGTTATGAACACGGAGAATTTCGACAACGGCGACTTTTGGTTGTTTGTAGATCCAGCTCCCTCTCTGCTTTGGATGTCTGTCGTGGGTTTGTCTGTTGTCGGTGTTGGGTACGTTGCCATTCTCGTCAAAATGGCCATCCGTCCAAAGCGGCCAGTGAGTCAAGCTCCAACCTCGCTGCAATCTTCGCCGAAAATCGACGCCACTAAGGGACCATCCGACAGATCAAGTAGAGCTGATCAAATTGCACGTAGAGTGACATCTTCGGCCAAACTAGTCGTCGCTCTCGCAAGCACGGACAGTGCCTCACGACGGCTTGCTGTAAGTTAGATTTACCCTCCAATTGCTGGTTCGTAGGGGTTCACTGACAAATAATTTGCTGTTTTCTTTGACGTGGCAGAGGCTTGGGATGAAGTTCGGGGATCTGGCGTTCGAGACGCTTCTCCTAGTCCAAACCTTGGAAGCTGGTTCTCCTGCACCGATTGTTGCCATCTTTACAGTCATCATTGCCTCGAATGCATTGACATGCGTCGCCACCATGTTCCTACCTTTCGAACGAATGGGTTTAGTGGAAACTCTGGTCGATCTACTGTAAGAATTTTGTTGAGGTTTACCTTTATTTTAGAAATGCAGGTACTAATGACTGCTGTGGTATGTGGACACAGATTCGATCTACTTATCGTTGTTGGATGCCCCATGCTTGTTCTGGTTTACTGCCTCCACGTTCAATTTTCCTCGCGATATATATGCTATTAACCAGGAAGTTTTTCCTCCTGGATGGTTCGAACAACAGGCAAGTGTGGTGGCTGACCCCGCGCAGACTGCGGTCATCTACAAGAGTTTAAAATCGCTACGTATCAGCTCAGTTCTCGAGTTCTTCGCGCGCATGGGAGTGCACGCCAGTTTGTTTCTACGTCTTCGCCAATTCCTAAATCTCATCCAGGATCCACAGAAGCAAAGGAATCGTGTATATCCTAGACGACACCGCCCAGCCGCTGCATTATTCGTGCTTTACGCCATTTCGTTGCTGGTTTTTTGTTGAAGAGAGTGTTCGGACGTCGACTATCGCGTGTGATCCTCATCCAGAATGCGTTGTGCATGCTCGGCGATGGACAATTTTGGGAGAGCGGATCTCTAACGCAGTGCCCTTGTTTAGTGCTGATTGATCGCGATATTGCTCCAAAGTCGTACGCAGAGTGGGAATTGCCGTTAAATGTGACGGAGAAAGTGGCGCAACTCGCAACGAGAGGGGACCTACAGACTGTTCAGCTGACAAATCGTTATATTCCAGCTCTGCCTGATGAATTACAGCGTTGTACTGAGTTGAGGCACTTGTACGTTGCACGTTGTCATAATCCTTGTGAAATAACACTGACGTGAAGAGTTGATGCAGGACGCTGGAATACACGCACACACAGACACTACCAGAGTGGTTTAAGAAGCTCACGAAGCTGGAATTTCTGTAAGAAGTCCATTTGAAGAAATATTGCGATGCATCAGAGCATCTGACCTAACGGGCCTTTCATTGTCCCCACACAGCCACCTTGAGAGCAAGTTCACGAGTCCATTTGTTGTACTGCCCGATGACATGTTTGAGGACATGTCGTCCTTGCTTTTCATCCACTTTGCGGTGTTTATCCCAATGAGACGTCTCCCATCTTTTCAAGGACTTACGAATACCAAGTCGCTCACTCTTGCAGGCTTCCAGTTGCTGGACGAGCTTCCGGATTTCGACAGTCTTCATCGCCTTGAGCGATTACATGTAACCTGGATTCCTGTTCTAGACAGTTTGCCAGATTTTGCTCCGATCAAGAGGAATCTCAAGTCCTTGATTTTGACCGACACGGGCACGTGGTGTTGCAATGGCTTCTTGGGCGAGTGCAACCTTCAGCAGCCGATGTGTCAAGTTCATCCTCTCTGGGGCACTCCAGCAGCAACATGTTTGGCTCCAACCCGCTCTAAAGCTACTCCGACACGCTGGAAGTCATTCAGAAATTCCCGGATACCATCTGTAACAGTTTGATCGATCCAAGTAGCCTGGAGCGCCCTCCCACCCAGAGACGATGGATCCCTGCAATGGTACACTTTATCGACAATGTATTGATCCAAGTGGTGTGGAGTCAATGTGCTATAATGCGCGGTTCATGGAATTGCCTGCGACACCAACCCGTTTCCAATTAAGATGAGGCGCTTTCAAATCGCACGGGGCGTTGGCGATCCTTGTGATCCCGATTATGAAGCTTGGTTAGGCTGCAACTGATGTGTACAACTCGCGACAATATTTTGATGGTGGTAGTTGGGAAGTTTTGCTGACCCTGCTACTGAACTCCGAATAACATACGGAATCAAATATTATTCTCTGGATTTTAGATCCAAAGTATTCACAGGGACGCAATTCTGACTAAAAAAAGCTCTTTACTATTATACTGAAAACTAAGGAAAAATTATTCTTCCACGTTTTTCATTCTCAGATACATGTACTCTTGCAATTTTATGAACCTGTTATATCATAACGACGGATCGATTTTCTTAGTTAACAGCGCTCTTAAAATATATTCGAATTGCTCGAAGCATAAATTCTGCATTCCTCATTCTAAACAAGACTGTTTTACTTAACCTGCAATAACGAATAGCCGGGTGACAGTGAAAAAAAAAAAGTGAATGTTGACTGAAGCGGCTAACAGCAACATCAAAAAACCAATCACCCAGTGACTATTGCTTGAATAGACGTGGTTAAATTAGGACACTGTATCCAAAAGAACAAAGCACACGGGTTTTAGACTGATGTCGTTCCTACTTACATGTATCTGCGTAGATGATGCCGCCTGCGAAGCAGGTGGAGCAAGTGCACTATTTGGCGTAGGTAGACGTAGATTGAAATGCATAAAACGATATCATCAACAATGTCCACTAAAAACAGGAGAAAGTTCAAAATCCAGAGCTTTCCCGTGCTAGCACGGCGTTACCGACATTTTCGCAAAGATCTGAACACAAAGCCCAAAGATAATCAAGACAAGCTACATAGACAATTCCGAATAAAAAAAGGTAATTTTGAGTGATTTCAACCGGATACTTGAGTTCACTATGCTTCATGATCTATTGGCTTGAAAACCTCCGAACAGAGAAAGGGCTGTTTGGATCTTTCCGAAGATATCGGTAGTTTGACAAAGCATACATGTAGAGGCTGTAGAATCGGTAGGGCTGTCTATCACGTGTAGACTACGAGGCTGGGTTTTAGGGTACTCTTCTGCTAGATTTACTTAATGGGTATCAGGCCAGACGTTGTGTGGGTCCTGACCCGAGTCAGCATCAGGTTTGAGACCTAGCCGAAATACTTGTCTTTTTTTTTCGCTAAGAAACTCGCCGTATGGCGAAAAAGTCGGGAATCTCGATCCGCTCGTGTGCGGCAGCTACTGCAGCTACAGTACACGATCCACAGCCAAGTGACAGTGCGATACAAGTTCAGATAGAAGAAAGTGAACGTATTACCCTGCAAACAACCTTAAATACCCGTCCGACCAACACGAAAAGGAAGTATGAAGGTTATCAGAAAGAGTTCGTAAGTTGGTGCGATGGAAATCATTTTCTAGTTGGATCTACTGTCACGAAAGGCAAGCTCCATCTCTTCGTGTCCACCCAAGTCGCAGGTCGAGAATTCAAAAAGAAGAAAGGCACCATTGTTGGTGGTTCCACAGTTTGCAGCTATGTAAATGTAATTGTAGATCTCTACAACCAACAAGTTGCGCTACGGGTCAATTCTAACGAGCATCCCCAGTCAGCGCATGTGAAGCAGCTCATAAAGAATGTACAAGCTCAAGCAACAGCAACAAGAAAAAAAACTACCAAGATCGCGGAGTTGGCTCCTTGCTAGATGGCTACCAGTCAGAGGGCAATTTCGTCAGATTTGTGACACTTTCTTTGGACGATCTTCGAAGACGAGCAGCATTTTGGTGTCGCACTATGGATTGCTACGCGGAGAGAATGTCCGCGACCTAAAACTGGCGGATATATTCTCGCAAACTCGATGGCGAAGGCTACCAGGCGTGTGTGGCTCTGGTCTTATTGATTCAACATGGAAAACCAACACGTACGGAAAACAGCAGCACGTTGGGCTCATGCGCAACAAAGATGTTCACTTATGTCCTGTTGGTGCTGTTGCTTTGTATTTATTTGAACGTTTTCACTTGGATTTGGAGGCTTTTCCTTCTTTCGAATGTCTAAAGCTGGTATGACATCAAGTTTTTGTGTGGTCGGAATCGCACAAAGTCAATCTCGTACGACACACACAAGACAAGTTACGAAAATATGTTTAACCGTCTTGGATTAACGTTCATTAAGAAAACTCATATTAACAGACAGCAAGGTGTAATACAACTCGAAAACAGTGATGTGGACACTTCGCAGACTCGCAGGCGTGGAAGATGGGGCCTGGCCACGGTGGAGGCTGTGTACTCAGTCCCACTTGCCCGTGAAGCTATGCGTGCATTGTCAGGGCACCCTGCGCGTTCGCGCCACTATTGTCTGGAACGAGCCGCCCTGGAGCCACCACATGACCTCCAAGCTCTAATTTTTCCAGATCTTGAAACGCACAAGAAACAAATGTTAGATGGTGAGTGGAAACGAAACCCTGCGGCTCGTGGATTTTTATCGAACTGATGGAATACTTACGCATTGTACTACTCGAGGACGCAGCGTTCCTCTATGATCTGCTTCCTGCCCAAGTTAAACAGCACCAACTCTTCGGTGATCGCTTCCAACAGTACCGCTCGCAAGCACTTGCTAGCGTTCAGACAGTTCAACACCCCGTCGAGATGCAACCAAGTTGCAAAGTCTCTTCTGGCCTAGCTGTTAAGCACACAACACGCAGCAGTTATCGAAACGTTAGAATCACGGCATCACAGTTTGGTTGCCTTGGTGAACCAATCGCAACAACAACTTACCTCGTTTCTCCAGGGTGAGATGTCGTTCCGGATTCAACCTGTTTCAGGTACTGCAGTTGGATCTAATACCCAAATCGCAAGTCCAAGCAGCGCCACTGACGGCACTTCGAATGTCCATCACCATCAGCAAGAACCGTCATCTGCCCCGCCATCGGCTCCTGTTAATCAACTTGTCCCGCAATACAGTATGAGCAGCCGGGTATCGACAGTGCAAGAATTCTGGACAGAGTGGCACCAAGGGCTGGTTAACCAGCCTTCTATTGATTATCTAGAGAAAATATTTGGAACAAAATGGAGATCATCAGCAAGAGAGACAAAGTTCTTCTCAAGGAGGCTATACGTCATCAGCTACGTACGCAAGTTAGTGAAGAAGGGATGACAGTCGAGGTAGCCATCCAAAAAGCTGACGGTGAACGGAACGGCGAATTATCGACGGCTTCTCGAAGTGACTACGAAGCAGAACCTCGTTTAGCACAATCAATATAGCGCACTCGTTTCAATGACCTTACTTACATTGATGATAACCCGAAATTGAATAGTAGTTAGTGTCGGCGCGAGGACCTTGTTGTGTTAGTTAGGCCGTATTTTATCATTTGTACCCACTGTTCCTGCTCAAATGGAACCACAGCAAAGCCAAATAGCACGATAACGAGTCATTATAACGATCGCAGGAAGCTAAGAGGGACAGCAGACTCGGCAACGCACGCGCGGGTTGTTAGCTGGATCTAATAAAGACAACGAGTTCGATAGTTAAATGGACGCTGATTAATACAAACACGAGCAGCAACGCACAATATGCTTCTTTCAGCAACGAAACAAGCTCAGTGTGCGTGGGTGGGGGGCATTGGACACGATCTAGCAAAGTCAATATGTCAACCAGTTAGATAGTCACTCATTACGACAAACATGAACGTCAACGCACAGACGACGGCTTTCAGCAACGCTCAGCGCTCTTTGTATGCGACGCAAGAGGCACTGGACTCAATCTAGCAAAAGAAACCTTAGATAGTTAGATAGTGACTCATTAGGACATATACAAGCGGCTCCATAAAAAGCCGTACGCTCTAAACTACGCACCATGCAGGCACATGATGCTGTCAACTGATGTAATTCCTGGTGGTAGCATTCAGGACTCACGACTTGGACGAGCTGCTCGCTTGATCTTGAGGGAGGAAACGCGACTGGTGGACTAATCAAAAAGCCTCATTGAGGTCATGACCCGTTTCTGGTATTTTTTTGAGTAACACACGACGTTGCTTTGGTATCCATGAATACCAGGTCATATGATCATGACTTTGCCGCGACTTTTTCGATTTTACGTGTTAGTACAACTGTGGTGGGGTTTGATTGTCAAGGTTTCAAGCGGGTTCACTTCAGTACATCATTCAATTGAGACCACGCAAACGAATCCACCGGATCAACTTATTTGTTTTTTTAAACCTAGCTAAGATCCGAATTCTGTTTCGGACTCACCCTTTCGTGACAAAGGAAGCATTTTGCCTCCTTTTGGTAGTTTTAAAAGATGATGCGAAATGACCCCGTTAAAGGAGACATTTTGCTATGTTTTAGCTCAAACGCAAATTTCATTGCACCGCACTTTGGTTCAAACTTATCAACGGTATGTACATGGGTCTATTAGTGAAAAACTTGACGTGAAAGACTTGACGTGAAAATCCGTGGCTGAAGCAACTTTTGAGCGGATTTCTCGTATAATTTCTAGTTATCCAATTGTTGTGAAACGCAATGTAAGATGGTGTTCAAAACTGGGCAGCTCATCCTATCTCTGACTGGCCCACCAGTGACAGGTCGAACGCATATGCAGAAACCAAGATACGTGCTTGGCTTCAATTCTCTATTGAGTTATCAGTACACACGAATTTTCGCACAACAAAGACAAGAAACTCGTCGTGCATACATTGGAGTATGAATACCTGTGGAAGCGCGTGGTTTGGAACGAGGTGTCGCGCAAAATGCGCGGCAAGCATTCTCCGCAGCAGTTCGAGGGGCGGATGCGAGCACTAAAGCGTACGTATAGTATAGACCTCACACGTTTTCCTCCATCTTTCTTCACCACGGTCTTACCACGCACCATGTCCCACAAGTTTCGTCTTTTTGTTCCCCACGTTGCAGAAAAAGTTGTCTACGATGTCTCATGTTTCGGCAGCCGATATTCGACAGCAAGGTGGAAAAGTAGGCGAGAATGCGGGTGAATCGGTACCCCAAATAGTGTCAAATATTATTGTGCTAATAGGAAATGTAAGTCGACATGACGTTTTCCTAGATGTAGAAGCTGGGTTGGGTAACATCGCGGCTCAGTTCGCACTGCAGACAAGCGCGCGGCAGTGTTTGGGTAGCGAACAGAGGCGGGGTTGCTCAGAGAGGATCGCGATGCTTGCAGGACCACACATCCCGACTGTTGCTGCTACGCAAGGTTCTGCGTGAGTGTGTGACCGACATACCACTGGCTTCACGTCTCTGATTCCTGAATGCATCAATTGTGTTTCTCAACGATTTTCTATTCGAGGAAGCCGCTAAGATCGTCGTACAAGAAGCTCTCAGAGCCATGCCAAGACTTCGGCTGGTCGTGTCTACATCGCACTATTGTCCCCGGCACCGAGCGCCATGCAGGAATCCATTTTGCGTACGATGGAGGGTCCGGGACGCTACCTACGGCTACGGAAGTTGGAAATCAGCACCTCTTCCCATCTATATTTACCACCGCAGATAGACATGATGTGCGTGGCGACGAAGGTGGTGTCACACCTGTCCGGCGGCAAGATTAACGGGCGACTCACGTGGAGAGCGTTCGCGTGCTGAACATGGAATTGACATGAAAGGTCATGGTAGCCGCCACAACGATGCGGGGCGAGCATGATGCACGTGGTGCCCAAGATGGCGTCGTACGTGCAGGTCAGCATGTGGGCCACGTGGGTATCGTTTCTGACCCTGGACATGGAGCTGGAGTGAATGGTGTGGCAGCGGCCATAACGGTGATGCAAGTGTGTGGGCATGAAACATGTAGAGGTGTCCAAGGTGGTGCCGTATGTGCTGTGTGATCTAGTAGTGTAGCGGCTTTCAGAAGCACCGGCGAATGGAATCACGTACGTAAATATACGTACGACCGGTACCGATTTGCACTACGTAATTTTTAATTATACTCGCTGCTTCAACGGTACCGTCAGTAAAAGTCGCGTAACTAAAACCCGCAACGATCTACGTGCGGAATGCAGAGTAAGGTGCACAAGGTATCCAACATCAAGTGAAGCGACTAAGAGATGCGGACGACGATGACGGAGTGCTCGTACTGTGGTTGCTGCACCCCACCTATCTGCCTTAACGAGAACGCGTTTTGTAACCCAAGTTACCTTTGAATATTTTGGCGATGTCCGATGGAGAGGCAAAGGACATGTTCCGATTCACCGTTGGGTAGCTTTCACAGCCTGCACGCTAATTGAAGATTCCACCCGTTATTCGTTCACGTGAAGGTGCCCGCAGCAATGCCTTGGAGGCGCTTGCCATTTGTCTACGTCGACTGGTCTACCCCGAAACGCTGGATCGACATGGCAGGGATGTTCGGAAGAGCGCCATCTACTCTATGCCACATCTTTGACTATTTTGTCGATTTTCTCGAAAAGAAGGTCGAAGAATTTTAGTTTTCGACACGTCAAGGATTACCAAGAACCTGAAGGGTTACTGCAATGCGATTCTGGAACTATCGAAGGAGTGTGGAGCTTTATCGTGGAACAGTCGTACCTATCTGTCACCCCAGCAAATGGTAGCAAGCCGCATACAACGGCCACAAGCGCGTTCACGCCTTGAAATTTCAAACTGTTGTTACGCCGGACGGCATCATCTCCAACCTGTTTGGTCCTGTGGATTGTTGTCGTCACGACATGTTCATATTTGAATGAAAGTGGATTAAAAGACAAACGGGAGAAGAACATAGCTTTCCATAACAAGCTCATTTATGGAGTACCCTGCGTATGATGTACCAACGTATTTTGTTGTCCCTACAAGGATTGCCGAGTGAACGCACCACAGAAAGAACTGGATACAATCATGAGTGCAGTTCGAGTATCTGTTGAATGGTGTTATGGTGAAGTAACGAAGTACTATTCGTTCCTCGACTATAAACGTCACCAATGAGTTGCCACCACGCCAACATCAACGCTTTACAAACTAGGAGTATTTTTCACGAATTGCGTGACGATCGCTCGCGGTGGGAATAACAACTCGGAGTATTTCAAATGCAAGCCACCGAGGTTCAATGAATACAAAGCATCGTACCCAAACTAGGTTGGCCGATAACGATTGAATTCAATAAAGTTACTTTGACTGAAATACAGATGCAGTTAAGTACGAAGTTGGCAAGCATCGCGTTCAAATCGGAGCTTGCGCTACCGTGTTTGGAAGTGTTTCAATGCCCAGATGATGTTTGAGCACTGCAAGCTCCTCCCTCCGCAGCTCCATCTCGCTTTGTCGCGGCTCAACTTCGTCAGCCACTACATAGCGTTCAGGTTGGCTTCATACTTTCGAAATTCAAATTCTTCTTTCCACCTACTCTTTTCATTTTCGTCTTTTGTTTGTTTGAAGGTGAGTATATCACTGAGCAATTTGTATTCTTCATCGTGGCGTTTTCTTTGTCTCTCAATAAAATCCACCGTCACTGTGTTGACTTGGGCCGTCGTGAGACCACCACCTGAATTCTTCCCGGATTCACTAGTAGATGACGTTGTTTCGGACGGTTACCCGCTCATTTTCTCTACAGTTTCGCTTGCGCTGCAGTCACTAATTTCCCGTCACCATTTGCGTTTTGTTTTGAAGGAGCACGTTGGCAGCGACGCAGGACCGCTTGTTCGCGAAGTTTCTCACCTGCAGTCACCAGTCGATCCGTTTGTGCATTCTTTGCTGACTTTTATTCCTTATCTTCCTGAATATCCCGCATGCAATCGGTGATATATTGTAGCAACCGCTTGTGCTCGTCGTACTCCTCCTCAACAACCGACTTTTTTCGGTACGCACAATCCGAGGCCTTGAACATTTTTACAAGAAGAAAGAAACGTTCTTTCATAATCCGAACGGCGAGATCGGTCTCCCAATGCTCATTTAGGCTGTCAGTGGCATCTTGATACCTTGCTGTCACCGATTCATGTTTTGCTGAGTATGGCTGTGCATTCGGCATCTCCAGAAGGAAGTCTAACTCAACCGTGGCTGTGAAGTAAACTTCTTCGGCTTATCGTTGAAACCATCGCCGTCGCGGCCGCTATCAGATGCGTCGCTGCAGATTCGCTGTTATTGTTTTATTGCGACTACTGTTGTCGCCTTCTACAGGAGGCGTCGTCTCATCATCGTTATCCAGTTCAGCAGTACTCGCTCTCGCATCAATCATGGCAGGGCTGCTGGGGTTGCGTCGATCCTTCAACCTGTTCATGACGTTGGCATTCGCCTTCTTAAATTTCGCTCTGTTTCCTTTATCGGTTGCGTTGGAGTCGGTGGGTTTGGTGGGGTGTTGAGACTTGCGCCCAGGTACTGTGGTCCTCTCGGTCACATGCTTGTCGTTCGCCATAGTGAGGCTGGATGAGCGATCCCCGGTTCTTTAGTCTCTCTCTGGTCGTAGACGCTGTTTTTCTCGTGGCACTGGTGTTGGATTTGCAAGTAGACATGCTTGTCCCTCTTTGCGCTTGTCGGAGGCTCGACGGGGAAGACCTGCCGAACTAGTTGACGGTTGAAAAGTGCTTGTGCACCTCAGTGTGCACGCTCGGACGGGTAGATCGCCCTCGTAGATGGCGTTAGAGCACCTGTAGCGCACTGGCTTCGAACAGGATGAACACGCGGCCACATTGACGTCTTCATTTTCACCAACGAGGCAGTGCGTGAACGCACACATGCCTACCATATCTTTTCAGACCGTTGTTTGCTTATGAAATGACAAGACGGTAAGAGGGTCCACGCCTACCGCTCAACGGAAGCCAAAACCACGTGTCAGACACCACGAAAATTTGAGTGGACCACATTGCGGTTTTTGCCAGCACTGTTTTTCTTGAAAATGATAGTTCTGAAAGACACTTTATGTGGACAGCGCCCATACGCTCAGCATGGAGTTGGTGCGATTGGTCGTGGAAACGTCTAAAATTATGCAAGTCTGCGTGCACGAATGCTGTATGTGGTATTCAAGGTTGCGTCGTACGTGTCTGGCATCTTGTGTGACGTTGGTGTTCACATTGATGGCGTTTTGACGCTGGACATTGAGTTGGAGTGAATGGCCGTGGCAACGGCTGCAATGATGATATAAGTACGCAGGGCGTGCATGCTGTATGTGGTGCCCAATGTGGCGTCGTACGTGCTGAACAGCATGTGCGACGATGCTGTACGCGTTGATGGCATTTTGAAGCTAGATGTGGATATGGTGTGAATGGCCGTAGCAGCGATTACAACGGAGATGCAAGTGTACGGAGCGCACACGATGTACGTGGTGTCCAATGCGGCGTCGTACGTGCTGGTCAGTATGTGCGGCGTTGTTATACACGTTGAGCTGCCGCTGGACATAATGTTGGTGCGAATGGCTGTGGTAGGAGGCTATAGCGACAATGTTAGAACACAGGGCGTATATGTATGATAAACTTGATTAGCGGGTACTAAGTGCGTCGGGGTGATTCATGTAGAGTGCGTATCGGTGCCTGGGCAAGTGGTTGGTGTGAATGGCTTTGGTAGCGGTCACAGCGGTTATTATAGCGCGCTAGACCCGCTTCATCTACATGGTTTGAAGGTGGCGTCAAACGACATTTACGTCGTGCTAATTGACGCGGAGAGCGTTCGGATGCAGGCAATGAATTTGGTGTGAATGACCGTGGTAGTAGTTATATCGGTGCTATCTATCTGATGTACGTGGCGCCCAAGGCGGCGTCATACGTGGCGAGCGGCATGTTTGATGTGGTGATTAGCGAGGAGACCCCCTGGGCATGGAGTCGATGAAATTAGTCGTGGAAGCGTCCACACTAGTGATGCAAGCGCACAGGAATTACATTACATTCGTGGTGTCCCGTGTGGCGTACATGCTGGGCGGCATGTGCGACGTTGTGGAGGGCAGTATGGCGCCGCACAAGGAGAAGGTATGAATGGCCGTATCACAGGCGTCAGCGGTGATTCTAGAGCTTAGGCCCTGCATGATGTACGTGATGATGAACGTGGCGTCGAACGAGCCGGACGACACATACAGTGTCATGATTGACGCGGAGCGCGTTCCGGAGGAGGTCACAGAGCTGGTGTGAATGGCCTGGCAGCGGTCATGGCGGACACACAAGTGCACGCGGTGTGCATGACGTACGCGTTTATAAAGGTGGTGTCGTACGTGCAGGGTTGCTGAGCGCGATGTCATATTGCACAGAGAGCAGTATGGCGGTTGACGTGAGTATGGAGGTGGTGTGGATATCCATGACACCGGCGAAGTATCACCCCAATAATGTTAGTGGTGGTAGCGATGTCACTGTTCATTCCTGTTGGTAAGTTGCCGGACATGGAAAGTTGATCGGCGGTGGTCAGCGCGGTACCTTAAGGTTGGTAAGGAATGGGCGTGTGCTTGACTAGCATTCAACTGTACATGTGCGACTGATGCCCTGGAATATCCATGCTGGATAGTGTGCTTCGGGTAGTGCTTGCTACCTCCTCGAACGGTACCCCTTCCGTACAAACCCTTCAATCGAAGATCAAGCAGTAACTGGACGCTTGTATAATAGTTGTCCATATGCCATATGATAATTCGCCGAGAATGAAAGAAGGGTCTTACAACCGTTAACACGTGCTTCCGTACTTGTCTCATATTTCCTCTCGAGTTGCTGGACTTCTTCGTGGTTTACCATAATTCCACAACCGATCTCCACTAGAGGTATTTAGCAAAACCGAAAAGATGGTTTTTCCGGTTTTATCACATGGTATTTCACCTATCCGCCGCCTGTCCAACAGAACTTTCGATCGAAACCTTCAGCGCAAACCGGGCGAAACAGCGCATTTTTCTGGTATGGAGTACGAATATTACGGTTTCTATCCCGCCATTAAAACCATACTTACCTGGGCGTATCTCTGTTGCTCTTTCACTTAACGACTTACCGTCAACTCAAGTGCTCCCAGAGACTCTCGCTCGTAAGTTTAATGGACCTGAATGAAGCCTTCCTCCTGGATATCGAGCTGACATACTACAGCTGCTCTATAGCACAAGGTGTGCGAAGGAGTTTCAAGAACGCAAACTTGTTGCAGCGCTGGTATGCCATCCATGGGACCGACTTGAACGTACATGCAGCTGTGATTTTTGCGGAGCTGGCGTCTCGACCACCAAGAGAACCTCATTTGAGAGTGCCTTTCAACGTTAACCCTATTGTGGTAGACCTATGTGAAACCAAGCAAAATGTGGTTTTGCAAATTTTACCCAATCAAATGTTATAGTTTTGGTTAACCAATAATATGAATTGCGGGAATTTGTGTTAAACATGCATAAATGCTTGGTTTAAGGAATTATGACAATACAATATCACCTTAAACATACATATTTGCAATACTTAGGTTGCAGGTAGCGGGCTAAAACCAAGCATTTATGCATGTTTAACAATTTTGTATCGGAAATCCACATACAAGTATAAAGTTGACCACAATAGGGTTAACGCTCTTTCGGACGCAGATTGCAAGCAGAACTTCAGGTTCGGCAAAGACGAGATCGGTATTCTTATCAAGCTGATGAATTTACGAGACGTCGTCACCCGTGAGCGCACTCGTGCGAGTGTTATTGAAGCATTATGCATAGTGCTCTACAAGCTCGCCCATAACTCGCTAGCAGCAGCACTTTCAACACTCTCGGCATCGCTTTGTTCGCTTTGTAAATTTGACGATGCGCTGTCCGAGCCGTCAACCGCACGCTGTGATTGCCGGCGAATGCTTTCAGCAGCGATGACGGCAGCGCAACTGGCTAGGTCCTTCTCCTTCTCTCCTTAGCTGCTTTGCGTTTTTCGTGTCGTTGCGAACGCGTTCGAGCTCAACGTGGTCACGCACGAGGCCATTTAGATCGTCGTAGTGGCTTTGAACATTGACTGCATCAAGTGATTCTTCGACACCACTGGCACGCGATTAGGACAGCTCATCAGCCTTGAACTTGGCCTGAAGAAAGTTGAGGCGATCGCTAACTTGTTTGACGTTGAGCTGTGTCTTCATAACACTTGAGACCCCCGTTGTAACCTCCTCCCAGACGTGTTGCGTTGTACCACGATTTGCGGTAAATGGCTTGTGACGAATCAGCTCTCGCATGAGCTCGCGGTCTTGTTCAGGCTGAAAGCGGAAACCCACGATCTCTAAGTGGCTTGTTGTTGTCTTCTTGGTCAGGTGGCAGGTTTCAAAGTGAAGCAAATTGTCTATCTACCACATGTCTCTCTGTATTCTAATTTTATGCTTCTGATGCACTATTGGAGGGTGGCAGGACAGGCGCCGTCGGCAGTATCGGCCAGCCAACTACACGTGTCTATGAGCCGACGGATTCCGACCGCATAATCAAACCTCCGCAAGCGAGGCAACCCGGAGACTCGTACGAGCCACGACGAGGGTAATACGACGCAACAGGCGCAGTACAAAAGCTAGCAACCGTCCAAGGCCAAAAAGACAAAAGCAGTCGCCCACCGTGGGGCTCGAACCCACGACCACAAGATTAAGAGTCTTGCGCTCTACCGACTGAGCTAGACGGGCTTCATATCCAATCAAATCCCAAAATCAGTCAAAATCAAACAAACCAACCCGCACGCCACAAACGCACACATGCCACGCACACGGTTCCCAAACACAACCGTCACACCTCTGCCCACGCGCCTGTATGATCGCTGACCGCACATCTCTTCTCTGGGCGGCCGGACTACCTGGCTTCGTGATGGCCTCCGCCAGGTAGCTGTCTGCGCTTGCTTCCTCGATTCAAGTTGCCTGTTGGTGAGGCCGGACACCTGCACAGGCTGTGGCAGCCGTGGGTGTCTGCTCTTCACACCGTTGTTCGTCGGCACGCCTGGTGCAGTCAGCAGTATCGGCCAGCCAACTACACGTGTCTATGAGCCGACGGATTCCGACCGCATAATCAAACCTCCGCAAGCGAGGCAACCCGGAGACTCGTACGAGCCACGACGAGGGTAATACGACGCAACAGGCGCAGTACAAAAGCTAGCAACCGTCCAAGGCCAAAAAGACAAAAGCAGTCGCCCACCGTGGGGCTCGAACCCACGACCACAAGATTAAGAGTCTTGCGCTCTACCGACTGAGCTAGACGGGCTTCATATCCAATCAAATCCCAAAATCAGTCAAAATCAAACAAACCAACCCGCACGCCACAAACGCACACATGCCACGCACACGGTTCCCAAACACAACCGTCACACCTCTGCCCACGCGCCTGTATGATCGCTGACCGCACATCTCTTCTCTGGGCGGCCGGACTACCTGGCTTCGTGATGGCCTCCGCCAGGTAGCTGTCTGCGCTTGCTTCCTCGATTCAAGTTGCCTGTTGGTGAGGCCGGACACCTGCACAGGCTGTGGCAGCCGTGGGTGTCTGCTCTTCACACCGTTGTTCGTCGGCACGCCTGGTGCAGTCAGCAGTATCGGCCAGCCAACTACACGTGTCTATGAGCCGACGGATTCCGACCGCATAATCAAACCTCCGCAAGCGAGGCAACCCGGAGACTCGTACGAGCCACGACGAGGGTAATACGACGCAACAGGCGCAGTACAAAAGCTAGCAACCGTCCAAGGCCAAAAAGACAAAAGCAGTCGCCCACCGTGGGGCTCGAACCCACGACCACAAGATTAAGAGTCTTGCGCTCTACCGACTGAGCTAGACGGGCTTCATATCCAATCAAATCCCAAAATCAGTCAAAATCAAACAAACCAACCCGCACGCCACAAACGCACACATGCCACGCACACGGTTCCCAAACACAACCGTCACACCTCTGCCCACGCGCCTGTATGATCGCTGACCGCACATCTCTTCTCTGGGCGGCCGGACTACCTGGCTTCGTGATGGCCTCCGCCAGGTAGCTGTCTGCGCTTGCTTCCTCGATTCAAGTTGCCTGTTGGTGAGGCCGGACACCTGCACAGGCTGTGGCAGCCGTGGGTGTCTGCTCTTCACACCGTTGTTCGTCGGCACGCCTGGTGCAGTCAGCAGTATCGGCCAGCCAACTACACGTGTCTATGAGCCGACGGATTCCGACCGCATAATCAAACCTCCGCAAGCGAGGCAACCCGGAGACTCGTACGAGCCACGACGAGGGTAATACGACGCAACAGGCGCAGTACAAAAGCTAGCAACCGTCCAAGGCCAAAAAGACAAAAGCAGTCGCCCACCGTGGGGCTCGAACCCACGACCACAAGATTAAGAGTCTTGCGCTCTACCGACTGAGCTAGACGGGCTTCATATCCAATCAAATCCCAAAATCAGTCAAAATCAAACAAACCAACCCGCACGCCACAAACGCACACATGCCACGCACACGGTTCCCAAACACAACCGTCACACCTCTGCCCACGCGCCTGTATGATCGCTGACCGCACATCTCTTCTCTGGGCGGCCGGACTACCTGGCTTCGTGATGGCCTCCGCCAGGTAGCTGTCTGCGCTTGCTTCCTCGATTCAAGTTGCCTGTTGGTGAGGCCGGACACCTGCACAGGCTGTGGCAGCCGTGGGTGTCTGCTCTTCACACCGTTGTTCGTCGGCACGCCTGGTGCAGTCAGCAGTATCGGCCAGCCAACTACACGTGTCTATGAGCCGACGGATTCCGACCGCATAATCAAACCTCCGCAAGCGAGGCAACCCGGAGACTCGTACGAGCCACGACGAGGGTAATACGACGCAACAGGCGCAGTACAAAAGCTAGCAACCGTCCAAGGCCAAAAAGACAAAAGCAGTCGCCCACCGTGGGGCTCGAACCCACGACCACAAGATTAAGAGTCTTGCGCTCTACCGACTGAGCTAGACGGGCTTCATATCCAATCAAATCCCAAAATCAGTCAAAATCAAACAAACCAACCCGCACGCCACAAACGCACACATGCCACGCACACGGTTCCCAAACACAACCGTCACACCTCTGCCCACGCGCCTGTATGATCGCTGACCGCACATCTCTTCTCTGGGCGGCCGGACTACCTGGCTTCGTGATGGCCTCCGCCAGGTAGCTGTCTGCGCTTGCTTCCTCGATTCAAGTTGCCTGTTGGTGAGGCCGGACACCTGCACAGGCTGTGGCAGCCGTGGGTGTCTGCTCTTCACACCGTTGTTCGTCGGCACGCCTGGTGCAGTCAGCAGTATCGGCCAGCCAACTACACGTGTCTATGAGCCGACGGATTCCGACCGCATAATCAAACCTCCGCAAGCGAGGCAACCCGGAGACTCGTACGAGCCACGACGAGGGTAATACGACGCAACAGGCGCAGTACAAAAGCTAGCAACCGTCCAAGGCCAAAAAGACAAAAGCAGTCGCCCACCGTGGGGCTCGAACCCACGACCACAAGATTAAGAGTCTTGCGCTCTACCGACTGAGCTAGACGGGCTTCATATCCAATCAAATCCCAAAATCAGTCAAAATCAAACAAACCAACCCGCACGCCACAAACGCACACATGCCACGCACACGGTTCCCAAACACAACCGTCACACCTCTGCCCACGCGCCTGTATGATCGCTGACCGCACATCTCTTCTCTGGGCGGCCGGACTACCTGGCTTCGTGATGGCCTCCGCCAGGTAGCTGTCTGCGCTTGCTTCCTCGATTCAAGTTGCCTGTTGGTGAGGCCGGACACCTGCACAGGCTGTGGCAGCCGTGGGTGTCTGCTCTTCACACCGTTGTTCGTCGGCACGCCTGGTGCAGTCAGCAGTATCGGCCAGCCAACTACACGTGTCTATGAGCCGACGGATTCCGACCGCATAATCAAACCTCCGCAAGCGAGGCAACCCGGAGACTCGTACGAGCCACGACGAGGGTAATACGACGCAACAGGCGCAGTACAAAAGCTAGCAACCGTCCAAGGCCAAAAAGACAAAAGCAGTCGCCCACCGTGGGGCTCGAACCCACGACCACAAGATTAAGAGTCTTGCGCTCTACCGACTGAGCTAGACGGGCTTCATATCCAATCAAATCCCAAAATCAGTCAAAATCAAACAAACCAACCCGCACGCCACAAACGCACACATGCCACGCACACGGTTCCCAAACACAACCGTCACACCTCTGCCCACGCGCCTGTATGATCGCTGACCGCACATCTCTTCTCTGGGCGGCCGGACTACCTGGCTTCGTGATGGCCTCCGCCAGGTAGCTGTCTGCGCTTGCTTCCTCGATTCAAGTTGCCTGTTGGTGAGGCCGGACACCTGCACAGGCTGTGGCAGCCGTGGGTGTCTGCTCTTCACACCGTTGTTCGTCGGCACGCCTGGTGCAGTCAGCAGTATCGGCCAGCCAACTACACGTGTCTATGAGCCGACGGATTCCGACCGCATAATCAAACCTCCGCAAGCGAGGCAACCCGGAGACTCGTACGAGCCACGACGAGGGTAATACGACGCAACAGGCGCAGTACAAAAGCTAGCAACCGTCCAAGGCCAAAAAGACAAAAGCAGTCGCCCACCGTGGGGCTCGAACCCACGACCACAAGATTAAGAGTCTTGCGCTCTACCGACTGAGCTAGACGGGCTTCATATCCAATCAAATCCCAAAATCAGTCAAAATCAAACAAACCAACCCGCACGCCACAAACGCACACATGCCACGCACACGGTTCCCAAACACAACCGTCACACCTCTGCCCACGCGCCTGTATGATCGCTGACCGCACATCTCTTCTCTGGGCGGCCGGACTACCTGGCTTCGTGATGGCCTCCGCCAGGTAGCTGTCTGCGCTTGCTTCCTCGATTCAAGTTGCCTGTTGGTGAGGCCGGACACCTGCACAGGCTGTGGCAGCCGTGGGTGTCTGCTCTTCACACCGTTGTTCGTCGGCACGCCTGGTGCAGTCAGCAGTATCGGCCAGCCAACTACACGTGTCTATGAGCCGACGGATTCCGACCGCATAATCAAACCTCCGCAAGCGAGGCAACCCGGAGACTCGTACGAGCCACGACGAGGGTAATACGACGCAACAGGCGCAGTACAAAAGCTAGCAACCGTCCAAGGCCAAAAAGACAAAAGCAGTCGCCCACCGTGGGGCTCGAACCCACGACCACAAGATTAAGAGTCTTGCGCTCTACCGACTGAGCTAGACGGGCTTCATATCCAATCAAATCCCAAAATCAGTCAAAATCAAACAAACCAACCCGCACGCCACAAACGCACACATGCCACGCACACGGTTCCCAAACACAACCGTCACACCTCTGCCCACGCGCCTGTATGATCGCTGACCGCACATCTCTTCTCTGGGCGGCCGGACTACCTGGCTTCGTGATGGCCTCCGCCAGGTAGCTGTCTGCGCTTGCTTCCTCGATTCAAGTTGCCTGTTGGTGAGGCCGGACACCTGCACAGGCTGTGGCAGCCGTGGGTGTCTGCTCTTCACACCGTTGTTCGTCGGCACGCCTGGTGCAGTCAGCAGTATCGGCCAGCCAACTACACGTGTCTATGAGCCGACGGATTCCGACCGCATAATCAAACCTCCGCAAGCGAGGCAACCCGGAGACTCGTACGAGCCACGACGAGGGTAATACGACGCAACAGGCGCAGTACAAAAGCTAGCAACCGTCCAAGGCCAAAAAGACAAAAGCAGTCGCCCACCGTGGGGCTCGAACCCACGACCACAAGATTAAGAGTCTTGCGCTCTACCGACTGAGCTAGACGGGCTTCATATCCAATCAAATCCCAAAATCAGTCAAAATCAAACAAACCAACCCGCACGCCACAAACGCACACATGCCACGCACACGGTTCCCAAACACAACCGTCACACCTCTGCCCACGCGCCTGTATGATCGCTGACCGCACATCTCTTCTCTGGGCGGCCGGACTACCTGGCTTCGTGATGGCCTCCGCCAGGTAGCTGTCTGCGCTTGCTTCCTCGATTCAAGTTGCCTGTTGGTGAGGCCGGACACCTGCACAGGCTGTGGCAGCCGTGGGTGTCTGCTCTTCACACCGTTGTTCGTCGGCACGCCTGGTGCAGTCAGCAGTATCGGCCAGCCAACTACACGTGTCTATGAGCCGACGGATTCCGACCGCATAATCAAACCTCCGCAAGCGAGGCAACCCGGAGACTCGTACGAGCCACGACGAGGGTAATACGACGCAACAGGCGCAGTACAAAAGCTAGCAACCGTCCAAGGCCAAAAAGACAAAAGCAGTCGCCCACCGTGGGGCTCGAACCCACGACCACAAGATTAAGAGTCTTGCGCTCTACCGACTGAGCTAGACGGGCTTCATATCCAATCAAATCCCAAAATCAGTCAAAATCAAACAAACCAACCCGCACGCCACAAACGCACACATGCCACGCACACGGTTCCCAAACACAACCGTCACACCTCTGCCCACGCGCCTGTATGATCGCTGACCGCACATCTCTTCTCTGGGCGGCCGGACTACCTGGCTTCGTGATGGCCTCCGCCAGGTAGCTGTCTGCGCTTGCTTCCTCGATTCAAGTTGCCTGTTGGTGAGGCCGGACACCTGCACAGGCTGTGGCAGCCGTGGGTGTCTGCTCTTCACACCGTTGTTCGTCGGCACGCCTGGTGCAGTCAGCAGTATCGGCCAGCCAACTACACGTGTCTATGAGCCGACGGATTCCGACCGCATAATCAAACCTCCGCAAGCGAGGCAACCCGGAGACTCGTACGAGCCACGACGAGGGTAATACGACGCAACAGGCGCAGTACAAAAGCTAGCAACCGTCCAAGGCCAAAAGACAAAAGCAGTCGCCCACCGTGGGCTCGAACCCACGACCACAAGATTAAGAGTCTTGCGCTCTACCGACTGAGCTAGACGGGCTTCATATCCAATCAAATCCCAAAATCAGTCAAAATCAAACAAACCAACCCGCACGCCACAAACGCACACATGCCACGCACACGGTTCCCAAACACAACCGTCACACCTCTGCCCACGCGCCTGTATGATCGCTGACCGCACATCTCTTCTCTGGGCGGCCGGACTACCTGGCTTCGTGATGGCCTCCGCCAGGTAGCTGTCTGCGCTTGCTTCCTCGATTCAAGTTGCCTGTTGGTGAGGCCGGACACCTGCACAGGCTGTGGCAGCCGTGGGTGTCTGCTCTTCACACCGTTGTTCGTCGGCACGCCTGGTGCAGTCAGCAGTATCGGCCAGCCAACTACACGTGTCTATGAGCCGACGGATTCCGACCGCATAATCAAACCTCCGCAAGCGAGGCAACCCGGAGACTCGTACGAGCCACGACGAGGGTAATACGACGCAACAGGCGCAGTACAAAAGCTAGCAACCGTCCAAGGCCAAAAAGACAAAAGCAGTCGCCCACCGTGGGGCTCGAACCCACGACCACAAGATTAAGAGTCTTGCGCTCTACCGACTGAGCTAGACGGGCTTCATATCCAATCAAATCCCAAAATCAGTCAAAATCAAACAAACCAACCCGCACGCCACAAACGCACACATGCCACGCACACGGTTCCCAAACACAACCGTCACACCTCTGCCCACGCGCCTGTATGATCGCTGACCGCACATCTCTTCTCTGGGCGGCCGGACTACCTGGCTTCGTGATGGCCTCCGCCAGGTAGCTGTCTGCGCTTGCTTCCTCGATTCAAGTTGCCTGTTGGTGAGGCCGGACACCTGCACAGGCTGTGGCAGCCGTGGGTGTCTGCTCTTCACACCGTTGTTCGTCGGCACGCCTGGTGCAGTCAGCAGTATCGGCCAGCCAACTACACGTGTCTATGAGCCGACGGATTCCGACCGCATAATCAAACCTCCGCAAGCGAGGCAACCCGGAGACTCGTACGAGCCACGACGAGGGTAATACGACGCAACAGGCGCAGTACAAAAGCTAGCAACCGTCCAAGGCCAAAAAGACAAAAGCAGTCGCCCACCGTGGGGCTCGAACCCACGACCACAAGATTAAGAGTCTTGCGCTCTACCGACTGAGCTAGACGGGCTTCATATCCAATCAAATCCCAAAATCAGTCAAAATCAAACAAACCAACCCGCACGCCACAAACGCACACATGCCACGCACACGGTTCCCAAACACAACCGTCACACCTCTGCCCACGCGCCTGTATGATCGCTGACCGCACATCTCTTCTCTGGGCGGCCGGACTACCTGGCTTCGTGATGGCCTCCGCCAGGTAGCTGTCTGCGCTTGCTTCCTCGATTCAAGTTGCCTGTTGGTGAGGCCGGACACCTGCACAGGCTGTGGCAGCCGTGGGTGTCTGCTCTTCACACCGTTGTTCGTCGGCACGCCTGGTGCAGTCAGCAGTATCGGCCAGCCAACTACACGTGTCTATGAGCCGACGGATTCCGACCGCATAATCAAACCTCCGCAAGCGAGGCAACCCGGAGACTCGTACGAGCCACGACGAGGGTAATACGACGCAACAGGCGCAGTACAAAAGCTAGCAACCGTCCAAGGCCAAAAAGACAAAAGCAGTCGCCCACCGTGGGGCTCGAACCCACGACCACAAGATTAAGAGTCTTGCGCTCTACCGACTGAGCTAGACGGGCTTCATATCCAATCAAATCCCAAAATCAGTCAAAATCAAACAAACCAACCCGCACGCCACAAACGCACACATGCCACGCACACGGTTCCCAAACACAACCGTCACACCTCTGCCCACGCGCCTGTATGATCGCTGACCGCACATCTCTTCTCTGGGCGGCCGGACTACCTGGCTTCGTGATGGCCTCCGCCAGGTAGCTGTCTGCGCTTGCTTCCTCGATTCAAGTTGCCTGTTGGTGAGGCCGGACACCTGCACAGGCTGTGGCAGCCGTGGGTGTCTGCTCTTCACACCGTTGTTCGTCGGCACGCCTGGTGCAGTCAGCAGTATCGGCCAGCCAACTACACGTGTCTATGAGCCGACGGATTCCGACCGCATAATCAAACCTCCGCAAGCGAGGCAACCCGGAGACTCGTACGAGCCACGACGAGGGTAATACGACGCAACAGGCGCAGTACAAAAGCTAGCAACCGTCCAAGGCCAAAAAGACAAAAGCAGTCGCCCACCGTGGGGCTCGAACCCACGACCACAAGATTAAGAGTCTTGCGCTCTACCGACTGAGCTAGACGGGCTTCATATCCAATCAAATCCCAAAATCAGTCAAAATCAAACAAACCAACCCGCACGCCACAAACGCACACATGCCACGCACACGGTTCCCAAACACAACCGTCACACCTCTGCCCACGCGCCTGTATGATCGCTGACCGCACATCTCTTCTCTGGGCGGCCGGACTACCTGGCTTCGTGATGGCCTCCGCCAGGTAGCTGTCTGCGCTTGCTTCCTCGATTCAAGTTGCCTGTTGGTGAGGCCGGACACCTGCACAGGCTGTGGCAGCCGTGGGTGTCTGCTCTTCACACCGTTGTTCGTCGGCACGCCTGGTGCAGTCAGCAGTATCGGCCAGCCAACTACACGTGTCTATGAGCCGACGGATTCCGACCGCATAATCAAACCTCCGCAAGCGAGGCAACCCGGAGACTCGTACGAGCCACGACGAGGGTAATACGACGCAACAGGCGCAGTACAAAAGCTAGCAACCGTCCAAGGCCAAAAAGACAAAAGCAGTCGCCCACCGTGGGGCTCGAACCCACGACCACAAGATTAAGAGTCTTGCGCTCTACCGACTGAGCTAGACGGGCTTCATATCCAATCAAATCCCAAAATCAGTCAAAATCAAACAAACCAACCCGCACGCCACAAACGCACACATGCCACGCACACGGTTCCCAAACACAACCGTCACACCTCTGCCCACGCGCCTGTATGATCGCTGACCGCACATCTCTTCTCTGGGCGGCCGGACTACCTGGCTTCGTGATGGCCTCCGCCAGGTAGCTGTCTGCGCTTGCTTCCTCGATTCAAGTTGCCTGTTGGTGAGGCCGGACACCTGCACAGGCTGTGGCAGCCGTGGGTGTCTGCTCTTCACACCGTTGTTCGTCGGCACGCCTGGTGCAGTCAGCAGTATCGGCCAGCCAACTACACGTGTCTATGAGCCGACGGATTCCGACCGCATAATCAAACCTCCGCAAGCGAGGCAACCCGGAGACTCGTACGAGCCACGACGAGGGTAATACGACGCAACAGGCGCAGTACAAAAGCTAGCAACCGTCCAAGGCCAAAAAGACAAAAGCAGTCGCCCACCGTGGGGCTCGAACCCACGACCACAAGATTAAGAGTCTTGCGCTCTACCGACTGAGCTAGACGGGCTTCATATCCAATCAAATCCCAAAATCAGTCAAAATCAAACAAACCAACCCGCACGCCACAAACGCACACATGCCACGCACACGGTTCCCAAACACAACCGTCACACCTCTGCCCACGCGCCTGTATGATCGCTGACCGCACATCTCTTCTCTGGGCGGCCGGACTACCTGGCTTCGTGATGGCCTCCGCCAGGTAGCTGTCTGCGCTTGCTTCCTCGATCAAGTTGCCTGTTGGTGAGGCCGGACACCTGCACAGGCTGTGGCAGCCGTGGGTGTCTGCTCTTCACACCGTTGTTCGTCGGCACGCCTGGTGCAGTCAGCAGTATCGGCCAGCCAACTACACGTGTCTATGAGCCGACGGATTCCGACCGCATAATCAAACCTCCGCAAGCGAGGCAACCCGGAGACTCGTACGAGCCACGACGAGGGTAATACGACGCAACAGGCGCAGTACAAAAGCTAGCAACCGTCCAAGGCCAAAAAGACAAAAGCAGTCGCCCACCGTGGGGCTCGAACCCACGACCACAAGATTAAGAGTCTTGCGCTCTACCGACTGAGCTAGACGGGCTTCATATCCAATCAAATCCCAAAATCAGTCAAAATCAAACAAACCAACCCGCACGCCACAAACGCACACATGCCACGCACACGGTTCCCAAACACAACCGTCACACCTCTGCCCACGCGCCTGTATGATCGCTGACCGCACATCTCTTCTCTGGGCGGCCGGACTACCTGGCTTCGTGATGGCCTCCGCCAGGTAGCTGTCTGCGCTTGCTTCCTCGATTCAAGTTGCCTGTTGGTGAGGCCGGACACCTGCACAGGCTGTGGCAGCCGTGGGTGTCTGCTCTTCACACCGTTGTTCGTCGGCACGCCTGGTGCAGTCAGCAGTATCGGCCAGCCAACTACACGTGTCTATGAGCCGACGGATTCCGACCGCATAATCAAACCTCCGCAAGCGAGGCAACCCGGAGACTCGTACGAGCCACGACGAGGGTAATACGACGCAACAGGCGCAGTACAAAAGCTAGCAACCGTCCAAGGCCAAAAAGACAAAAGCAGTCGCCCACCGTGGGGCTCGAACCCACGACCACAAGATTAAGAGTCTTGCGCTCTACCGACTGAGCTAGACGGGCTTCATATCCAATCAAATCCCAAAATCAGTCAAAATCAAACAAACCAACCCGCACGCCACAAACGCACACATGCCACGCACACGGTTCCCAAACACAACCGTCACACCTCTGCCCACGCGCCTGTATGATCGCTGACCGCACATCTCTTCTCTGGGCGGCCGGACTACCTGGCTTCGTGATGGCCTCCGCCAGGTAGCTGTCTGCGCTTGCTTCCTCGATTCAAGTTGCCTGTTGGTGAGGCCGGACACCTGCACAGGCTGTGGCAGCCGTGGGTGTCTGCTCTTCACACCGTTGTTCGTCGGCACGCCTGGTGCAGTCAGCAGTATCGGCCAGCCAACTACACGTGTCTATGAGCCGACGGATTCCGACCGCATAATCAAACCTCCGCAAGCGAGGCAACCCGGAGACTCGTACGAGCCACGACGAGGGTAATACGACGCAACAGGCGCAGTACAAAAGCTAGCAACCGTCCAAGGCCAAAAAGACAAAAGCAGTCGCCCACCGTGGGGCTCGAACCCACGACCACAAGATTAAGAGTCTTGCGCTCTACCGACTGAGCTAGACGGGCTTCATATCCAATCAAATCCCAAAATCAGTCAAAATCAAACAAACCAACCCGCACGCCACAAACGCACACATGCCACGCACACGGTTCCCAAACACAACCGTCACACCTCTGCCCACGCGCCTGTATGATCGCTGACCGCACATCTCTTCTCTGGGCGGCCGGACTACCTGGCTTCGTGATGGCCTCCGCCAGGTAGCTGTCTGCGCTTGCTTCCTCGATTCAAGTTGCCTGTTGGTGAGGCCGGACACCTGCACAGGCTGTGGCAGCCGTGGGTGTCTGCTCTTCACACCGTTGTTCGTCGGCACGCCTGGTGCAGTCAGCAGTATCGGCCAGCCAACTACACGTGTCTATGAGCCGACGGATTCCGACCGCATAATCAAACCTCCGCAAGCGAGGCAACCCGGAGACTCGTACGAGCCACGACGAGGGTAATACGACGCAACAGGCGCAGTACAAAAGCTAGCAACCGTCCAAGGCCAAAAAGACAAAAGCAGTCGCCCACCGTGGGGCTCGAACCCACGACCACAAGATTAAGAGTCTTGCGCTCTACCGACTGAGCTAGACGGGCTTCATATCCAATCAAATCCCAAAATCAGTCAAAATCAAACAAACCAACCCGCACGCCACAAACGCACACATGCCACGCACACGGTTCCCAAACACAACCGTCACACCTCTGCCCACGCGCCTGTATGATCGCTGACCGCACATCTCTTCTCTGGGCGGCCGGACTACCTGGCTTCGTGATGGCCTCCGCCAGGTAGCTGTCTGCGCTTGCTTCCTCGATTCAAGTTGCCTGTTGGTGAGGCCGGACACCTGCACAGGCTGTGGCAGCCGTGGGTGTCTGCTCTTCACACCGTTGTTCGTCGGCACGCCTGGTGCAGTCAGCAGTATCGGCCAGCCAACTACACGTGTCTATGAGCCGACGGATTCCGACCGCATAATCAAACCTCCGCAAGCGAGGCAACCCGGAGACTCGTACGAGCCACGACGAGGGTAATACGACGCAACAGGCGCAGTACAAAAGCTAGCAACCGTCCAAGGCCAAAAAGACAAAAGCAGTCGCCCACCGTGGGGCTCGAACCCACGACCACAAGATTAAGAGTCTTGCGCTCTACCGACTGAGCTAGACGGGCTTCATATCCAATCAAATCCCAAAATCAGTCAAAATCAAACAAACCAACCCGCACGCCACAAACGCACACATGCCACGCACACGGTTCCCAAACACAACCGTCACACCTCTGCCCACGCGCCTGTATGATCGCTGACCGCACATCTCTTCTCTGGGCGGCCGGACTACCTGGCTTCGTGATGGCCTCCGCCAGGTAGCTGTCTGCGCTTGCTTCCTCGATTCAAGTTGCCTGTTGGTGAGGCCGGACACCTGCACAGGCTGTGGCAGCCGTGGGTGTCTGCTCTTCACACCGTTGTTCGTCGGCACGCCTGGTGCAGTCAGCAGTATCGGCCAGCCAACTACACGTGTCTATGAGCCGACGGATTCCGACCGCATAATCAAACCTCCGCAAGCGAGGCAACCCGGAGACTCGTACGAGCCACGACGAGGGTAATACGACGCAACAGGCGCAGTACAAAAGCTAGCAACCGTCCAAGGCCAAAAAGACAAAAGCAGTCGCCCACCGTGGGGCTCGAACCCACGACCACAAGATTAAGAGTCTTGCGCTCTACCGACTGAGCTAGACGGGCTTCATATCCAATCAAATCCCAAAATCAGTCAAAATCAAACAAACCAACCCGCACGCCACAAACGCACACATGCCACGCACACGGTTCCCAAACACAACCGTCACACCTCTGCCCACGCGCCTGTATGATCGCTGACCGCACATCTCTTCTCTGGGCGGCCGGACTACCTGGCTTCGTGATGGCCTCCGCCAGGTAGCTGTCTGCGCTTGCTTCCTCGATTCAAGTTGCCTGTTGGTGAGGCCGGACACCTGCACAGGCTGTGGCAGCCGTGGGTGTCTGCTCTTCACACCGTTGTTCGTCGGCACGCCTGGTGCAGTCAGCAGTATCGGCCAGCCAACTACACGTGTCTATGAGCCGACGGATTCCGACCGCATAATCAAACCTCCGCAAGCGAGGCAACCCGGAGACTCGTACGAGCCACGACGAGGGTAATACGACGCAACAGGCGCAGTACAAAAGCTAGCAACCGTCCAAGGCCAAAAAGACAAAAGCAGTCGCCCACCGTGGGGCTCGAACCCACGACCACAAGATTAAGAGTCTTGCGCTCTACCGACTGAGCTAGACGGGCTTCATATCCAATCAAATCCCAAAATCAGTCAAAATCAAACAAACCAACCCGCACGCCACAAACGCACACATGCCACGCACACGGTTCCCAAACACAACCGTCACACCTCTGCCCACGCGCCTGTATGATCGCTGACCGCACATCTCTTCTCTGGGCGGCCGGACTACCTGGCTTCGTGATGGCCTCCGCCAGGTAGCTGTCTGCGCTTGCTTCCTCGATTCAAGTTGCCTGTTGGTGAGGCCGGACACCTGCACAGGCTGTGGCAGCCGTGGGTGTCTGCTCTTCACACCGTTGTTCGTCGGCACGCCTGGTGCAGTCAGCAGTATCGGCCAGCCAACTACACGTGTCTATGAGCCGACGGATTCCGACCGCATAATCAAACCTCCGCAAGCGAGGCAACCCGGAGACTCGTACGAGCCACGACGAGGGTAATACGACGCAACAGGCGCAGTACAAAAGCTAGCAACCGTCCAAGGCCAAAAAGACAAAAGCAGTCGCCCACCGTGGGGCTCGAACCCACGACCACAAGATTAAGAGTCTTGCGCTCTACCGACTGAGCTAGACGGGCTTCATATCCAATCAAATCCCAAAATCAGTCAAAATCAAACAAACCAACCCGCACGCCACAAACGCACACATGCCACGCACACGGTTCCCAAACACAACCGTCACACCTCTGCCCACGCGCCTGTATGATCGCTGACCGCACATCTCTTCTCTGGGCGGCCGGACTACCTGGCTTCGTGATGGCCTCCGCCAGGTAGCTGTCTGCGCTTGCTTCCTCGATTCAAGTTGCCTGTTGGTGAGGCCGGACACCTGCACAGGCTGTGGCAGCCGTGGGTGTCTGCTCTTCACACCGTTGTTCGTCGGCACGCCTGGTGCAGTCAGCAGTATCGGCCAGCCAACTACACGTGTCTATGAGCCGACGGATTCCGACCGCATAATCAAACCTCCGCAAGCGAGGCAACCCGGAGACTCGTACGAGCCACGACGAGGGTAATACGACGCAACAGGCGCAGTACAAAAGCTAGCAACCGTCCAAGGCCAAAAAGACAAAAGCAGTCGCCCACCGTGGGGCTCGAACCCACGACCACAAGATTAAGAGTCTTGCGCTCTACCGACTGAGCTAGACGGGCTTCATATCCAATCAAATCCCAAAATCAGTCAAAATCAAACAAACCAACCCGCACGCCACAAACGCACACATGCCACGCACACGGTTCCCAAACACAACCGTCACACCTCTGCCCACGCGCCTGTATGATCGCTGACCGCACATCTCTTCTCTGGGCGGCCGGACTACCTGGCTTCGTGATGGCCTCCGCCAGGTAGCTGTCTGCGCTTGCTTCCTCGATTCAAGTTGCCTGTTGGTGAGGCCGGACACCTGCACAGGCTGTGGCAGCCGTGGGTGTCTGCTCTTCACACCGTTGTTCGTCGGCACGCCTGGTGCAGTCAGCAGTATCGGCCAGCCAACTACACGTGTCTATGAGCCGACGGATTCCGACCGCATAATCAAACCTCCGCAAGCGAGGCAACCCGGAGACTCGTACGAGCCACGACGAGGGTAATACGACGCAACAGGCGCAGTACAAAAGCTAGCAACCGTCCAAGGCCAAAAAGACAAAAGCAGTCGCCCACCGTGGGGCTCGAACCCACGACCACAAGATTAAGAGTCTTGCGCTCTACCGACTGAGCTAGACGGGCTTCATATCCAATCAAATCCCAAAATCAGTCAAAATCAAACAAACCAACCCGCACGCCACAAACGCACACATGCCACGCACACGGTTCCCAAACACAACCGTCACACCTCTGCCCACGCGCCTGTATGATCGCTGACCGCACATCTCTTCTCTGGGCGGCCGGACTACCTGGCTTCGTGATGGCCTCCGCCAGGTAGCTGTCTGCGCTTGCTTCCTCGATTCAAGTTGCCTGTTGGTGAGGCCGGACACCTGCACAGGCTGTGGCAGCCGTGGGTGTCTGCTCTTCACACCGTTGTTCGTCGGCACGCCTGGTGCAGTCAGCAGTATCGGCCAGCCAACTACACGTGTCTATGAGCCGACGGATTCCGACCGCATAATCAAACCTCCGCAAGCGAGGCAACCCGGAGACTCGTACGAGCCACGACGAGGGTAATACGACGCAACAGGCGCAGTACAAAAGCTAGCAACCGTCCAAGGCCAAAAAGACAAAAGCAGTCGCCCACCGTGGGGCTCGAACCCACGACCACAAGATTAAGAGTCTTGCGCTCTACCGACTGAGCTAGACGGGCTTCATATCCAATCAAATCCCAAAATCAGTCAAAATCAAACAAACCAACCCGCACGCCACAAACGCACACATGCCACGCACACGGTTCCCAAACACAACCGTCACACCTCTGCCCACGCGCCTGTATGATCGCTGACCGCACATCTCTTCTCTGGGCGGCCGGACTACCTGGCTTCGTGATGGCCTCCGCCAGGTAGCTGTCTGCGCTTGCTTCCTCGATTCAAGTTGCCTGTTGGTGAGGCCGGACACCTGCACAGGCTGTGGCAGCCGTGGGTGTCTGCTCTTCACACCGTTGTTCGTCGGCACGCCTGGTGCAGTCAGCAGTATCGGCCAGCCAACTACACGTGTCTATGAGCCGACGGATTCCGACCGCATAATCAAACCTCCGCAAGCGAGGCAACCCGGAGACTCGTACGAGCCACGACGAGGGTAATACGACGCAACAGGCGCAGTACAAAAGCTAGCAACCGTCCAAGGCCAAAAAGACAAAAGCAGTCGCCCACCGTGGGGCTCGAACCCACGACCACAAGATTAAGAGTCTTGCGCTCTACCGACTGAGCTAGACGGGCTTCATATCCAATCAAATCCCAAAATCAGTCAAAATCAAACAAACCAACCCGCACGCCACAAACGCACACATGCCACGCACACGGTTCCCAAACACAACCGTCACACCTCTGCCCACGCGCCTGTATGATCGCTGACCGCACATCTCTTCTCTGGGCGGCCGGACTACCTGGCTTCGTGATGGCCTCCGCCAGGTAGCTGTCTGCGCTTGCTTCCTCGATTCAAGTTGCCTGTTGGTGAGGCCGGACACCTGCACAGGCTGTGGCAGCCGTGGGTGTCTGCTCTTCACACCGTTGTTCGTCGGCACGCCTGGTGCAGTCAGCAGTATCGGCCAGCCAACTACACGTGTCTATGAGCCGACGGATTCCGACCGCATAATCAAACCTCCGCAAGCGAGGCAACCCGGAGACTCGTACGAGCCACGACGAGGGTAATACGACGCAACAGGCGCAGTACAAAAGCTAGCAACCGTCCAAGGCCAAAAAGACAAAAGCAGTCGCCCACCGTGGGGCTCGAACCCACGACCACAAGATTAAGAGTCTTGCGCTCTACCGACTGAGCTAGACGGGCTTCATATCCAATCAAATCCCAAAATCAGTCAAAATCAAACAAACCAACCCGCACGCCACAAACGCACACATGCCACGCACACGGTTCCCAAACACAACCGTCACACCTCTGCCCACGCGCCTGTATGATCGCTGACCGCACATCTCTTCTCTGGGCGGCCGGACTACCTGGCTTCGTGATGGCCTCCGCCAGGTAGCTGTCTGCGCTTGCTTCCTCGATTCAAGTTGCCTGTTGGTGAGGCCGGACACCTGCACAGGCTGTGGCAGCCGTGGGTGTCTGCTCTTCACACCGTTGTTCGTCGGCACGCCTGGTGCAGTCAGCAGTATCGGCCAGCCAACTACACGTGTCTATGAGCCGACGGATTCCGACCGCATAATCAAACCTCCGCAAGCGAGGCAACCCGGAGACTCGTACGAGCCACGACGAGGGTAATACGACGCAACAGGCGCAGTACAAAAGCTAGCAACCGTCCAAGGCCAAAAAGACAAAAGCAGTCGCCCACCGTGGGGCTCGAACCCACGACCACAAGATTAAGAGTCTTGCGCTCTACCGACTGAGCTAGACGGGCTTCATATCCAATCAAATCCCAAAATCAGTCAAAATCAAACAAACCAACCCGCACGCCACAAACGCACACATGCCACGCACACGGTTCCCAAACACAACCGTCACACCTCTGCCCACGCGCCTGTATGATCGCTGACCGCACATCTCTTCTCTGGGCGGCCGGACTACCTGGCTTCGTGATGGCCTCCGCCAGGTAGCTGTCTGCGCTTGCTTCCTCGATTCAAGTTGCCTGTTGGTGAGGCCGGACACCTGCACAGGCTGTGGCAGCCGTGGGTGTCTGCTCTTCACACCGTTGTTCGTCGGCACGCCTGGTGCAGTCAGCAGTATCGGCCAGCCAACTACACGTGTCTATGAGCCGACGGATTCCGACCGCATAATCAAACCTCCGCAAGCGAGGCAACCCGGAGACTCGTACGAGCCACGACGAGGGTAATACGACGCAACAGGCGCAGTACAAAAGCTAGCAACCGTCCAAGGCCAAAAAGACAAAAGCAGTCGCCCACCGTGGGGCTCGAACCCACGACCACAAGATTAAGAGTCTTGCGCTCTACCGACTGAGCTAGACGGGCTTCATATCCAATCAAATCCCAAAATCAGTCAAAATCAAACAAACCAACCCGCACGCCACAAACGCACACATGCCACGCACACGGTTCCCAAACACAACCGTCACACCTCTGCCCACGCGCCTGTATGATCGCTGACCGCACATCTCTTCTCTGGGCGGCCGGACTACCTGGCTTCGTGATGGCCTCCGCCAGGTAGCTGTCTGCGCTTGCTTCCTCGATTCAAGTTGCCTGTTGGTGAGGCCGGACACCTGCACAGGCTGTGGCAGCCGTGGGTGTCTGCTCTTCACACCGTTGTTCGTCGGCACGCCTGGTGCAGTCAGCAGTATCGGCCAGCCAACTACACGTGTCTATGAGCCGACGGATTCCGACCGCATAATCAAACCTCCGCAAGCGAGGCAACCCGGAGACTCGTACGAGCCACGACGAGGGTAATACGACGCAACAGGCGCAGTACAAAAGCTAGCAACCGTCCAAGGCCAAAAAGACAAAAGCAGTCGCCCACCGTGGGGCTCGAACCCACGACCACAAGATTAAGAGTCTTGCGCTCTACCGACTGAGCTAGACGGGCTTCATATCCAATCAAATCCCAAAATCAGTCAAAATCAAACAAACCAACCCGCACGCCACAAACGCACACATGCCACGCACACGGTTCCCAAACACAACCGTCACACCTCTGCCCACGCGCCTGTATGATCGCTGACCGCACATCTCTTCTCTGGGCGGCCGGACTACCTGGCTTCGTGATGGCCTCCGCCAGGTAGCTGTCTGCGCTTGCTTCCTCGATTCAAGTTGCCTGTTGGTGAGGCCGGACACCTGCACAGGCTGTGGCAGCCGTGGGTGTCTGCTCTTCACACCGTTGTTCGTCGGCACGCCTGGTGCAGTCAGCAGTATCGGCCAGCCAACTACACGTGTCTATGAGCCGACGGATTCCGACCGCATAATCAAACCTCCGCAAGCGAGGCAACCCGGAGACTCGTACGAGCCACGACGAGGGTAATACGACGCAACAGGCGCAGTACAAAAGCTAGCAACCGTCCAAGGCCAAAAAGACAAAAGCAGTCGCCCACCGTGGGGCTCGAACCCACGACCACAAGATTAAGAGTCTTGCGCTCTACCGACTGAGCTAGACGGGCTTCATATCCAATCAAATCCCAAAATCAGTCAAAATCAAACAAACCAACCCGCACGCCACAAACGCACACATGCCACGCACACGGTTCCCAAACACAACCGTCACACCTCTGCCCACGCGCCTGTATGATCGCTGACCGCACATCTCTTCTCTGGGCGGCCGGACTACCTGGCTTCGTGATGGCCTCCGCCAGGTAGCTGTCTGCGCTTGCTTCCTCGATTCAAGTTGCCTGTTGGTGAGGCCGGACACCTGCACAGGCTGTGGCAGCCGTGGGTGTCTGCTCTTCACACCGTTGTTCGTCGGCACGCCTGGTGCAGTCAGCAGTATCGGCCAGCCAACTACACGTGTCTATGAGCCGACGGATTCCGACCGCATAATCAAACCTCCGCAAGCGAGGCAACCCGGAGACTCGTACGAGCCACGACGAGGGTAATACGACGCAACAGGCGCAGTACAAAAGCTAGCAACCGTCCAAGGCCAAAAAGACAAAAGCAGTCGCCCACCGTGGGGCTCGAACCCACGACCACAAGATTAAGAGTCTTGCGCTCTACCGACTGAGCTAGACGGGCTTCATATCCAATCAAATCCCAAAATCAGTCAAAATCAAACAAACCAACCCGCACGCCACAAACGCACACATGCCACGCACACGGTTCCCAAACACAACCGTCACACCTCTGCCCACGCGCCTGTATGATCGCTGACCGCACATCTCTTCTCTGGGCGGCCGGACTACCTGGCTTCGTGATGGCCTCCGCCAGGTAGCTGTCTGCGCTTGCTTCCTCGATTCAAGTTGCCTGTTGGTGAGGCCGGACACCTGCACAGGCTGTGGCAGCCGTGGGTGTCTGCTCTTCACACCGTTGTTCGTCGGCACGCCTGGTGCAGTCAGCAGTATCGGCCAGCCAACTACACGTGTCTATGAGCCGACGGATTCCGACCGCATAATCAAACCTCCGCAAGCGAGGCAACCCGGAGACTCGTACGAGCCACGACGAGGGTAATACGACGCAACAGGCGCAGTACAAAAGCTAGCAACCGTCCAAGGCCAAAAAGACAAAAGCAGTCGCCCACCGTGGGGCTCGAACCCACGACCACAAGATTAAGAGTCTTGCGCTCTACCGACTGAGCTAGACGGGCTTCATATCCAATCAAATCCCAAAATCAGTCAAAATCAAACAAACCAACCCGCACGCCACAAACGCACACATGCCACGCACACGGTTCCCAAACACAACCGTCACACCTCTGCCCACGCGCCTGTATGATCGCTGACCGCACATCTCTTCTCTGGGCGGCCGGACTACCTGGCTTCGTGATGGCCTCCGCCAGGTAGCTGTCTGCGCTTGCTTCCTCGATTCAAGTTGCCTGTTGGTGAGGCCGGACACCTGCACAGGCTGTGGCAGCCGTGGGTGTCTGCTCTTCACACCGTTGTTCGTCGGCACGCCTGGTGCAGTCAGCAGTATCGGCCAGCCAACTACACGTGTCTATGAGCCGACGGATTCCGACCGCATAATCAAACCTCCGCAAGCGAGGCAACCCGGAGACTCGTACGAGCCACGACGAGGGTAATACGACGCAACAGGCGCAGTACAAAAGCTAGCAACCGTCCAAGGCCAAAAAGACAAAAGCAGTCGCCCACCGTGGGGCTCGAACCCACGACCACAAGATTAAGAGTCTTGCGCTCTACCGACTGAGCTAGACGGGCTTCATATCCAATCAAATCCCAAAATCAGTCAAAATCAAACAAACCAACCCGCACGCCACAAACGCACACATGCCACGCACACGGTTCCCAAACACAACCGTCACACCTCTGCCCACGCGCCTGTATGATCGCTGACCGCACATCTCTTCTCTGGGCGGCCGGACTACCTGGCTTCGTGATGGCCTCCGCCAGGTAGCTGTCTGCGCTTGCTTCCTCGATTCAAGTTGCCTGTTGGTGAGGCCGGACACCTGCACAGGCTGTGGCAGCCGTGGGTGTCTGCTCTTCACACCGTTGTTCGTCGGCACGCCTGGTGCAGTCAGCAGTATCGGCCAGCCAACTACACGTGTCTATGAGCCGACGGATTCCGACCGCATAATCAAACCTCCGCAAGCGAGGCAACCCGGAGACTCGTACGAGCCACGACGAGGGTAATACGACGCAACAGGCGCAGTACAAAAGCTAGCAACCGTCCAAGGCCAAAAAGACAAAAGCAGTCGCCCACCGTGGGGCTCGAACCCACGACCACAAGATTAAGAGTCTTGCGCTCTACCGACTGAGCTAGACGGGCTTCATATCCAATCAAATCCCAAAATCAGTCAAAATCAAACAAACCAACCCGCACGCCACAAACGCACACATGCCACGCACACGGTTCCCAAACACAACCGTCACACCTCTGCCCACGCGCCTGTATGATCGCTGACCGCACATCTCTTCTCTGGGCGGCCGGACTACCTGGCTTCGTGATGGCCTCCGCCAGGTAGCTGTCTGCGCTTGCTTCCTCGATTCAAGTTGCCTGTTGGTGAGGCCGGACACCTGCACAGGCTGTGGCAGCCGTGGGTGTCTGCTCTTCACACCGTTGTTCGTCGGCACGCCTGGTGCAGTCAGCAGTATCGGCCAGCCAACTACACGTGTCTATGAGCCGACGGATTCCGACCGCATAATCAAACCTCCGCAAGCGAGGCAACCCGGAGACTCGTACGAGCCACGACGAGGGTAATACGACGCAACAGGCGCAGTACAAAAGCTAGCAACCGTCCAAGGCCAAAAAGACAAAAGCAGTCGCCCACCGTGGGGCTCGAACCCACGACCACAAGATTAAGAGTCTTGCGCTCTACCGACTGAGCTAGACGGGCTTCATATCCAATCAAATCCCAAAATCAGTCAAAATCAAACAAACCAACCCGCACGCCACAAACGCACACATGCCACGCACACGGTTCCCAAACACAACCGTCACACCTCTGCCCACGCGCCTGTATGATCGCTGACCGCACATCTCTTCTCTGGGCGGCCGGACTACCTGGCTTCGTGATGGCCTCCGCCAGGTAGCTGTCTGCGCTTGCTTCCTCGATTCAAGTTGCCTGTTGGTGAGGCCGGACACCTGCACAGGCTGTGGCAGCCGTGGGTGTCTGCTCTTCACACCGTTGTTCGTCGGCACGCCTGGTGCAGTCAGCAGTATCGGCCAGCCAACTACACGTGTCTATGAGCCGACGGATTCCGACCGCATAATCAAACCTCCGCAAGCGAGGCAACCCGGAGACTCGTACGAGCCACGACGAGGGTAATACGACGCAACAGGCGCAGTACAAAAGCTAGCAACCGTCCAAGGCCAAAAAGACAAAAGCAGTCGCCCACCGTGGGGCTCGAACCCACGACCACAAGATTAAGAGTCTTGCGCTCTACCGACTGAGCTAGACGGGCTTCATATCCAATCAAATCCCAAAATCAGTCAAAATCAAACAAACCAACCCGCACGCCACAAACGCACACATGCCACGCACACGGTTCCCAAACACAACCGTCACACCTCTGCCCACGCGCCTGTATGATCGCTGACCGCACATCTCTTCTCTGGGCGGCCGGACTACCTGGCTTCGTGATGGCCTCCGCCAGGTAGCTGTCTGCGCTTGCTTCCTCGATTCAAGTTGCCTGTTGGTGAGGCCGGACACCTGCACAGGCTGTGGCAGCCGTGGGTGTCTGCTCTTCACACCGTTGTTCGTCGGCACGCCTGGTGCAGTCAGCAGTATCGGCCAGCCAACTACACGTGTCTATGAGCCGACGGATTCCGACCGCATAATCAAACCTCCGCAAGCGAGGCAACCCGGAGACTCGTACGAGCCACGACGAGGGTAATACGACGCAACAGGCGCAGTACAAAAGCTAGCAACCGTCCAAGGCCAAAAAGACAAAAGCAGTCGCCCACCGTGGGGCTCGAACCCACGACCACAAGATTAAGAGTCTTGCGCTCTACCGACTGAGCTAGACGGGCTTCATATCCAATCAAATCCCAAAATCAGTCAAAATCAAACAAACCAACCCGCACGCCACAAACGCACACATGCCACGCACACGGTTCCCAAACACAACCGTCACACCTCTGCCCACGCGCCTGTATGATCGCTGACCGCACATCTCTTCTCTGGGCGGCCGGACTACCTGGCTTCGTGATGGCCTCCGCCAGGTAGCTGTCTGCGCTTGCTTCCTCGATTCAAGTTGCCTGTTGGTGAGGCCGGACACCTGCACAGGCTGTGGCAGCCGTGGGTGTCTGCTCTTCACACCGTTGTTCGTCGGCACGCCTGGTGCAGTCAGCAGTATCGGCCAGCCAACTACACGTGTCTATGAGCCGACGGATTCCGACCGCATAATCAAACCTCCGCAAGCGAGGCAACCCGGAGACTCGTACGAGCCACGACGAGGGTAATACGACGCAACAGGCGCAGTACAAAAGCTAGCAACCGTCCAAGGCCAAAAAGACAAAAGCAGTCGCCCACCGTGGGGCTCGAACCCACGACCACAAGATTAAGAGTCTTGCGCTCTACCGACTGAGCTAGACGGGCTTCATATCCAATCAAATCCCAAAATCAGTCAAAATCAAACAAACCAACCCGCACGCCACAAACGCACACATGCCACGCACACGGTTCCCAAACACAACCGTCACACCTCTGCCCACGCGCCTGTATGATCGCTGACCGCACATCTCTTCTCTGGGCGGCCGGACTACCTGGCTTCGTGATGGCCTCCGCCAGGTAGCTGTCTGCGCTTGCTTCCTCGATTCAAGTTGCCTGTTGGTGAGGCCGGACACCTGCACAGGCTGTGGCAGCCGTGGGTGTCTGCTCTTCACACCGTTGTTCGTCGGCACGCCTGGTGCAGTCAGCAGTATCGGCCAGCCAACTACACGTGTCTATGAGCCGACGGATTCCGACCGCATAATCAAACCTCCGCAAGCGAGGCAACCCGGAGACTCGTACGAGCCACGACGAGGGTAATACGACGCAACAGGCGCAGTACAAAAGCTAGCAACCGTCCAAGGCCAAAAAGACAAAAGCAGTCGCCCACCGTGGGGCTCGAACCCACGACCACAAGATTAAGAGTCTTGCGCTCTACCGACTGAGCTAGACGGGCTTCATATCCAATCAAATCCCAAAATCAGTCAAAATCAAACAAACCAACCCGCACGCCACAAACGCACACATGCCACGCACACGGTTCCCAAACACAACCGTCACACCTCTGCCCACGCGCCTGTATGATCGCTGACCGCACATCTCTTCTCTGGGCGGCCGGACTACCTGGCTTCGTGATGGCCTCCGCCAGGTAGCTGTCTGCGCTTGCTTCCTCGATTCAAGTTGCCTGTTGGTGAGGCCGGACACCTGCACAGGCTGTGGCAGCCGTGGGTGTCTGCTCTTCACACCGTTGTTCGTCGGCACGCCTGGTGCAGTCAGCAGTATCGGCCAGCCAACTACACGTGTCTATGAGCCGACGGATTCCGACCGCATAATCAAACCTCCGCAAGCGAGGCAACCCGGAGACTCGTACGAGCCACGACGAGGGTAATACGACGCAACAGGCGCAGTACAAAAGCTAGCAACCGTCCAAGGCCAAAAAGACAAAAGCAGTCGCCCACCGTGGGGCTCGAACCCACGACCACAAGATTAAGAGTCTTGCGCTCTACCGACTGAGCTAGACGGGCTTCATATCCAATCAAATCCCAAAATCAGTCAAAATCAAACAAACCAACCCGCACGCCACAAACGCACACATGCCACGCACACGGTTCCCAAACACAACCGTCACACCTCTGCCCACGCGCCTGTATGATCGCTGACCGCACATCTCTTCTCTGGGCGGCCGGACTACCTGGCTTCGTGATGGCCTCCGCCAGGTAGCTGTCTGCGCTTGCTTCCTCGATTCAAGTTGCCTGTTGGTGAGGCCGGACACCTGCACAGGCTGTGGCAGCCGTGGGTGTCTGCTCTTCACACCGTTGTTCGTCGGCACGCCTGGTGCAGTCAGCAGTATCGGCCAGCCAACTACACGTGTCTATGAGCCGACGGATTCCGACCGCATAATCAAACCTCCGCAAGCGAGGCAACCCGGAGACTCGTACGAGCCACGACGAGGGTAATACGACGCAACAGGCGCAGTACAAAAGCTAGCAACCGTCCAAGGCCAAAAAGACAAAAGCAGTCGCCCACCGTGGGGCTCGAACCCACGACCACAAGATTAAGAGTCTTGCGCTCTACCGACTGAGCTAGACGGGCTTCATATCCAATCAAATCCCAAAATCAGTCAAAATCAAACAAACCAACCCGCACGCCACAAACGCACACATGCCACGCACACGGTTCCCAAACACAACCGTCACACCTCTGCCCACGCGCCTGTATGATCGCTGACCGCACATCTCTTCTCTGGGCGGCCGGACTACCTGGCTTCGTGATGGCCTCCGCCAGGTAGCTGTCTGCGCTTGCTTCCTCGATTCAAGTTGCCTGTTGGTGAGGCCGGACACCTGCACAGGCTGTGGCAGCCGTGGGTGTCTGCTCTTCACACCGTTGTTCGTCGGCACGCCTGGTGCAGTCAGCAGTATCGGCCAGCCAACTACACGTGTCTATGAGCCGACGGATTCCGACCGCATAATCAAACCTCCGCAAGCGAGGCAACCCGGAGACTCGTACGAGCCACGACGAGGGTAATACGACGCAACAGGCGCAGTACAAAAGCTAGCAACCGTCCAAGGCCAAAAAGACAAAAGCAGTCGCCCACCGTGGGGCTCGAACCCACGACCACAAGATTAAGAGTCTTGCGCTCTACCGACTGAGCTAGACGGGCTTCATATCCAATCAAATCCCAAAATCAGTCAAAATCAAACAAACCAACCCGCACGCCACAAACGCACACATGCCACGCACACGGTTCCCAAACACAACCGTCACACCTCTGCCCACGCGCCTGTATGATCGCTGACCGCACATCTCTTCTCTGGGCGGCCGGACTACCTGGCTTCGTGATGGCCTCCGCCAGGTAGCTGTCTGCGCTTGCTTCCTCGATTCAAGTTGCCTGTTGGTGAGGCCGGACACCTGCACAGGCTGTGGCAGCCGTGGGTGTCTGCTCTTCACACCGTTGTTCGTCGGCACGCCTGGTGCAGTCAGCAGTATCGGCCAGCCAACTACACGTGTCTATGAGCCGACGGATTCCGACCGCATAATCAAACCTCCGCAAGCGAGGCAACCCGGAGACTCGTACGAGCCACGACGAGGGTAATACGACGCAACAGGCGCAGTACAAAAGCTAGCAACCGTCCAAGGCCAAAAAGACAAAAGCAGTCGCCCACCGTGGGGCTCGAACCCACGACCACAAGATTAAGAGTCTTGCGCTCTACCGACTGAGCTAGACGGGCTTCATATCCAATCAAATCCCAAAATCAGTCAAAATCAAACAAACCAACCCGCACGCCACAAACGCACACATGCCACGCACACGGTTCCCAAACACAACCGTCACACCTCTGCCCACGCGCCTGTATGATCGCTGACCGCACATCTCTTCTCTGGGCGGCCGGACTACCTGGCTTCGTGATGGCCTCCGCCAGGTAGCTGTCTGCGCTTGCTTCCTCGATTCAAGTTGCCTGTTGGTGAGGCCGGACACCTGCACAGGCTGTGGCAGCCGTGGGTGTCTGCTCTTCACACCGTTGTTCGTCGGCACGCCTGGTGCAGTCAGCAGTATCGGCCAGCCAACTACACGTGTCTATGAGCCGACGGATTCCGACCGCATAATCAAACCTCCGCAAGCGAGGCAACCCGGAGACTCGTACGAGCCACGACGAGGGTAATACGACGCAACAGGCGCAGTACAAAAGCTAGCAACCGTCCAAGGCCAAAAAGACAAAAGCAGTCGCCCACCGTGGGGCTCGAACCCACGACCACAAGATTAAGAGTCTTGCGCTCTACCGACTGAGCTAGACGGGCTTCATATCCAATCAAATCCCAAAATCAGTCAAAATCAAACAAACCAACCCGCACGCCACAAACGCACACATGCCACGCACACGGTTCCCAAACACAACCGTCACACCTCTGCCCACGCGCCTGTATGATCGCTGACCGCACATCTCTTCTCTGGGCGGCCGGACTACCTGGCTTCGTGATGGCCTCCGCCAGGTAGCTGTCTGCGCTTGCTTCCTCGATTCAAGTTGCCTGTTGGTGAGGCCGGACACCTGCACAGGCTGTGGCAGCCGTGGGTGTCTGCTCTTCACACCGTTGTTCGTCGGCACGCCTGGTGCAGTCAGCAGTATCGGCCAGCCAACTACACGTGTCTATGAGCCGACGGATTCCGACCGCATAATCAAACCTCCGCAAGCGAGGCAACCCGGAGACTCGTACGAGCCACGACGAGGGTAATACGACGCAACAGGCGCAGTACAAAAGCTAGCAACCGTCCAAGGCCAAAAAGACAAAAGCAGTCGCCCACCGTGGGGCTCGAACCCACGACCACAAGATTAAGAGTCTTGCGCTCTACCGACTGAGCTAGACGGGCTTCATATCCAATCAAATCCCAAAATCAGTCAAAATCAAACAAACCAACCCGCACGCCACAAACGCACACATGCCACGCACACGGTTCCCAAACACAACCGTCACACCTCTGCCCACGCGCCTGTATGATCGCTGACCGCACATCTCTTCTCTGGGCGGCCGGACTACCTGGCTTCGTGATGGCCTCCGCCAGGTAGCTGTCTGCGCTTGCTTCCTCGATTCAAGTTGCCTGTTGGTGAGGCCGGACACCTGCACAGGCTGTGGCAGCCGTGGGTGTCTGCTCTTCACACCGTTGTTCGTCGGCACGCCTGGTGCAGTCAGCAGTATCGGCCAGCCAACTACACGTGTCTATGAGCCGACGGATTCCGACCGCATAATCAAACCTCCGCAAGCGAGGCAACCCGGAGACTCGTACGAGCCACGACGAGGGTAATACGACGCAACAGGCGCAGTACAAAAGCTAGCAACCGTCCAAGGCCAAAAAGACAAAAGCAGTCGCCCACCGTGGGGCTCGAACCCACGACCACAAGATTAAGAGTCTTGCGCTCTACCGACTGAGCTAGACGGGCTTCATATCCAATCAAATCCCAAAATCAGTCAAAATCAAACAAACCAACCCGCACGCCACAAACGCACACATGCCACGCACACGGTTCCCAAACACAACCGTCACACCTCTGCCCACGCGCCTGTATGATCGCTGACCGCACATCTCTTCTCTGGGCGGCCGGACTACCTGGCTTCGTGATGGCCTCCGCCAGGTAGCTGTCTGCGCTTGCTTCCTCGATTCAAGTTGCCTGTTGGTGAGGCCGGACACCTGCACAGGCTGTGGCAGCCGTGGGTGTCTGCTCTTCACACCGTTGTTCGTCGGCACGCCTGGTGCAGTCAGCAGTATCGGCCAGCCAACTACACGTGTCTATGAGCCGACGGATTCCGACCGCATAATCAAACCTCCGCAAGCGAGGCAACCCGGAGACTCGTACGAGCCACGACGAGGGTAATACGACGCAACAGGCGCAGTACAAAAGCTAGCAACCGTCCAAGGCCAAAAAGACAAAAGCAGTCGCCCACCGTGGGGCTCGAACCCACGACCACAAGATTAAGAGTCTTGCGCTCTACCGACTGAGCTAGACGGGCTTCATATCCAATCAAATCCCAAAATCAGTCAAAATCAAACAAACCAACCCGCACGCCACAAACGCACACATGCCACGCACACGGTTCCCAAACACAACCGTCACACCTCTGCCCACGCGCCTGTATGATCGCTGACCGCACATCTCTTCTCTGGGCGGCCGGACTACCTGGCTTCGTGATGGCCTCCGCCAGGTAGCTGTCTGCGCTTGCTTCCTCGATTCAAGTTGCCTGTTGGTGAGGCCGGACACCTGCACAGGCTGTGGCAGCCGTGGGTGTCTGCTCTTCACACCGTTGTTCGTCGGCACGCCTGGTGCAGTCAGCAGTATCGGCCAGCCAACTACACGTGTCTATGAGCCGACGGATTCCGACCGCATAATCAAACCTCCGCAAGCGAGGCAACCCGGAGACTCGTACGAGCCACGACGAGGGTAATACGACGCAACAGGCGCAGTACAAAAGCTAGCAACCGTCCAAGGCCAAAAAGACAAAAGCAGTCGCCCACCGTGGGGCTCGAACCCACGACCACAAGATTAAGAGTCTTGCGCTCTACCGACTGAGCTAGACGGGCTTCATATCCAATCAAATCCCAAAATCAGTCAAAATCAAACAAACCAACCCGCACGCCACAAACGCACACATGCCACGCACACGGTTCCCAAACACAACCGTCACACCTCTGCCCACGCGCCTGTATGATCGCTGACCGCACATCTCTTCTCTGGGCGGCCGGACTACCTGGCTTCGTGATGGCCTCCGCCAGGTAGCTGTCTGCGCTTGCTTCCTCGATTCAAGTTGCCTGTTGGTGAGGCCGGACACCTGCACAGGCTGTGGCAGCCGTGGGTGTCTGCTCTTCACACCGTTGTTCGTCGGCACGCCTGGTGCAGTCAGCAGTATCGGCCAGCCAACTACACGTGTCTATGAGCCGACGGATTCCGACCGCATAATCAAACCTCCGCAAGCGAGGCAACCCGGAGACTCGTACGAGCCACGACGAGGGTAATACGACGCAACAGGCGCAGTACAAAAGCTAGCAACCGTCCAAGGCCAAAAAGACAAAAGCAGTCGCCCACCGTGGGGCTCGAACCCACGACCACAAGATTAAGAGTCTTGCGCTCTACCGACTGAGCTAGACGGGCTTCATATCCAATCAAATCCCAAAATCAGTCAAAATCAAACAAACCAACCCGCACGCCACAAACGCACACATGCCACGCACACGGTTCCCAAACACAACCGTCACACCTCTGCCCACGCGCCTGTATGATCGCTGACCGCACATCTCTTCTCTGGGCGGCCGGACTACCTGGCTTCGTGATGGCCTCCGCCAGGTAGCTGTCTGCGCTTGCTTCCTCGATTCAAGTTGCCTGTTGGTGAGGCCGGACACCTGCACAGGCTGTGGCAGCCGTGGGTGTCTGCTCTTCACACCGTTGTTCGTCGGCACGCCTGGTGCAGTCAGCAGTATCGGCCAGCCAACTACACGTGTCTATGAGCCGACGGATTCCGACCGCATAATCAAACCTCCGCAAGCGAGGCAACCCGGAGACTCGTACGAGCCACGACGAGGGTAATACGACGCAACAGGCGCAGTACAAAAGCTAGCAACCGTCCAAGGCCAAAAAGACAAAAGCAGTCGCCCACCGTGGGGCTCGAACCCACGACCACAAGATTAAGAGTCTTGCGCTCTACCGACTGAGCTAGACGGGCTTCATATCCAATCAAATCCCAAAATCAGTCAAAATCAAACAAACCAACCCGCACGCCACAAACGCACACATGCCACGCACACGGTTCCCAAACACAACCGTCACACCTCTGCCCACGCGCCTGTATGATCGCTGACCGCACATCTCTTCTCTGGGCGGCCGGACTACCTGGCTTCGTGATGGCCTCCGCCAGGTAGCTGTCTGCGCTTGCTTCCTCGATTCAAGTTGCCTGTTGGTGAGGCCGGACACCTGCACAGGCTGTGGCAGCCGTGGGTGTCTGCTCTTCACACCGTTGTTCGTCGGCACGCCTGGTGCAGTCAGCAGTATCGGCCAGCCAACTACACGTGTCTATGAGCCGACGGATTCCGACCGCATAATCAAACCTCCGCAAGCGAGGCAACCCGGAGACTCGTACGAGCCACGACGAGGGTAATACGACGCAACAGGCGCAGTACAAAAGCTAGCAACCGTCCAAGGCCAAAAAGACAAAAGCAGTCGCCCACCGTGGGGCTCGAACCCACGACCACAAGATTAAGAGTCTTGCGCTCTACCGACTGAGCTAGACGGGCTTCATATCCAATCAAATCCCAAAATCAGTCAAAATCAAACAAACCAACCCGCACGCCACAAACGCACACATGCCACGCACACGGTTCCCAAACACAACCGTCACACCTCTGCCCACGCGCCTGTATGATCGCTGACCGCACATCTCTTCTCTGGGCGGCCGGACTACCTGGCTTCGTGATGGCCTCCGCCAGGTAGCTGTCTGCGCTTGCTTCCTCGATTCAAGTTGCCTGTTGGTGAGGCCGGACACCTGCACAGGCTGTGGCAGCCGTGGGTGTCTGCTCTTCACACCGTTGTTCGTCGGCACGCCTGGTGCAGTCAGCAGTATCGGCCAGCCAACTACACGTGTCTATGAGCCGACGGATTCCGACCGCATAATCAAACCTCCGCAAGCGAGGCAACCCGGAGACTCGTACGAGCCACGACGAGGGTAATACGACGCAACAGGCGCAGTACAAAAGCTAGCAACCGTCCAAGGCCAAAAAGACAAAAGCAGTCGCCCACCGTGGGGCTCGAACCCACGACCACAAGATTAAGAGTCTTGCGCTCTACCGACTGAGCTAGACGGGCTTCATATCCAATCAAATCCCAAAATCAGTCAAAATCAAACAAACCAACCCGCACGCCACAAACGCACACATGCCACGCACACGGTTCCCAAACACAACCGTCACACCTCTGCCCACGCGCCTGTATGATCGCTGACCGCACATCTCTTCTCTGGGCGGCCGGACTACCTGGCTTCGTGATGGCCTCCGCCAGGTAGCTGTCTGCGCTTGCTTCCTCGATTCAAGTTGCCTGTTGGTGAGGCCGGACACCTGCACAGGCTGTGGCAGCCGTGGGTGTCTGCTCTTCACACCGTTGTTCGTCGGCACGCCTGGTGCAGTCAGCAGTATCGGCCAGCCAACTACACGTGTCTATGAGCCGACGGATTCCGACCGCATAATCAAACCTCCGCAAGCGAGGCAACCCGGAGACTCGTACGAGCCACGACGAGGGTAATACGACGCAACAGGCGCAGTACAAAAGCTAGCAACCGTCCAAGGCCAAAAAGACAAAAGCAGTCGCCCACCGTGGGGCTCGAACCCACGACCACAAGATTAAGAGTCTTGCGCTCTACCGACTGAGCTAGACGGGCTTCATATCCAATCAAATCCCAAAATCAGTCAAAATCAAACAAACCAACCCGCACGCCACAAACGCACACATGCCACGCACACGGTTCCCAAACACAACCGTCACACCTCTGCCCACGCGCCTGTATGATCGCTGACCGCACATCTCTTCTCTGGGCGGCCGGACTACCTGGCTTCGTGATGGCCTCCGCCAGGTAGCTGTCTGCGCTTGCTTCCTCGATTCAAGTTGCCTGTTGGTGAGGCCGGACACCTGCACAGGCTGTGGCAGCCGTGGGTGTCTGCTCTTCACACCGTTGTTCGTCGGCACGCCTGGTGCAGTCAGCAGTATCGGCCAGCCAACTACACGTGTCTATGAGCCGACGGATTCCGACCGCATAATCAAACCTCCGCAAGCGAGGCAACCCGGAGACTCGTACGAGCCACGACGAGGGTAATACGACGCAACAGGCGCAGTACAAAAGCTAGCAACCGTCCAAGGCCAAAAAGACAAAAGCAGTCGCCCACCGTGGGGCTCGAACCCACGACCACAAGATTAAGAGTCTTGCGCTCTACCGACTGAGCTAGACGGGCTTCATATCCAATCAAATCCCAAAATCAGTCAAAATCAAACAAACCAACCCGCACGCCACAAACGCACACATGCCACGCACACGGTTCCCAAACACAACCGTCACACCTCTGCCCACGCGCCTGTATGATCGCTGACCGCACATCTCTTCTCTGGGCGGCCGGACTACCTGGCTTCGTGATGGCCTCCGCCAGGTAGCTGTCTGCGCTTGCTTCCTCGATTCAAGTTGCCTGTTGGTGAGGCCGGACACCTGCACAGGCTGTGGCAGCCGTGGGTGTCTGCTCTTCACACCGTTGTTCGTCGGCACGCCTGGTGCAGTCAGCAGTATCGGCCAGCCAACTACACGTGTCTATGAGCCGACGGATTCCGACCGCATAATCAAACCTCCGCAAGCGAGGCAACCCGGAGACTCGTACGAGCCACGACGAGGGTAATACGACGCAACAGGCGCAGTACAAAAGCTAGCAACCGTCCAAGGCCAAAAAGACAAAAGCAGTCGCCCACCGTGGGGCTCGAACCCACGACCACAAGATTAAGAGTCTTGCGCTCTACCGACTGAGCTAGACGGGCTTCATATCCAATCAAATCCCAAAATCAGTCAAAATCAAACAAACCAACCCGCACGCCACAAACGCACACATGCCACGCACACGGTTCCCAAACACAACCGTCACACCTCTGCCCACGCGCCTGTATGATCGCTGACCGCACATCTCTTCTCTGGGCGGCCGGACTACCTGGCTTCGTGATGGCCTCCGCCAGGTAGCTGTCTGCGCTTGCTTCCTCGATTCAAGTTGCCTGTTGGTGAGGCCGGACACCTGCACAGGCTGTGGCAGCCGTGGGTGTCTGCTCTTCACACCGTTGTTCGTCGGCACGCCTGGTGCAGTCAGCAGTATCGGCCAGCCAACTACACGTGTCTATGAGCCGACGGATTCCGACCGCATAATCAAACCTCCGCAAGCGAGGCAACCCGGAGACTCGTACGAGCCACGACGAGGGTAATACGACGCAACAGGCGCAGTACAAAAGCTAGCAACCGTCCAAGGCCAAAAAGACAAAAGCAGTCGCCCACCGTGGGGCTCGAACCCACGACCACAAGATTAAGAGTCTTGCGCTCTACCGACTGAGCTAGACGGGCTTCATATCCAATCAAATCCCAAAATCAGTCAAAATCAAACAAACCAACCCGCACGCCACAAACGCACACATGCCACGCACACGGTTCCCAAACACAACCGTCACACCTCTGCCCACGCGCCTGTATGATCGCTGACCGCACATCTCTTCTCTGGGCGGCCGGACTACCTGGCTTCGTGATGGCCTCCGCCAGGTAGCTGTCTGCGCTTGCTTCCTCGATTCAAGTTGCCTGTTGGTGAGGCCGGACACCTGCACAGGCTGTGGCAGCCGTGGGTGTCTGCTCTTCACACCGTTGTTCGTCGGCACGCCTGGTGCAGTCAGCAGTATCGGCCAGCCAACTACACGTGTCTATGAGCCGACGGATTCCGACCGCATAATCAAACCTCCGCAAGCGAGGCAACCCGGAGACTCGTACGAGCCACGACGAGGGTAATACGACGCAACAGGCGCAGTACAAAAGCTAGCAACCGTCCAAGGCCAAAAAGACAAAAGCAGTCGCCCACCGTGGGGCTCGAACCCACGACCACAAGATTAAGAGTCTTGCGCTCTACCGACTGAGCTAGACGGGCTTCATATCCAATCAAATCCCAAAATCAGTCAAAATCAAACAAACCAACCCGCACGCCACAAACGCACACATGCCACGCACACGGTTCCCAAACACAACCGTCACACCTCTGCCCACGCGCCTGTATGATCGCTGACCGCACATCTCTTCTCTGGGCGGCCGGACTACCTGGCTTCGTGATGGCCTCCGCCAGGTAGCTGTCTGCGCTTGCTTCCTCGATTCAAGTTGCCTGTTGGTGAGGCCGGACACCTGCACAGGCTGTGGCAGCCGTGGGTGTCTGCTCTTCACACCGTTGTTCGTCGGCACGCCTGGTGCAGTCAGCAGTATCGGCCAGCCAACTACACGTGTCTATGAGCCGACGGATTCCGACCGCATAATCAAACCTCCGCAAGCGAGGCAACCCGGAGACTCGTACGAGCCACGACGAGGGTAATACGACGCAACAGGCGCAGTACAAAAGCTAGCAACCGTCCAAGGCCAAAAAGACAAAAGCAGTCGCCCACCGTGGGGCTCGAACCCACGACCACAAGATTAAGAGTCTTGCGCTCTACCGACTGAGCTAGACGGGCTTCATATCCAATCAAATCCCAAAATCAGTCAAAATCAAACAAACCAACCCGCACGCCACAAACGCACACATGCCACGCACACGGTTCCCAAACACAACCGTCACACCTCTGCCCACGCGCCTGTATGATCGCTGACCGCACATCTCTTCTCTGGGCGGCCGGACTACCTGGCTTCGTGATGGCCTCCGCCAGGTAGCTGTCTGCGCTTGCTTCCTCGATTCAAGTTGCCTGTTGGTGAGGCCGGACACCTGCACAGGCTGTGGCAGCCGTGGGTGTCTGCTCTTCACACCGTTGTTCGTCGGCACGCCTGGTGCAGTCAGCAGTATCGGCCAGCCAACTACACGTGTCTATGAGCCGACGGATTCCGACCGCATAATCAAACCTCCGCAAGCGAGGCAACCCGGAGACTCGTACGAGCCACGACGAGGGTAATACGACGCAACAGGCGCAGTACAAAAGCTAGCAACCGTCCAAGGCCAAAAAGACAAAAGCAGTCGCCCACCGTGGGGCTCGAACCCACGACCACAAGATTAAGAGTCTTGCGCTCTACCGACTGAGCTAGACGGGCTTCATATCCAATCAAATCCCAAAATCAGTCAAAATCAAACAAACCAACCCGCACGCCACAAACGCACACATGCCACGCACACGGTTCCCAAACACAACCGTCACACCTCTGCCCACGCGCCTGTATGATCGCTGACCGCACATCTCTTCTCTGGGCGGCCGGACTACCTGGCTTCGTGATGGCCTCCGCCAGGTAGCTGTCTGCGCTTGCTTCCTCGATTCAAGTTGCCTGTTGGTGAGGCCGGACACCTGCACAGGCTGTGGCAGCCGTGGGTGTCTGCTCTTCACACCGTTGTTCGTCGGCACGCCTGGTGCAGTCAGCAGTATCGGCCAGCCAACTACACGTGTCTATGAGCCGACGGATTCCGACCGCATAATCAAACCTCCGCAAGCGAGGCAACCCGGAGACTCGTACGAGCCACGACGAGGGTAATACGACGCAACAGGCGCAGTACAAAAGCTAGCAACCGTCCAAGGCCAAAAAGACAAAAGCAGTCGCCCACCGTGGGGCTCGAACCCACGACCACAAGATTAAGAGTCTTGCGCTCTACCGACTGAGCTAGACGGGCTTCATATCCAATCAAATCCCAAAATCAGTCAAAATCAAACAAACCAACCCGCACGCCACAAACGCACACATGCCACGCACACGGTTCCCAAACACAACCGTCACACCTCTGCCCACGCGCCTGTATGATCGCTGACCGCACATCTCTTCTCTGGGCGGCCGGACTACCTGGCTTCGTGATGGCCTCCGCCAGGTAGCTGTCTGCGCTTGCTTCCTCGATTCAAGTTGCCTGTTGGTGAGGCCGGACACCTGCACAGGCTGTGGCAGCCGTGGGTGTCTGCTCTTCACACCGTTGTTCGTCGGCACGCCTGGTGCAGTCAGCAGTATCGGCCAGCCAACTACACGTGTCTATGAGCCGACGGATTCCGACCGCATAATCAAACCTCCGCAAGCGAGGCAACCCGGAGACTCGTACGAGCCACGACGAGGGTAATACGACGCAACAGGCGCAGTACAAAAGCTAGCAACCGTCCAAGGCCAAAAAGACAAAAGCAGTCGCCCACCGTGGGGCTCGAACCCACGACCACAAGATTAAGAGTCTTGCGCTCTACCGACTGAGCTAGACGGGCTTCATATCCAATCAAATCCCAAAATCAGTCAAAATCAAACAAACCAACCCGCACGCCACAAACGCACACATGCCACGCACACGGTTCCCAAACACAACCGTCACACCTCTGCCCACGCGCCTGTATGATCGCTGACCGCACATCTCTTCTCTGGGCGGCCGGACTACCTGGCTTCGTGATGGCCTCCGCCAGGTAGCTGTCTGCGCTTGCTTCCTCGATTCAAGTTGCCTGTTGGTGAGGCCGGACACCTGCACAGGCTGTGGCAGCCGTGGGTGTCTGCTCTTCACACCGTTGTTCGTCGGCACGCCTGGTGCAGTCAGCAGTATCGGCCAGCCAACTACACGTGTCTATGAGCCGACGGATTCCGACCGCATAATCAAACCTCCGCAAGCGAGGCAACCCGGAGACTCGTACGAGCCACGACGAGGGTAATACGACGCAACAGGCGCAGTACAAAAGCTAGCAACCGTCCAAGGCCAAAAAGACAAAAGCAGTCGCCCACCGTGGGGCTCGAACCCACGACCACAAGATTAAGAGTCTTGCGCTCTACCGACTGAGCTAGACGGGCTTCATATCCAATCAAATCCCAAAATCAGTCAAAATCAAACAAACCAACCCGCACGCCACAAACGCACACATGCCACGCACACGGTTCCCAAACACAACCGTCACACCTCTGCCCACGCGCCTGTATGATCGCTGACCGCACATCTCTTCTCTGGGCGGCCGGACTACCTGGCTTCGTGATGGCCTCCGCCAGGTAGCTGTCTGCGCTTGCTTCCTCGATTCAAGTTGCCTGTTGGTGAGGCCGGACACCTGCACAGGCTGTGGCAGCCGTGGGTGTCTGCTCTTCACACCGTTGTTCGTCGGCACGCCTGGTGCAGTCAGCAGTATCGGCCAGCCAACTACACGTGTCTATGAGCCGACGGATTCCGACCGCATAATCAAACCTCCGCAAGCGAGGCAACCCGGAGACTCGTACGAGCCACGACGAGGGTAATACGACGCAACAGGCGCAGTACAAAAGCTAGCAACCGTCCAAGGCCAAAAAGACAAAAGCAGTCGCCCACCGTGGGGCTCGAACCCACGACCACAAGATTAAGAGTCTTGCGCTCTACCGACTGAGCTAGACGGGCTTCATATCCAATCAAATCCCAAAATCAGTCAAAATCAAACAAACCAACCCGCACGCCACAAACGCACACATGCCACGCACACGGTTCCCAAACACAACCGTCACACCTCTGCCCACGCGCCTGTATGATCGCTGACCGCACATCTCTTCTCTGGGCGGCCGGACTACCTGGCTTCGTGATGGCCTCCGCCAGGTAGCTGTCTGCGCTTGCTTCCTCGATTCAAGTTGCCTGTTGGTGAGGCCGGACACCTGCACAGGCTGTGGCAGCCGTGGGTGTCTGCTCTTCACACCGTTGTTCGTCGGCACGCCTGGTGCAGTCAGCAGTATCGGCCAGCCAACTACACGTGTCTATGAGCCGACGGATTCCGACCGCATAATCAAACCTCCGCAAGCGAGGCAACCCGGAGACTCGTACGAGCCACGACGAGGGTAATACGACGCAACAGGCGCAGTACAAAAGCTAGCAACCGTCCAAGGCCAAAAAGACAAAAGCAGTCGCCCACCGTGGGGCTCGAACCCACGACCACAAGATTAAGAGTCTTGCGCTCTACCGACTGAGCTAGACGGGCTTCATATCCAATCAAATCCCAAAATCAGTCAAAATCAAACAAACCAACCCGCACGCCACAAACGCACACATGCCACGCACACGGTTCCCAAACACAACCGTCACACCTCTGCCCACGCGCCTGTATGATCGCTGACCGCACATCTCTTCTCTGGGCGGCCGGACTACCTGGCTTCGTGATGGCCTCCGCCAGGTAGCTGTCTGCGCTTGCTTCCTCGATTCAAGTTGCCTGTTGGTGAGGCCGGACACCTGCACAGGCTGTGGCAGCCGTGGGTGTCTGCTCTTCACACCGTTGTTCGTCGGCACGCCTGGTGCAGTCAGCAGTATCGGCCAGCCAACTACACGTGTCTATGAGCCGACGGATTCCGACCGCATAATCAAACCTCCGCAAGCGAGGCAACCCGGAGACTCGTACGAGCCACGACGAGGGTAATACGACGCAACAGGCGCAGTACAAAAGCTAGCAACCGTCCAAGGCCAAAAAGACAAAAGCAGTCGCCCACCGTGGGGCTCGAACCCACGACCACAAGATTAAGAGTCTTGCGCTCTACCGACTGAGCTAGACGGGCTTCATATCCAATCAAATCCCAAAATCAGTCAAAATCAAACAAACCAACCCGCACGCCACAAACGCACACATGCCACGCACACGGTTCCCAAACACAACCGTCACACCTCTGCCCACGCGCCTGTATGATCGCTGACCGCACATCTCTTCTCTGGGCGGCCGGACTACCTGGCTTCGTGATGGCCTCCGCCAGGTAGCTGTCTGCGCTTGCTTCCTCGATTCAAGTTGCCTGTTGGTGAGGCCGGACACCTGCACAGGCTGTGGCAGCCGTGGGTGTCTGCTCTTCACACCGTTGTTCGTCGGCACGCCTGGTGCAGTCAGCAGTATCGGCCAGCCAACTACACGTGTCTATGAGCCGACGGATTCCGACCGCATAATCAAACCTCCGCAAGCGAGGCAACCCGGAGACTCGTACGAGCCACGACGAGGGTAATACGACGCAACAGGCGCAGTACAAAAGCTAGCAACCGTCCAAGGCCAAAAAGACAAAAGCAGTCGCCCACCGTGGGGCTCGAACCCACGACCACAAGATTAAGAGTCTTGCGCTCTACCGACTGAGCTAGACGGGCTTCATATCCAATCAAATCCCAAAATCAGTCAAAATCAAACAAACCAACCCGCACGCCACAAACGCACACATGCCACGCACACGGTTCCCAAACACAACCGTCACACCTCTGCCCACGCGCCTGTATGATCGCTGACCGCACATCTCTTCTCTGGGCGGCCGGACTACCTGGCTTCGTGATGGCCTCCGCCAGGTAGCTGTCTGCGCTTGCTTCCTCGATTCAAGTTGCCTGTTGGTGAGGCCGGACACCTGCACAGGCTGTGGCAGCCGTGGGTGTCTGCTCTTCACACCGTTGTTCGTCGGCACGCCTGGTGCAGTCAGCAGTATCGGCCAGCCAACTACACGTGTCTATGAGCCGACGGATTCCGACCGCATAATCAAACCTCCGCAAGCGAGGCAACCCGGAGACTCGTACGAGCCACGACGAGGGTAATACGACGCAACAGGCGCAGTACAAAAGCTAGCAACCGTCCAAGGCCAAAAAGACAAAAGCAGTCGCCCACCGTGGGGCTCGAACCCACGACCACAAGATTAAGAGTCTTGCGCTCTACCGACTGAGCTAGACGGGCTTCATATCCAATCAAATCCCAAAATCAGTCAAAATCAAACAAACCAACCCGCACGCCACAAACGCACACATGCCACGCACACGGTTCCCAAACACAACCGTCACACCTCTGCCCACGCGCCTGTATGATCGCTGACCGCACATCTCTTCTCTGGGCGGCCGGACTACCTGGCTTCGTGATGGCCTCCGCCAGGTAGCTGTCTGCGCTTGCTTCCTCGATTCAAGTTGCCTGTTGGTGAGGCCGGACACCTGCACAGGCTGTGGCAGCCGTGGGTGTCTGCTCTTCACACCGTTGTTCGTCGGCACGCCTGGTGCAGTCAGCAGTATCGGCCAGCCAACTACACGTGTCTATGAGCCGACGGATTCCGACCGCATAATCAAACCTCCGCAAGCGAGGCAACCCGGAGACTCGTACGAGCCACGACGAGGGTAATACGACGCAACAGGCGCAGTACAAAAGCTAGCAACCGTCCAAGGCCAAAAAGACAAAAGCAGTCGCCCACCGTGGGGCTCGAACCCACGACCACAAGATTAAGAGTCTTGCGCTCTACCGACTGAGCTAGACGGGCTTCATATCCAATCAAATCCCAAAATCAGTCAAAATCAAACAAACCAACCCGCACGCCACAAACGCACACATGCCACGCACACGGTTCCCAAACACAACCGTCACACCTCTGCCCACGCGCCTGTATGATCGCTGACCGCACATCTCTTCTCTGGGCGGCCGGACTACCTGGCTTCGTGATGGCCTCCGCCAGGTAGCTGTCTGCGCTTGCTTCCTCGATTCAAGTTGCCTGTTGGTGAGGCCGGACACCTGCACAGGCTGTGGCAGCCGTGGGTGTCTGCTCTTCACACCGTTGTTCGTCGGCACGCCTGGTGCAGTCAGCAGTATCGGCCAGCCAACTACACGTGTCTATGAGCCGACGGATTCCGACCGCATAATCAAACCTCCGCAAGCGAGGCAACCCGGAGACTCGTACGAGCCACGACGAGGGTAATACGACGCAACAGGCGCAGTACAAAAGCTAGCAACCGTCCAAGGCCAAAAAGACAAAAGCAGTCGCCCACCGTGGGGCTCGAACCCACGACCACAAGATTAAGAGTCTTGCGCTCTACCGACTGAGCTAGACGGGCTTCATATCCAATCAAATCCCAAAATCAGTCAAAATCAAACAAACCAACCCGCACGCCACAAACGCACACATGCCACGCACACGGTTCCCAAACACAACCGTCACACCTCTGCCCACGCGCCTGTATGATCGCTGACCGCACATCTCTTCTCTGGGCGGCCGGACTACCTGGCTTCGTGATGGCCTCCGCCAGGTAGCTGTCTGCGCTTGCTTCCTCGATTCAAGTTGCCTGTTGGTGAGGCCGGACACCTGCACAGGCTGTGGCAGCCGTGGGTGTCTGCTCTTCACACCGTTGTTCGTCGGCACGCCTGGTGCAGTCAGCAGTATCGGCCAGCCAACTACACGTGTCTATGAGCCGACGGATTCCGACCGCATAATCAAACCTCCGCAAGCGAGGCAACCCGGAGACTCGTACGAGCCACGACGAGGGTAATACGACGCAACAGGCGCAGTACAAAAGCTAGCAACCGTCCAAGGCCAAAAAGACAAAAGCAGTCGCCCACCGTGGGGCTCGAACCCACGACCACAAGATTAAGAGTCTTGCGCTCTACCGACTGAGCTAGACGGGCTTCATATCCAATCAAATCCCAAAATCAGTCAAAATCAAACAAACCAACCCGCACGCCACAAACGCACACATGCCACGCACACGGTTCCCAAACACAACCGTCACACCTCTGCCCACGCGCCTGTATGATCGCTGACCGCACATCTCTTCTCTGGGCGGCCGGACTACCTGGCTTCGTGATGGCCTCCGCCAGGTAGCTGTCTGCGCTTGCTTCCTCGATTCAAGTTGCCTGTTGGTGAGGCCGGACACCTGCACAGGCTGTGGCAGCCGTGGGTGTCTGCTCTTCACACCGTTGTTCGTCGGCACGCCTGGTGCAGTCAGCAGTATCGGCCAGCCAACTACACGTGTCTATGAGCCGACGGATTCCGACCGCATAATCAAACCTCCGCAAGCGAGGCAACCCGGAGACTCGTACGAGCCACGACGAGGGTAATACGACGCAACAGGCGCAGTACAAAAGCTAGCAACCGTCCAAGGCCAAAAAGACAAAAGCAGTCGCCCACCGTGGGGCTCGAACCCACGACCACAAGATTAAGAGTCTTGCGCTCTACCGACTGAGCTAGACGGGCTTCATATCCAATCAAATCCCAAAATCAGTCAAAATCAAACAAACCAACCCGCACGCCACAAACGCACACATGCCACGCACACGGTTCCCAAACACAACCGTCACACCTCTGCCCACGCGCCTGTATGATCGCTGACCGCACATCTCTTCTCTGGGCGGCCGGACTACCTGGCTTCGTGATGGCCTCCGCCAGGTAGCTGTCTGCGCTTGCTTCCTCGATTCAAGTTGCCTGTTGGTGAGGCCGGACACCTGCACAGGCTGTGGCAGCCGTGGGTGTCTGCTCTTCACACCGTTGTTCGTCGGCACGCCTGGTGCAGTCAGCAGTATCGGCCAGCCAACTACACGTGTCTATGAGCCGACGGATTCCGACCGCATAATCAAACCTCCGCAAGCGAGGCAACCCGGAGACTCGTACGAGCCACGACGAGGGTAATACGACGCAACAGGCGCAGTACAAAAGCTAGCAACCGTCCAAGGCCAAAAAGACAAAAGCAGTCGCCCACCGTGGGGCTCGAACCCACGACCACAAGATTAAGAGTCTTGCGCTCTACCGACTGAGCTAGACGGGCTTCATATCCAATCAAATCCCAAAATCAGTCAAAATCAAACAAACCAACCCGCACGCCACAAACGCACACATGCCACGCACACGGTTCCCAAACACAACCGTCACACCTCTGCCCACGCGCCTGTATGATCGCTGACCGCACATCTCTTCTCTGGGCGGCCGGACTACCTGGCTTCGTGATGGCCTCCGCCAGGTAGCTGTCTGCGCTTGCTTCCTCGATTCAAGTTGCCTGTTGGTGAGGCCGGACACCTGCACAGGCTGTGGCAGCCGTGGGTGTCTGCTCTTCACACCGTTGTTCGTCGGCACGCCTGGTGCAGTCAGCAGTATCGGCCAGCCAACTACACGTGTCTATGAGCCGACGGATTCCGACCGCATAATCAAACCTCCGCAAGCGAGGCAACCCGGAGACTCGTACGAGCCACGACGAGGGTAATACGACGCAACAGGCGCAGTACAAAAGCTAGCAACCGTCCAAGGCCAAAAAGACAAAAGCAGTCGCCCACCGTGGGGCTCGAACCCACGACCACAAGATTAAGAGTCTTGCGCTCTACCGACTGAGCTAGACGGGCTTCATATCCAATCAAATCCCAAAATCAGTCAAAATCAAACAAACCAACCCGCACGCCACAAACGCACACATGCCACGCACACGGTTCCCAAACACAACCGTCACACCTCTGCCCACGCGCCTGTATGATCGCTGACCGCACATCTCTTCTCTGGGCGGCCGGACTACCTGGCTTCGTGATGGCCTCCGCCAGGTAGCTGTCTGCGCTTGCTTCCTCGATTCAAGTTGCCTGTTGGTGAGGCCGGACACCTGCACAGGCTGTGGCAGCCGTGGGTGTCTGCTCTTCACACCGTTGTTCGTCGGCACGCCTGGTGCAGTCAGCAGTATCGGCCAGCCAACTACACGTGTCTATGAGCCGACGGATTCCGACCGCATAATCAAACCTCCGCAAGCGAGGCAACCCGGAGACTCGTACGAGCCACGACGAGGGTAATACGACGCAACAGGCGCAGTACAAAAGCTAGCAACCGTCCAAGGCCAAAAAGACAAAAGCAGTCGCCCACCGTGGGGCTCGAACCCACGACCACAAGATTAAGAGTCTTGCGCTCTACCGACTGAGCTAGACGGGCTTCATATCCAATCAAATCCCAAAATCAGTCAAAATCAAACAAACCAACCCGCACGCCACAAACGCACACATGCCACGCACACGGTTCCCAAACACAACCGTCACACCTCTGCCCACGCGCCTGTATGATCGCTGACCGCACATCTCTTCTCTGGGCGGCCGGACTACCTGGCTTCGTGATGGCCTCCGCCAGGTAGCTGTCTGCGCTTGCTTCCTCGATTCAAGTTGCCTGTTGGTGAGGCCGGACACCTGCACAGGCTGTGGCAGCCGTGGGTGTCTGCTCTTCACACCGTTGTTCGTCGGCACGCCTGGTGCAGTCAGCAGTATCGGCCAGCCAACTACACGTGTCTATGAGCCGACGGATTCCGACCGCATAATCAAACCTCCGCAAGCGAGGCAACCCGGAGACTCGTACGAGCCACGACGAGGGTAATACGACGCAACAGGCGCAGTACAAAAGCTAGCAACCGTCCAAGGCCAAAAAGACAAAAGCAGTCGCCCACCGTGGGGCTCGAACCCACGACCACAAGATTAAGAGTCTTGCGCTCTACCGACTGAGCTAGACGGGCTTCATATCCAATCAAATCCCAAAATCAGTCAAAATCAAACAAACCAACCCGCACGCCACAAACGCACACATGCCACGCACACGGTTCCCAAACACAACCGTCACACCTCTGCCCACGCGCCTGTATGATCGCTGACCGCACATCTCTTCTCTGGGCGGCCGGACTACCTGGCTTCGTGATGGCCTCCGCCAGGTAGCTGTCTGCGCTTGCTTCCTCGATTCAAGTTGCCTGTTGGTGAGGCCGGACACCTGCACAGGCTGTGGCAGCCGTGGGTGTCTGCTCTTCACACCGTTGTTCGTCGGCACGCCTGGTGCAGTCAGCAGTATCGGCCAGCCAACTACACGTGTCTATGAGCCGACGGATTCCGACCGCATAATCAAACCTCCGCAAGCGAGGCAACCCGGAGACTCGTACGAGCCACGACGAGGGTAATACGACGCAACAGGCGCAGTACAAAAGCTAGCAACCGTCCAAGGCCAAAAAGACAAAAGCAGTCGCCCACCGTGGGGCTCGAACCCACGACCACAAGATTAAGAGTCTTGCGCTCTACCGACTGAGCTAGACGGGCTTCATATCCAATCAAATCCCAAAATCAGTCAAAATCAAACAAACCAACCCGCACGCCACAAACGCACACATGCCACGCACACGGTTCCCAAACACAACCGTCACACCTCTGCCCACGCGCCTGTATGATCGCTGACCGCACATCTCTTCTCTGGGCGGCCGGACTACCTGGCTTCGTGATGGCCTCCGCCAGGTAGCTGTCTGCGCTTGCTTCCTCGATTCAAGTTGCCTGTTGGTGAGGCCGGACACCTGCACAGGCTGTGGCAGCCGTGGGTGTCTGCTCTTCACACCGTTGTTCGTCGGCACGCCTGGTGCAGTCAGCAGTATCGGCCAGCCAACTACACGTGTCTATGAGCCGACGGATTCCGACCGCATAATCAAACCTCCGCAAGCGAGGCAACCCGGAGACTCGTACGAGCCACGACGAGGGTAATACGACGCAACAGGCGCAGTACAAAAGCTAGCAACCGTCCAAGGCCAAAAAGACAAAAGCAGTCGCCCACCGTGGGGCTCGAACCCACGACCACAAGATTAAGAGTCTTGCGCTCTACCGACTGAGCTAGACGGGCTTCATATCCAATCAAATCCCAAAATCAGTCAAAATCAAACAAACCAACCCGCACGCCACAAACGCACACATGCCACGCACACGGTTCCCAAACACAACCGTCACACCTCTGCCCACGCGCCTGTATGATCGCTGACCGCACATCTCTTCTCTGGGCGGCCGGACTACCTGGCTTCGTGATGGCCTCCGCCAGGTAGCTGTCTGCGCTTGCTTCCTCGATTCAAGTTGCCTGTTGGTGAGGCCGGACACCTGCACAGGCTGTGGCAGCCGTGGGTGTCTGCTCTTCACCCCACTGGCCCGTCGGTGGAACTCATTCCCTTTATGATATCTCGTGGAGCAATTATAAATATTGCAAGCTTATAACGATGGCAGATCACTTCGAGTACGACAACGTGGACCACTGCGGCTCTACAAAATCGAACCAAATAGACTCCTGACTTGATGAATAGCCTTCACACCTTGACGTTTCGTCTCTCCTCCTTCCGCATATTGTCACGCAGGTGTGGATGCGCCTAATGTCCAAGGCACTTGTTCACAAGCTCAATAAATCATACCCGTTAGAGCATTCCATCCCTTCATCAAAATGCCCGCCCTCCATCAAGCTATCTACATGTGACATTCCGCATGTTTAATAAAACACACACCAATAAAAATGTGAATATTAGCCAAATATATCAATTGCGGAAAAAATCGTAAAGCATAGTCATGTGGCATGGTATTACATTAAGTACTAATCAACCCTGCCCTTAACCCTATTGTGGTAGATTCTTGTAAAACCAAGCAAAATGCTTGGTTTTGCAAATTTTACGCAATCATTAATGTTTTAGTTTAGATTTTTTAACCAATAATATGAATTGCGGGAATATGTGTTCAACATGCATAAATGCTTGGTTTTAAGGAATTATGACAATACAATATTACCTTAAACATACATATTTGCAATACTTTGGTTGCGGGCTGCGGGCTGCGGGCTAAAACCAAGCAATGTAAAACGATTTTGTATCGGAAATTCACATACAATTTCCAAGTATAAATTTGACCACAATAGGGTTAAGTCCGATTTTGAATTGCGGGGTAAAACCACCCATCTAGTAACGTTTTGCAGTTTTGTATGGATTTTCCACATACAAAATTCAAGTATATTTTTTGATCGCTAAAGGGTTAAGGGCCGTTCCTAACCGGCATCGCGACCTCAGCGCGTCCATAGACTCGAGCTCTGATTGGCAGAATCAAATGTAGGGAAAGGAGTATATTTTCGATTAGACAACACTGCGACCCAAAGCTGAGATCGCGTCTCAGCACGGGTTGTGAGCGCGCAGTCGGTCACCAGCAACAAAAGATGGTCTTGCCGCCGTGGATGAAGAAGGCCTCCCGAGCTAAAGCACGGCGACGCATGTTATTGGCGTCTCTTGTGTCTACAACCTCTCCAGTTCCCCGCAAGGTGGGGAAATGCGTGTACCGTAAGCGTCTGGAGTGGAATGCACACAAACAGACACTGCTGCTGGAAGGGGAATTTGAGTGCTGCTACCGGATGGATGTCGAATCTTTCGAGAATATACTTGGTTTTGTGAGACCAGCACTTCTTCGTGATGAGATGCGATCCGCGCGGCGCACGGGCACGGACCCCTTTTCACCTAAAATCAGGATTCAAATGACAAAAAATCTTGGCTAGCTGGAAGTGGCTACCACGCGACAAGATGTCTGGCTGGTGCTTCCCGACCCGGTTTCTAAGACATCACCAGGGACGTAATGGATGCGTTGTGTGAATGTGAAGAGCTGCGAATTCATTCACCGACTGAATCGCTCGAGAGGATCCAGGAGCTTGTTGATGGATTCACGACAATTAGCAAGAGCGGCATTTTGACGGGTTGTGTGGGGTGCTTGGACGGGTGACTTTGCCAAATCAGAGCGCCAAGCAGCGAAGAAGTGCTTGATGTCGCTGCATTCTTTTCTGGGCACTATCAAATGTACGACCTGAACGTTCAAGCTATATGCGATTATCTGTGTCGTTTTACCGGCTATTGCTTTGATTCACCGCGCAAGGATTCTATCGCATTCAAGAAGTGGATGTAGAGCGATGAGATTATAAACCTTCCTTCTGGATTCTACTTAGTTGGTGACAACGCGTACCCGTTGTCGGACTTTTTGCTCGTCCCACACAACAAGCTTGAAATCAAGGCAAAGAAACACTCCGACTTCAACTTCTTTCTGAGTCAGTTAAGGATCCATATCGAGATGGCGTTTGGTTTGCTCGTCAATAAGCGGCAGATCTTTCGGAGAGCACTGATGGTTGACTTTAAGAACGTGAGCAAAGTTATTAAGACGTGCAGAAGCTTCACAACTTCTGCATTAACGAGAAACTCGAACACCAAGACGCAACTCCAAGATCAGACGTGATATCTGCTGCGTACCACACCCTACCAGAACGCTCGTACCAGCCAACAGATAACACTGGCGAAGATACCGACCTTGGCAGTGATGCACGAGGGCTGATCCTGCGCCAGGTCATTGTTGAGCACATTCAAAACTTCAACCTCCATCGACCAGGAGTGCATTAGCCAATGATGCGGTTCATCCACCACGGCATTGTCACCGCCGTCATGTTTGCCTTCGTGCAGTGAAGGCAATCAAATGACCACATTAACTCCCCGCACCATATATGATTTCGAATTCCAGCTCGCTGATCTGCTTCTGTAGTTTTCTTTGTTTCTTGTGATTGTGTTCCAGTACTGCTGGCAATCCTCGTCGTCATCCACATCACTATCTTCGTTGCGAGTACGGATCTCCTGCTTAAGTAGATGCACCGTTTCGTCAGTGCACTTCAACAAACTGGAAAATTGAGCGCCACTGTTTGGTCGCGAAGCAGAAGTGCTTGTTCCTTCCATGCATTCTCCTGGGCCTGGCAGGCCCCAATTGCGATGATGTTGTTCAAACTCTCAACTAGAGACTCCAACGGTGCTTCTTGTGAACTCTTGCGCCGCTTTCTATTACCCTTCCTTCCCTTGTGATGACCATCTTTTGATGAGTCATCTTCGTAGTCGGAATATGTGTCGGAGGCACAAAACTCTCGTCCTGACTGCCTATGCTCACACCAGTGGTGCAGGTAATACACGTCGGCTCTACCGTCACAAATCCCCAAAAGTCATCACTGTGGTCTCCAGACTTCTTGGAACCGGCCTCTGCCCGAGCAAAGTTACCACTGACCTCACGCCACATTCGTTGGAGCTTTGCAGCAGAGTGAGCCGTCGTTTGAGTCAGATCCATGTCTTCAAACACGGCGTCGTCAGAAATCACCATGTCAAATTCGATGTCCGATGAGCTGAATGCCTCGGCAATGTTCCGTCAGAACTTGGTGCCGCCTTGGTCCAGTTCGCGGCGGCTGAGCTGGTTTCAACCAGCGAGAAAGATGTCGAAGAAGTGATCGGAAACGAGGACATTCAGTGGACGAATCATGCAGTTCTTTGTTCGTTTCTCCGCTTTCTGCTTACTGGGCCTCGCATTACTGCGCTGTCGTTGTAGTAGTAGCTCCACAATCTCTTTATTCTGGTCGTAAGCGTTGAGGAGCTGCACGCGCTCACCCTTGCGCATGTTTTTCATCACGTTGAGCTTTCGAGCAGCGCATTCAAGCTTGAACTGTTCCAGGGTCCACTCGCTGTAGTCATCAGATGTGGGAGGTGGAATGATGCGCTTACGACCACTAGGCTGTGTGGTCACAGTCCACTTGGTGCTTGTAGTTGGCTCCATCTATGCGAGCTCTGCAGCTTTCTTTTGCGCGGGCAACTCCGACGGAAAGCTGCTGCAAAGTTTCCCTTTGGCGGTCTCGCGATCCGGTTCGGAACGCCATGGTGTCGATCCAAATCAATAACCCTATTTCCTGCGGGTCGCGAGCCGATCCGACCCCTATTCGGAACGGCCCTAAGTCTGGCGATAATATCCTCTGTCCAGTACATGCGCAAGATGGATCCTAAAAGGTGCTAGGGTTTAGGGTTTAGCAAATCCTGTTTAGCCGGTTGGGAAACATATAATTTTGGCTTTTAAAGAGAATAGGTACCTCATTCGACAGGTTTTATTGGCATAGTGGACCTGGGTCTGGTTTGTGATCTACATTCGTCACCCATGATGTGTGTACTTTGTAAAACGTACGCGAACCGCATACTTCATCCACCCCGTATCTTTCCATCTTGTGTAAAGCTTGGAACACCATAGATCTCGTTATCGTTGGATAGTTGAAGGCAGTTTCGAGGAAGTGCTTTAGCTTTGCCACGCCTGCTTCGTGGTCCATACGCCCGCTATTCTAGTTGGCTCTCTATTCAACGACGAACGAAGTGTGAAATTCTGGTGGGCGTGAAGTACTCATTCGCCGTACTGTACTTTGTAGCCGCATTGGCCGTTCAACGAAGAAGTTAGCAACTCTTGTGGTCCCCGCCCCATGGTTCGTGATACAATTCACGTCCTGCTGTAGTTGGGTTGCGTTTTCTAGTGTCATGCTTAAGTTATGAAAGGTGTGGCACGACTAGTAATTCTATATAAATTTGCGTAAACGGGTAAGAAGTGAAGTAGGGCACCAGATGCATGATGCAAAAAACCAGTTAGGGGATCGGCTAGGCTGTTCGCACGTTTCTTCCTTTGCGCTTTCACACGAACAAGCCCATAACGTCAGCAAAAGCTCTACGCACCGCCCATTCCACCACCGTGAGAGAATGATGTACTTAGCGACATTTCCACTCGTCTTGATGAAATGAAAAATGATAATACTAAGATTACCTATGGCATGAACACCCGTCACAACGACCGCATCACCACGAGACTCGGGGAAACAAAGTTCTTGGAGTTCCCGCCACGATGGCGGCTTTGGACACTGACGGCACTGCGAATTGAGATTTATTTCAGGGCAAAAAAGCTACGGATCGACATCGTGAACCGATCAAGCGTCTCCAACTCCGGGTCAATGCTTTCATTGCACATAAGCCTGTACATAATTGTAGCTGCGTAACCGGCAACACGAATGGTCTGACAACGTGAGAAGCGGACCCGCCAAACATTGTCTTGCGCTGCTGTCGTTCTCAGGTGGTTCGAAAGCGACTTTCCCTTCCACCTGGAAGAAGTATTTTTTATTTGTTTTTATAATTAGACGTGTGGGCATTATTGTTTATTCTCTACGTGCCCGGCGGTTGAAATTTAGCTAGGGCAGTTTAATTTCCATGAACCCTACGAGGTCCGATATAGAAGCCTGACGATATATCGTAATGTATGGTAACTGTGTTCTGAAGATGCTAGTACAGTACGTTGGTTCGTGTGCTATTTCGGATGTGTTAAGTAGTATAGGAGTTCGGCAATGTTTGGAAGGGAATTAAAGGGGGTCTAGACAACTATAACTAAATATGTGTGTCGGGGTAACAGATACAGCCGACTTAGGACGGAAGTCTCGAGTCGCCTTCCCCTTCGTGGTCATTACTGTCTGGGCAAGTTGAGTAATGGTACGTTGGTGCTGGATCGGCTTTGGTCATGACGTCAAGCATGTACAATAATCTCATAGTCCAGCGTCTAACGCAATGACACTCAAGTTGTTAACTAAAGGGAAATTCTGAGACTGAAGCCTGCCTTTGCAGAACTTCGCTGTGCGCACTGGTAGTGCACTTTCTACCATCTCTCTTACTATACTCTCTGTCAGTGTATGCTGCCGTATAGCATCGTGTACTAGAAGGCCGATTCCAACACGCCCTCCTCCGAAGGTAGTCACTTCGGACGATGGCCCTTGGCCATGCCAATCATGACGTTCAACATCTCGTACCGGTTGCTAGCGAGCGACTTCGTCATCAGGTCTGATGGGTCACGTCGGTCTTCACCGTCCATAATTCCACCGCTTTCGTAGCCACTTGATCTCTGACGTAGTGCCAGCGTAGGTCGATGTGCCGCGTTGGTCGGATGTAAGTCGGGTTGTGGGTATCACGGACGCCGCCTGGTCATCGATTCCTAGCTGAAACTGCGTCTGCACTGTTGAGAAGACTTGAATCATCACGTCACTGAGGTCTTGGCCCTCCATGCATGCTTCACAGACATCAACGTACTCCCTCTCAGCGGTTGATTGCGCAACAATTAACTGTCGTCGTGATGCCCGGGAAACAGCGCCTCCTGTCATGCAATGCACGTAACAGTTAACACTCTTTCTGGTAAATGGGTTGTTACACCAGTCCGAGTCACAGAACCCGTCAATGACCGGTTCGCCACCCTACTGGACTGTTGCGTCCGCTGAGTAGACAACGCCTTGAGTTTTAGCGCCGGTAAGGTACCGTAGAACTCGTTTGGTTGCTCCGATATTCTGCTGAGTAGGGTTCTGCACGAATATGCTTAGTGCCAAATCCGGTCTGGTACAGGTCGCCAGATACATTAACGATCCAATCAACTCACGATAGGGGAACACCTTTCCACGTCCTGGCGTCTGCTTGCGCGGGGCACTGTCAGCGTCGTTCAATGTGAGACGGATCTTCGTCTCTATCGGAATTTTATTCGGGTGGGTGTCGGCAAATTAAATCGCTCAATAAATTTTTCACAGTACTTAGTCTGGTGGATCTTGATCGACGTGTCATTCTGCTCCATCTCCACACCCAAATATGTGTTGAGAAGACCATGATCCTTCAGTCCATAGTCTTCGTCCAGCTTCTGGAACATCTTCTTCTTAAAGCCCTCATTGCGCGTAGCGCACAAGATATTATCGACGTAGAGCAGAACAATCGCAAACTCGCCGTCGTGGCCATAGTAGTACAGACATGACTCCGTGCTGCACTGCTTAAATCTATACTAAAGGAACCACCTGTTTACTTCTGTATTCCACTCACGCCCAGACTACATTAGCCCGTAAAGCGCTTTGTTTATCACGTAGACCATCTCATCGATCTCCCATGGATAGCCTTCCAGTGTATCCAAGCATTGCTTTATAGCTAGCAACGCATTGAGATATGCAGTGTTTATATCTCCCTGGTAGATCGATAGCTGAAACAGTACACACACGGCGACGAACAATGAAAACGTGGTCATGATTGTCACAGGACTGTACGTCTCAATGAGGGCAATGCCAGGCCGTTTCTTGTCACCGCGTGCGACAATCCTTGCACGAAACCGAACGACATAGCTCAGATGATCTGACTTCACATCAAACACCCACATGATCTTAATACCTTGCTGTCTTTTGGCATCTCCTCCCTGGGAACTATCCCCAACACACCTTTGTCTTTCAGTGCAGCCATCTCTGCATCCATGACTTCTTTCCATTGCAGGGCATACTTCGACTGCATGGCTTCATGGTACGTCTTTGGTATCTTGACGTCCTTTGCAAGAATACCACCACTTCCACACTATCTGCGTGCAATGCCCAACAAGCAGAAGTGACAACATAGTCGTCGTATCTATCTGGTGGATGCCGCTCGTCAGCTTCACGAAGACCGGGACGTCGTGAAGGAGCGGGCGTCACTCCTTTAATATCCACTTTGTTTCACGTCCGCTCACGCGTCCTTCGCACTTCAGCCTCTCTCGGCCGTCGGTGACCAATGAGTTGTTGCGATACAACTATAATTTCATGGTGCGTGACCAGTACCAGCTCACCAGCATCATACTCGATCGCTTCATGTTCATCTCAAGGATTAAACAGGCAATCATAGTCTGCAGCTTCAGCATAAGCCAACTCAGTGTTCACCACTCCGGTCAGTCACTGTTCAACAGACTCAGCGAAACCGTCGTCAAGTTCATTGTCATACTCGTGTTCGCTCTGCTCGCTGTAATCACTTTGATTTTCTTTATGATCGACGTCAACACTGGCTGCTTCGCCTTCTGCGTAATCTTTTTCATCATTGTCAGTGTCTGCATTAACACCGGCATCATCATCGTTGCTCCCAACAACTGCGCTCTCATTTAGATCGCCCCTCCTGCGTTTCCTCAAACGCATCTCCATAGTCTGGAAGGGAACTGTTCTGTAGGATCTCATCCCATAGTTACCGATCAGCACTTTTCTCACCGCGTAAACCAGCCTCCTGTTGCCTCTGCAAGACGTTATTTTGTAAGTCATCTGCAACAGTTCTGCTCGGCAGTCTACCCTGCCATGGGTCATGCGGGCATTCGTCATAACTACCACCCACAGATTCGACGTCTTCCATGCCGACGTTACTGCTCTCGCAATGTTCGGACTCAGCATGACATTCTGCATGATCCAATGAGTCATCATCTCTGTCGCTGGCGAGACCATCAAATTATCCCTCCTGGACGAACTCATTGAACGTTTGTAGCCACCTGTTCGCCTTGGTTTTATATCCACTGTCGTAGCGGTCCTTGTACAGTATGGCTTCGTGGATCGTCACATCAGACACAAAGCCTCTCTTGTGCTCCGCTGGGATGTACACGTGACAACCAACTACATCCTCGCGGTATCCAAGAAGAAATCCCAGCCGGTAGTTCATCGAAAGCTTCTTCCGCTTTGAGGTCGGTGTATGACAGAACGCCAGTAACCCAAAAGCCCTGATGTGGTGTGTCCGGTTTGGAGCCAAACATCATTCTCGTACGGTGTGCGTGTGCCCTTGCAAAATACGCGGTTCTTTACGTAGACGGCCGTCTCGAGTGCGTTTGTCCCTCCAGCGACGCGCCCAACTCTCCAATTGCCTCGCCAGCTCCCAGTGTCGCGCAAGCGACCACCGAGATTCCGGCTCCCACGTCCACGGCGCAAGTTGTCGACACGACGTCAGACGTGGTGCGCGCGTCTGCTTCGTCTCCGAGATAGGCTGCCGCTTCGCGCAGACGTGCATCAAACCGCGCTGGGAAGCGCAAGCAAGCGCTCGAGGAGGCGCCGGATAGGGCAAAAAGAGGATGACCCAGGTGACCTCGAACACCTACCTAGCAGAGCCCCAATGCAACCTCCACGAGAGAAGAAGCCCTCGTCGTCGAGACGAGCGGGCTACGACAGTGGTCCCGTCCCAGCTGAAACGTGTACTGGAGGCGCTCGCCCGAGTGCCAACCCGCCCGTCGCTTGCACCCGCGTCGGAAGTACCGACGTTGGGACCAATGGTCAGCTATCTCGTGTCCGGGGTGAAGCGACAGATAACCATGACGGTGCTGCTACATCTGGGGTGGCAATCCCCGCCAGGCTGCCATTTCTTCCCAGCGGTGGTGCCGTCAGCTACCGTGTCGTCGCTGTACCCGCTGTCACTCCTGTCAGCGGTACGGTGTCAATTGAGCCTCCCCGCTCAAGTGCAACCCAGAGCATCAGGCAGAGGACTGGGTTTGACCTCGAAGCGTTCATGGCTACATTCCAGCCTGGGTGCACCAGCGCACTAAGCCAGCACATAACTGCATCCGGGACAATGCTCCGTAACGAAGGCCAACGGCTGCAAAACCAAGTGGGCAGGCAGGCCTTCGCCCAACCCGATCTACCTACCGCTCCAAACGCTCGCAGTGAGCTCCCTATCGTGCGGATCCGCCACCTGTCCAGTGACACCTTTTCGGTGGAGACCAAGAAGGCAATGGGGAACCCCGAGACCATGCTCTAGCGGCATGTACAAGGACTTCACCGCAGTTAGTGGTAAGGTTCTATCACCTATGTACTTAGTGACAAAATTTCGCAATGCGGAGAGTGTGTGCTCTAGGAATATGCCGGCGGTGCTGATGACATTGTTCAACGGGAGATTGGGGGACCGCGGGCTCACTGTATCGCACTTCAAGGCGGAAAGCGAAATGGCCCTGCTTAAGGTAGGGTCGGCAAGCAGCAATTTCGTCAGCGACTGTTGACCTGCAGCAATGCTGCCCAGAGCTGATATTAGGTGAATCACATACGACGAGATCATGGATGGCATTCATAGCCTGGTGGTGATGGACCATGAACTGTGGTACGCTCTCACATGATCCCATTGGCGGATCGACTGCAAGTGTTTGTCTCTCTGAACAAGAAAGCCGACCCAAGCCAAACGGGAGTGCGTGTGCGGCTGATGCTCATGTTTGTCAACAAGTGGCTTGGAGCCGCGCTGGGTTGCTTCCAAATCGACGATCCGTCTTGGAGGTCGCGCTTGAGACTGGCCATTGACGGTATCAATTTCTACACCAAGGCGTGGTCGATGACCCTGGTGAACGCTCTCCACCAGACATCGGCACAGGATGCAGACACGCGATGGGAACACGACGGGTACCGCGAGTACCCCAACGATATCCGTGATGTCACCACCATCCATTACCAAGGACAGGAGCCGTGCCTCCGGAACCTCGGCGGAGTGAGTGCTCTAGGAGAACGCGCGACCGCTGTGGACACCCCCAAAGGGCGTACAACTGGCGGGAGCAAGCCCCGAGGCGGCTTCTGGAGTGAATTGACCACGCATACTGGCTCGAGCGTGAACGACGCAACCGCGACGATCGCGACTTCGACCAAGACTACCACCGTGGCCGTCGCAAGGTTGCTCGCCCCAGCGACAGGGCGTGATGTGGCCGACGTGATGGCGACTCACCGTCACTTCTGATTCTCAGCGGGGTAAAATAGCTAACATAAAAAGCTCTTTTCACCGCCTAACAGATGCGTGAAGCATGCCTCACACAACCAGTAGCACAGGCCCACAACCTCATGTCCCGGGCCTTCCTGCTATACGGCTGCGCACCGAGAACTTGGACCTAGAGCCCAAGCTCCAGCCTACGGCCATACACCAATGCGCGATTTGTACAGCTACACAGCCCCCTCCTGCGCGGTGCAACTGAGTGTAAACTCGCTAGCATCGATCCCGCCTTCTAACCGGTTTTCAGTTTCTGAAGCGTGCCCACGGGAGGAAGTTATGCGTCATGGTAGCCTCCGAGGCCGGCACTCCGGACAGGCCATAATGTACGCCAGGTAGCCCACCGCGGACCCAAGCAAAGCGTTGTGTCTCCGACCTCCGACCCGGCCGGTCGTCTCGCAGGCCACTTCCAGCACCATGACTACAAACGCGTTCGCTCGGGCGCATTATCTCTACAAGCTACACACGCGAAATCTCCAACGCGAACTGGCGAAATGAGGGGAGACTTTACCTACCCATGCCGTAGGGGTTCAGGTTCGAATTCCTGCTCAACTTCCCCCTCAAGAAGGCTCTATCTAAGTTTATCCGTCGAGTCCAAATGCCGCAATCCAAATTTGTCGAGCTCGTGCGAGGTCAATCCACTGAAGACAACCGCCAAACAAACAGATCGTCCCAGCCATAATTTCAAAGCTGTGTGCAGGGCACCCTCACCTCCCCCAGAAGATTGCAGCGCAGGGTGCACGAGTCGAGCTCACGGGGACTCCCAAACTCCAACAGCGGCCACCCCTAAACCATGGTTCAGCGAATGAACGGGACAACACTCTGCGCAAGAACATCCGCAAGGAACAGGATGCGAGCGCTGTCTGGTGCTCGACTTGGATATCTTAGATATTTGGTCCGAGGTATACGTCAGTCTTTTCGGGGTGGTGGACAAGGCTGGAGGTGATCTTCAAAGCAGGGGCCGCGCCATCCACTATCTTTTATTTCCCGAAGGATTTTCGGACAATTACCTCACAGTCCAATCGCGTACTTATCATCCCGAAGTCCAACACTGTGCTGCTGTCGTGGCGGAAATTAGTCGTCTTAAGAAAGAGAACCCCAACGCCCCCGTCAAGTCTATGACGGGTGATGTGTCATCAGCGTACAGGGATGTGAGAATTCACAGTGAATGTGCGCACCTGTTCGCTCTGCACATTCCCAGTGAAAATGTACTAGTCATCGCATTGTCGACCCCATATGGATGGACGAGATCACCCGGTACCCTCAAGCTCTTCGGCGGGGCTATCGACTTCACCAGCGGCCGTACTGCGACGCGGAGAACCCCCACGTTTTTTTTTATTTTTTACTTACCACTGGGTCGATGAACATATCAACGTGGCGCTGGATGTCCGATCCAATTGCTCCGACATGGATTGGTCACTGCGCTTTGCGATGACAGCCATCCTGGGAAGCACGGCTGTTAACGAGGCGAGATGGCCCACGAACCGAACGGTTCCAGGCCACAACTTTGGCTCGGAGCGCGGCATAGTATCCACGCCAACCGCCAAGGTCGAGATGGCCCGCCGTCTCGTAGCCGCTGCCTTCCACTCATGTGAGGGTCTCTCCAGGAAAACAATATTGTTCGCTGCTCGGTGGTCTGTGCCACGGCGCCACATATATCCGCCGCCGAGAATCCCAACTCCACCGCTTCCAACGCGTCAATGTATCAACTCCATAAAGCAAGACCTACTCTGGTGGTAGCATTTCCTCCACTCCTCACCGATGAACGGCGTGTCGCTGGGATATTTCAACAGCCCGCCGTTCTAGTCGAGACGGACACTAGCGATTTCGGCCTGTACGCTCTCGACACGTCTGCCCACAAGGCATTGATGTATCAGTTCTCGGCGGTGGTGTGCCAACTTGTGGCTCGTTTCAAAGATGGTGATGCCAATGGCTTCGATATTGACTTTCGCGAGCTCCTTTCTTGCGCATTTGCCGCTCATCCTGGAGAGACCGCTGGTCTCAATTCGCTACTACCAACGGGCGACCAAGTCATGTTCACTTCGCAATCGATAACACCTCCGCTGTTGCCTGGCAAGACCGACTCTCCTCTGGTAACTCGCGAGCGCTAGATACACCGTTCACCCTATTTAGTCGTGGCCCGACTATTTCCGGTTTACGACTCTCAGCCCGATTGATCGTGTTTTGAAACTCGATTTTCAAAACTTCTGTCGGTCAATACTGACAACAAACTACATCAGGCAAATCAGCTCTTTGAGATCTACCCGAATCCGGTATTTTTTCTTAGATTCAGATAGAACTGACATTTCTTTTCCAAAACCTGTGGAACGATTATCAAAGGTGCAAGACTATTCAGGTCGCACGATTAAATAGAGTGAACGGTGTATCATTCGCCTTCTTGGTCACTGGGAGATCTCCCTAGGCCTCCGCTTCTCCGCCCGCCACATCGCTGGAGCGACCGACATTGAGAACTGACGCCGATTCGCATCTCTCCGCCGACGCCTCATAATATGATGCGTCGGACGGGACAGGGACACATATTATATGTCCCTTTTCCGCTCGTTAGCCTATGACTGGTCCCAGGTATCCCCATCTATCGACGTCTAAGGGGTCTCGATGTTTTGGCGCTCTATCTCCGCCAGGCTCCTGTTGCCGACTCCGCCTTAGCCAAATACGCCTCAGCAATGAGGAAGTGGTCAAGCTGGGGTAGCCTTCATGGCATCGACCCATGGATATTGTCAATACCTTACAAGCAATTTTTGACTTCATCCTGCACGGTTTCTAGTACATATTCGGCTCGGGTGGCCCCATTCGTGGATCGACCAGTTCGGCTATAGTACACAGTGTGGTCCTTTCGCATCGGCGGGGGAGGAATATCCTTCAGCACATCCACAAATTTGCATGCTGCCAAAAGAGATCGGCCGCATCGATGTCGCTCCGCGTCACAAGGCTCCAGTGTCTATCGGCTTATTGGAGGCCTGCTTACATTCTCACATTCTCTCACTATCGCCGATCCCTTCGAGCAGGGGGGGGGGGTTCTTCTTCCTGCTACGGAATCTGAGGTCGTATCAATCCGTGGTACAAAGTTCAAGTGGTTCCTCTTAAAGTCAGGACGCCATCGTAGTGGACTCGCTTGCGTTCTTCTTCCTGCTACGGAATCTGAGGTCGTATCAATCCGTTGTACAAAGTTCAAGTGGTTCCTCTTAAAGTCAGGACGCCATCGTAGTGGACTCAAGCGGGGCGCCAACATTATTAGTCGCGCACGGTCACTTCATCTTCATCAGGCTACGAGGTTCAAAAACCAATCAAGGTGGGGGTCTAACGCCCCACCAGCTGAGGCGCTCAGGGCACCGTTTTCGATGCCAAGTGTTTGGCACACTTCTTCTCCTCAGAGCACATCAAGGCCTCCTCGCGTCCATTCCTGCAGCGGTCTACATGAACGCATCTGGCCAGCCCTCGTGCGTTACAACTGCCCATGTTACTTTAGCCATCACGAACGCAGCCGCTACCATCGGTGAAGACCCCGCCAAATTCAGTTCGCACTCTCTCCGAGCAGGAGGCGCTACACACACACACAGGACCGCGATTGAAGCGATGACAATTCAATTCCATTTGCCGACTTGAACGGTGTCGTGCCCAACAGACCGCGCTCGTATTATCAATCCATGCGCAGACGTGAATTAGTTTCCGTGGGTACTGGCGCGCCCAAACAGGACCCCAATGAAGAGAGGCTAAAACGTACCTCTGCAACTCACGACCATTAATGGAGTTGATGGCAGAGTTTGCAGTAAACTCCTGCTGCGTGGCTTTCGTAAAACGCACGCGGATGAACTGGTGGAGCACATGCTCAAGCACACAAAGTCCGTCGTCGCACGCATCCATCTGCATGTGCACGGTTGGTGACGCTACGTTTGCAAAGTGAGCAACCGGGATACTGACGAAGCGGTCGTGTTGAGCGAGAATGGCTCGGATCCACTTGAGGTCATCGAGGACTGTTCCGTCCAACTTGCGAACACCAGGACGGGTAAGAGCCGTAGCCAAAGCTTGGATACGCTGGAAAAATGACCTTGCAGGTGGACAACAAGTCATGATGTGGCGAAAACTTCCCGGCAATTGAAGCAGTGCCGTCTTCGTTGCCGAGCGTTCCACGATAGGATTGTGCACGCGTACTTGAGTCTTCTTTATCTTGTCCACAGGAATGGTAACCACACCTTGCAGTGTGTTCCAAATGAGGCCCAAAGCCCGACCCGACTCACCCCAGCGCGTAAATTTGCGCTCATTGATGGCCGTCGGCCCCAATACTGTAGCCATTGACCTCCGCAAAGCAAGATCAGCTATGAAGCAGCGCAATCCTTCGTCCACCTCCGTGCATGTGTGGTCGTCGCACCAAAAGGAACCGACCAGGGGCGGGTCGATAGTAAGCTTTGGGAGACCTTGCTCGTAGAGCCCATTGATCAAAGTACCAGGGAGAAAGTAGGCAGCAGGAGACCTGCACCACCCAAAGCCACAAGCAAGATCTATGACAAGTAAGTCGCCGATCACAAAGGCGAACATGTGCACGTGATCAGCATGGATGGGCACAAGTCTATATGCGCCAGAGACATCACCAAGCATGAGGAGGATCCTGGCATTGGGGTGCTCGTTCCGAAGAACTGATATCCGCTTGGCGATATCACGTGGTGGATTGAAGCTAATCGGCACGAACTGTTCTTGATTGGTAAAATCGTTGACCGAACTTCCTTTGGGAAAGGAATAGCCATTGATAATGCGTATATCGGGTCCGTCGGGGCCGGCCTTGTCTAGGATTCCCACTGGTGAAATAAACACCTCTTGCCACTGATCCAATAGATCTGCTTTCACAACCAGATACCTGCCATCATTTTGTCCATTGCGGATATGCCGCCAGACTTGCGGAAGATGAGTGTAGATACACTTGAGGTTACTCGGCCGACTTGATTGCTGCTTGGGGCGTTCGGGGAGCCACTCTGGTACCACACCGTGAGCGACAACATCATTCCATCGCTGGCAAATCTGATGGAGGTCTGGGTTGGGTGGATGGCGACGTTCGAATAAGTGCTTGTTGGGGCGGGGGTCCTCGGTAGTCTCGCCCCGTATGAGTCGAACGAAGTCTGCAAACGCGAGCTTTGACACAGTCGCTGATTGTGACAGGAAATCAACTTGCCCTATATCCACAACGTTGTCGCGGTCTATGCGCGGCGGCTTAGGAATTCCCAAGTCGGCGGCGAACGTGTATAGATTTTTCTCGGTCTCAGTGCGACAGTGTTCACTCAAGCTTCTTAAACTCTCCATATATTTCGTGTGTTTTGCCGTCAATTCCTGACGGATGTCCTTAGATGGAGAACTCGCGTTACATCTTACTTGACCAGACAACACAGAATTTGGATCGCCACGCAAAAGTGTGCCCCCCTTTTTCAGAGGTCGGCAAACTCGGGTGCAAAGCCACCAAGGTGCTTCACAATGTGGTCCTTCACCACTTCTGGGAGCGCCGTCGACCGGAAGCGAGAACGCTCGGTAGAGAAACATTTACCTTGGACGCCGTTGCCCGCACATCCGTCCTTTGTTAGGTACTTCATGCACAGTGATATGTCATTTTCTTTGGGCAAGCTGCGTAGTACGGCTTTGGGTGTGCCGGTTTGCTTTGGTGGGCGCGACTCCCGTACGCCACCACCAGAATGCCCCGAAGATCCACCATTGCCGGCCATCTCCATCTTTGTGGCCAAAGCTGCTATATTGCCCTTCTGCTGGTCGTACAGGAGCTCCGACAAGAGCGAATCATGGAGCGAGAACTCTTCAATGATGCATACGGCCGCTGACAATCCGTCCGAGAGAACAAGCCCACGGAATTGGCCAAGTTTTGTGTTGATCCAAAATACCAAACGCCGAGTCGTGTCACGGTCGGGCGCGCGACCTTTGCGAAACTTCTCAATGAAATGCTGCACCGCCCGTAGAACGTCGACAGTGTCTTCGTTGTAAAAACAGCTGCCAAACTCTCGAAGGTTCCCGAGAGCCTCGAGCAAGTCGGTGTAAGACGGTTCCTTTGCCGCCGGTTGGATGCGGTTCTTCCTAGTGAAATCCGTCATGTTCATCGTAGGATCGTCGTCTACTAGCAACATCGTACGAGATACGCCCTCGAAATGCATCACGATTCGGAAACTGAAGCCGTACGCACCCCGGAGAACGGGAGGTGCTCCTAGCAAAAGCGAGCCACAGCCTATTGTTCATACTCAAGAATACACTGTAGGTCCTCCTTACCTTTGTGGTCGGGGTGACCAATAGCGTCATGTATCGCCCGATCGATCGCTGTGGGGCGAAAAGTTGTCGTCGCGCGTGCACGTATCTCCTCAAGAGTATTGTGCGTAACGTTAGGGCCCTCCGGGAAAGACTGCGCACTGCCCACTAGCACGTAGTTCTGGCGCAGCACTTCGCGCTTATCTTCATCATCAGCCTCGGCATCCACGAAAACAACAGGGACCTCCTTGTCAGAGTCACTGCTCGATAGATCAGCCGATCGTTTGCGCCGCGAAGCCGTGCGTCCTCCCAGCCTTGCTACTTTCCGCTTCTTGACAGTTGACGCCGCGACTGGAGCGACAAACATGTTCGCGCCCTTTTTAGATCTCCGTTTCATGGCGCAATCAAAAATGTGCTGACGCGGGGCTGACACGACAGCAAGTGTGTCTGGACGTATGACGGGAACCATCGCAATTGAGCCAAAGGGCCCTGAAAGAGCTTGTGTGGCCTTGGCCGATAGACCGGAACGATTCTTTTCGCACAACACTCGAATTTCTTCAAACTTGTCCGTCAGCTCGTTCGCGTTAAGACCGCCGAGTCGGTCCCTGCTGCACTTTGGAGCACGTATCTAACCACTCTACATTAACGACATTCGCTGGCTGGCATAGGTGTAGTTTGCGCGTTCTGCCCGAGTGTCGTAGGTGCAAGTAGGCTTCAGATCCCGACATGCTGTACCCCGTTATCACACCATATGCCCACGAATCCATATCCTCGCCGTCTGGCGCTATGTAAGCCACTGGGCGCCCGACAAAACGTCCTGGCCACAACACGCTTTCATCGTTGCTGACCAGGCGCCGTTTGAGAACTTTGATTTCGATCGGATCGACAACGTCCTCGTCAACTCCGTCAGGACCGACTAGTGTAACATGCGCGTGCTCTCCATCGACCCGGGCCACACGCACGTAGTAAAACGCGGTCAGCGCTGGTGCTTGCTGGGGGCCAATAAAAGCCACGGAATCTACTTCAACCGTAGGAGGTGCCATGGGCTGGAGCGAGGCTTAGCTGTAGCTTCGAGCGAGAAAATCTTCGAGTAACGAGCTGCTCAGCCTAAACGAATGGACTAACTACCTTACTCTCTGCGTCTTTCCTCAAAACGTCGTTCTTAATTAACCAGGTCCCGAGCCTTGCCACCTGGAAAACCCCATATCCTTTCGGATATCCTGCAGACCAAGACAACTTGAAGGCGCTCGGCTCTCTCGGCAATCTCACGAGAAATGTGAGACGAACATCCGTCCATCACCAACAAAAGAGGGCGCTTGATTTCTGTCGTGACCGCAGTAGAAAAAAACTTGAGCCACTTGACAAAGAGCTTCGCATTCATGAAGGCACTGTATGTAGTAGTGACAGCTGCTCATGGTAGTTGCTTGCAGTCTTCTAAAATGTAGTTGTCGACACGTTCGCCAGAGAGAGAATGAAAAGTGAGGGTACAACAAAGCATCCGGCACTTCCACATGCCACAAACGAGACGTGGGGGCTAATAGTAGGGTCCATGTCCCAAACATTGCGCGAGCCACGCAGCGCAATTACACGGGTAGTTTTTTTTTCGCTCTTGAACGCCGTCTCACGTTGTCATTGCTAGTGACTTGCGGCCTATCAGTGCTGGGTGGCGAGCTAAAAACCCGCGGTATTACCCGTCGCCCACGGCCTTCTCACCAACCGCCATGGGTACTTCACTTGACTTGCGGATGATAGCTTGACGACCCGCTGGATCTACCACCATTTCCCGAGCGACTACCCACTGAAATAGTTTTGTTCGGCCTCTTCTGGGGCCGCGATGGGAGACCTCGGCTCTTATTCTCGATGTTTCTTTCTTTCTTCGCAGTCTTCGCCCAACGGTTTAACGTCAGCACTGGAATACTCTTGACTTCATTTATTGCCTCAGTTGTAGATCCCTTCTGAACGGCTTGAACGGCTTCTCGTTTCTGGAACTCCGTGTAGCTTTCGCTTGTCTCGTTATTTTGGCAATGAGATTTGAACGCCAGCTTGAAGCTGATGATAACTCCCCGAATCATATGATAATCCATTTATAGGCAACAGAACTACTCTATCATTATCCTCCGTCACCTATCGGCTATAACACCGCTGGCCTTAAAACTCTTAAACTCGTCGTTTACCGTATGATATTTTCTCGGGTTTTTAAAAAATAATCGTGGGTGCTTACCCACAATATTTGATCGCACACAACAGGTAGACATGGGCGCCCAAGCTGCACATATGTATAGATAACTCCGATTATCCTGGTAGTGGTACGGATACGTGCTACATACAGCCCCATAGGGATTAATTCAGCGCGGCCATCTCATCGGTTGTGTGCCGTACCCAGTTCGGACGTATACAAACTTCAAATAATGGCCTTATAAATTTCAGATTTCGCATCGAAATACAAAGGTTTAGTAAAGCGTGCAGGTTTTTACACCGAATCGATCAAGTCTGAAAAAAATGTGGTACACATAATGTTGGAGCAAGATTTGATCGGTTACGTTACTGTACCCAGGTGTAAAGTATGCATGCAAGCAGAAAATCGATTGTTTACTGTAGAAGACGACCTACCTAGATACAAGAACCATGCTGGAGATGTGGCTTCCACTGCACAGCCATTGACACTGTTGGCTCTAAAACGGGCGCTGCAGGCTGCAACGATGCTGTATCTGGGGCCGCAAGAAGCTGACGTCTTCGTAATTATTGGACGCAGTGATCATGTCGATTTCATGTTGGCAATCTGATCTCTGGCAACGCGTCGGGCACTGCTACGGTTCTTCATGGAAGCCATGCTGGGTCTCGACGCAGAGCGGCGGAGCAATCTACATGAACACGATGCCAGGATCGCCGAGGAAACGGCCCGGTAGGGCCAACCGGAGATCGTCTTGGCGAAGAAGTAGGTGTCAACGCTGAAGTGCGACAAACTGCTGCATGTCTCGGTGGCCATCATTGCAGACCTTCCGTGGTGAGCGGCGCTCGCCAGTCTGTTCGAATGATCCAGGAATCCGCGCCAAGTACTCTTGCTCCAGCTGGCTGCCGCTATCGTGCTGTCTTGCACAGCTAGTGTCGGCTGTCAACGCCTTGTTAGTAATGCACTGATTCAGTACTTAAAAATTCGGTCGCGTGCGGGAACTAACTAAAAACTTCATCAGCATCAGGCCGATTGCGTGCTCACATAGCTTTTGCCTTCATCCGCCGACGGAATTGCTGCCTGGTTAACGATTGTATTAGTTGATACGTTGATGCATGGTGCGTTGATTAATGATTGGTAGTTGATACGTTGATCCGTAGGTGGCAGCTAACTCGCCACCACGACAGCGAAGTATAGACCAGCGTTGGGTGGTGGCTGCCGCAGCGACGACCTTGCCGCTGTGATGAGTAGATAGCTGATCAATGAGCTGACAAATAGATTGGTTGATACGTTGATGTACTTGAAGTAACAGCTAACCCGCCACCACGACAGCGAAGTATAAGGCCCACAGGGGGGGGGGGGGCTGCCGCAGTGACGAGCTAGCTGCTGTGATAATGAGATTGATCGATACGATGGCAAGTAAGTAGAAGTCAGGACCGATTCGCTGTCACGACTGCGCAGTACGCCGCATTTTCTCGAGTGACGTTTCTAATGGAGAACGGGTGGAGAAAGATAGTCACTTTCGGGTGACACTGACGACGGCCATTTCTAGCGATTTGCGGGGAGGGCCATTCCACGAAAAGGGACACATATTTTTTTAAAAACAGTACACTTGTAATCATCATTCGCAGCTGGCTGTTTTCATACAAAATCTCAGTTACTTTTAGGCCATGCCCGTCCCAGCAAAGTGTGTCCATTGCAGAGGATGTATTTGGGATATAACCTAGCACGCGTCCTCGTATCTTATTGTGACCACACTCGTCCTCGCCGGTTTAAGCATTGAGGACGGTAAGGAAGGCGATAGCTTCACCGTAGGTATTCACCTCTACTGATCTGACAAACCGAAACAGCATCACTTTCGAAAACATTTCCGCAGCAGCACCCCAACAGCAACACCCACCACCAGCAGAGCTCCTACAGAAGAAACACTCCATCAGTACTCCAACACAAGAAACCTAGCGACACTACAGCGGCAGCATCCCAGCAAAAACAAGGCTAGCAACACTCCTGCAGCAACAGTCCAGCAGCAGGAACTCTACCGCAACGACAGTCTACCAGAAACCGACCAGCACCAGCAGCCCAGCAGCAACACCCCAGCAGCAGCAAGTTCAACCACCGGTACCCCGAAGCAACAATACAGGATCAACAGTTTAGCAGCCGCACTCCAACCACAGTAACCCCAACGCAGCCGAGATCCAACAGCATTAACCCAGCAACCGTACTTCTCACACTCAGGCGAGGGACCAAGTCAATGGAGGTATCCAGTTTACCCAAAACTATAAGAAACGAACTCGCTTCGTGCGATGAACCCGCCACCTTGGTTGTAACCACCTCGGACAATCCCGGTCAATCATCGAGTTTAGACATCAGCACGTTGCATCAAGCTCTACCGTTGGCTGCCTCAAGATCCGTTCAAGGCCTTGTCCACACCAACACACCTTCCGGCGTCAACAGCTTGGGTTCCGGGGAGCCCGGGGCTGGTTGTGCAATTGTTTCCTTACCCGTTGTCGAACATCAGACGGTGGTCATTGAGCCTCCACCTGAAGTTACATTCCCTTCGGGAGACGCTCCACTTGCAGCGCTGCACAACTGGACCAAAGACCACGGATTCAACGTGACCAAGCGACGAGCTTTCTGCACGGAAGGACCGTCAAGGGAGTTTGGAAACGCGGATTCGACTGTGACCGTGCAGGCAAGCCTAAGAACACACAGCATCTTACCAACGAAGACAGGAAACGTCCTATGCGAGCGTCGATTCGCATGGGCTGCCCTATGAAGATAATCGTGAGAGCTGTATCTGAGGAAGATCCGAATGTGCCAGCAAGAATTTGGTGTTACGCTCGTTGGAGCTGAAAACGTAAAGCTGAAAGACATAGATAATTTGTAATAAAGCGCCTAAAATTTATTGATCTGTTATCAGCCAAACCTACTAGTCGGTCTTTTGCTTCTTGGAGTGTCCTCGCCAAATGTGGGTATTGTACGAACTGTTGTTGTCGTACCCATCCCCGCACACGTTGCAAACGTAAGGTCCAATCGTCTTTGGAGGAGCACGGCGCACTAACTCGTTTTCAGCAGCCTTGGGATTGTCCTTGCAATAACGGCGATGGTGGCGGATGGCGTTCGAAGTATTTATCTTGACCCCGCCGTACTGGCAGTCAAAGTGCCGAGGAAGCACATTCGAGACGATGTCGGGCTCCCACTTGAGACCGCGGTACGTCAGGTAGCAGTGGATTCGATGGTTGACCGTGTCGTACGCCATGCCGTTGTGGACGAGGTCTCCGCGGAAGATTACACAGAAACCCACAGGAATGTCGATGACCCGCGCCTTGGTCTCGTCTATCGTGTCTGTACAGCCGTCGTAGACTCGAAGTCGGGTGCCTTCCTCCAACGCCAACACCATGCTATCAGGCACGCGCTTCTTCTTCTTGGCTGCTTCAATAACCTCTCTTGGATAGTCCTGATGACTCTCCTGCTCTTCGCCCCCCGGTTGCGACCTCATGAACGAAAAGACAGACGGGATCCACTGTGGGTCAAGGCAAGAAGTGATCGCCTTCAACGCTAACTTCAAATCTCCGATCGCACCAGAGGCCTTCTTGACGCGGGCTTGTTCGCGATACGAATCGTCGCCTTTTCCTCCTACCTCCTCGAAGACAGGAACATACTCGTCAGACTTGGCCTCTGAAGTGGCCTCCGTTTGCAGAGCTGCGAGGACATCAGGCTGTAGGCCAAGGTAGGCAATTAAGTAGCCGCACGGCGGAAGTGGAAGCTTGGGCTTGGGCGCCATTTCGAAAGTGAGAACAATACAGCTAGTAGCCTTACCTTGCCAGACGCTTACTTGATACTGCCCTGGATATTGCGTTTGCTGGATATTGCAATGGGCACACCTGGGCGGGACGGGCACGGGGCCCAAATTACTTAGATTTTGTATAGTGGCCGTTGCTGGCTTTTCGCCTGGATATTGTAACGTGCACGCTTTGATGGGACGGGCGCGCTCCTGGATTTGAGCCGTGTCGGGACAGGCACACTTTGCTGGGACGGGCACGGCCTAAAAGTAACTGAGATTTTGTATGAAAACAGCCAGCTGCGAATGATGATTACAAGTGTACTGTTTTTAAAAAATATGTGTCCCTTTTCGTGGAATGGCCCTCCCCGCAAATCGCTAGAAATGGCCGTCGTCAGTGTCACCCTCACTTTCGATCAGGCAAAGAATCTCCATTAAGTACGAGACGAGATCATTTTCAATCAAAACCTTCAATAAACGCCACTGCCAGCCCAATTCTCTAATTCTCTAGTAGGAGAGATGTTTGGGCCTAGCTATCTTATAGATATTTTTGCATGTATAAGAGGGAAACCTACCATTCAGCATATATATTTCTTTTCGACCTACTATTTATCATATACGTTCGGGTTATGTTATGCTCTTACATTCTTCCGATTTACCTTGATTTGACTAAAGGAGATTTTGGGGGTCGCTCTAATCCAATTCTCTCTTACATCCAGCGGAGTTCCCTGCGATTTTTGTCAATGAGACGGCTTGAGACATGTCGAGCCCCCGTTATTTGTCACATTGGTCCTTCTGAAAGTCACTAATTGAGCGGATTGATCTCGACGTCAAGTACTTGTAAATCTCCAAACACACGCGTAAGATGGCGTAAAAGGGTGTCCATATCGGGAGGAGAGCCGTAGCGAGCTGCGTAATGTACAGGCGAGCCGCCCCCCGTCGTGACCGCCGTCAAAGCACTGCCGACTGGATCCAGGATGATCAATAGTTCCATTAACTGCGAGTTGCGCTTCACAATGGCCCTATGCAGGGGTGCCTCTCCTGTAAAATTGCAAGTTGCAACGTGAGAGTAACCTCCATCGAAAACAAGACGTACAGCCTCCTGGACCTCATTCTCCACGGCACTCAGTAGCACATGAGCTGCAAATTCTCTTCGCTCCACCATGTGATGCTCGTTCAAAAGGATTTGCAACATGATCATGCTACGTCGCTGTAGCGCTAGCTCCAATGGAGTCACCTTGTGTACATCTTCAATGTCAATTTGAGCCCGACGCGAGACCAACAAGTTTGCCACGAGCAAATTTCCTTCACCGATGCAATGGCGTAGCGGCGTCTTCCCAGTCTGACACAACGGGTACAGCAAAATAGTGTTAACGTCAGCAACAAGAACCAACTTTTGGACGGAATTCAAGTGGAACCACGCGTTACCTGGTCTTGTGCATCGATATCGGCGCCGTTCTCCAGCAAAAATTTGGCGACATCAAGTGCATCACCGTTTCCGGCGTAGTGGAGTGCGCTGGATCCCTCCTAAAGACAGAGAACGCAGTCAGATATTTCCATGAAATCAAGAATTTAAACTCCAAAAATTGCAGCACCTGGTTTCGTGCATTCACGTCGGCTCCAAAATGCAGCAGCAATTCAATGACTGCAAGAACATGTTGCAAGAGTTGATTTTCCTCTTCTCGGTACTATACAATATTCGGTGGCAGCGCACATATGCAAATCGTCAAGACCCGTCCTGTCATCAAGCAAGATCGTCCTCAATGACCGATTTTGAGTACATGCAGTACGTACGTCGATCACCAAGTTCCTACGGATAGCCTCGCCATTGCGGAAGACGCAGCGCATGACCACGACATTGTAGCGCAAGATAGCCACGATCATGGTTGTGAGTCCTCCATCGTCGCAGGTGTCACGATCCTGTCCAATTTCGAGAAGCAACTCCACAATTTCGGCACAACCATCCCACGCTGCTGTAAGCAGTGCGGAGGCTCCAATTCTGGGCATGTGGAAATACTCCCAGCTGATTAGAATCGGTTTTGCGACGAGTCTGACGCGGCAAGCTTCAAGGTGGACACAAGAAACGACACACCGAAACCGTCAGTCGTCCTCTGTTAAGTTAAAAGCCGCCCAGCTTTAACCTTGTGGCTATCAGCTTGGGGAGTTGATCTGGACAGTCTAAATTCTCATCCAGTGAACAGAAACATTAGATTATCACCGACCCGTTCGAGATTGAGCCACTGTGGGTGCTGCGCGTGTAGACGCCGCATGGTTGCAGCGTCTCCGTTGGCACCCGCCGCGAGCCAAGTCGCGTGCACTTGTTTCATGGATAAACGTTCGTTTGATGTGATCTGGGTCTGGTCGGGTGCGTCCGCCATGGCACTTTCAGTTGTGTACGTCAATGTCCTTTTGGATTATCTGACCTGGTAAGGTATCGCTAATACAAACGGTCCCCCAGCTTCTAAATTTCCAGCAAGTTCTAGCACCCTTCCCGCTTCTGACTCGGGATGCTGCGAGCAGTTATGGATAATACATGTATATCTCAGCAGCGTTAGCTTCGTTTAAAAGGATATTTTGCTGCATACGAAGTGTGTAAGCTCATTGAGTACAGATTCACATGTGTATCTGACTGGAACCAGTCGGGAGAACATTGATCACCACCACGGAGAGCGGGATGTCATCGTACAACTTCTTCTGTAGCAAGGGGCAAGGTTATTTCGCCGGGGTAGTGTTGCTGTTCGATTAGGTCTTGGATCTACTGCGCAAATAGTGCTCCACAGGCAAGTTCGTCGGGTAATGGTATCTTGGGTGCAAGAAGTGAACAACCGAAATAACGAGTTCACGTTCGGTGAGGACGCGGATGGTGTTTTTACAGCTCAAACTAGCAACTTCTTGCTCATGGAGCTTTGTGTGGAATGGGTAGCCAACATCACCTCCTCCCACCATCGCTCGAGCTGGTCGACATTCGCTGCTGTGGTACACGTTGCAGTTTCTGCAGGATTTGCTATTGAAATTGTGCCGTTGTTGGTGGAGTTCCCACTGCTACGGTCTGCAATGCCTGCTCTGCTTCGTCGACTGGAACGATTTTCAAGATTTTCTCGTACACATTTGTTGCTGCATCAGCTTCACACCGAACTGGCAGAGTACCTCCTGGATAATTGATACTTGACCAAACCACTCCGTTAATTTATCGTTGTTGGACTTGGTGGATTTGGCGTCGATATTGGGCGCTGGAGTTGGAGATAGTATTGTTCCATCAAGTCCTGTGTTGACAACGGTGGCCGATGTGAGACTTCGAAAGACGTTAAGAGTTTCTTGAGGACAGTCACATCGAATGGCTTGGAGCTGGCTGTCCTTTCCGCGGAATTGTATCTTCTGAAAATCAGAAGATACATCAGAACTTCTTGGTCCAAGACTGTAAATTGAGAAGTGGTTGACCAACTGCAGATCGGGTTCAACGCCACATGTTCCATTGTCGCGGCCTCTTCCAGCGAGTACGAGCCATTTACTATGTGGGTTGCTCACATCTGCTATGATATTAAGCTGAGTAACAAGAGCTGAAGACGTGTACATCCGACGTCAGTGATGAGTAAACACTACAGCTGAAAATATTCCAAACTCGGCAAGGGAAACCTGGAACAATGCAGTTCTCAGTATGCTTGACCACTGGCATCACAACCACACCGACTGGTTACGAATGAGTTGTATGGAGATAACGGACGAATTGCTGTGAGACAGCAGTTTTTCATTCCTTCAGTGGACGTGCTCCAGCTTCTTTGACGTGACAGTGAAATCCGTGATGGTTGGCGTGGGCGTGACGAACAAACATCTAAACACAGTGTCACCTTCACCCGCTACGTGAAGTTCTCGTGAACTCCGCTTCTTCGTGGAAAAAATGAAGACGTGGGAGCGCTACCGAATCGAGAAAAACTGCGTCAAAGCTACGTTATCCACCCATGGACATGGAGGTAGGCGTCACCGGAGGCGAGAGCGGTCCCCATAAGGTCACAGCTTACAGTCTTGGTACTGGATAGACGGGACAAACTCATTCGGCTATCACAAATTCAGTTTTGACTCAACGAAGCCGCTCAAATTGTCTTCGGTAATATGAGAACAAATAGTCCTGCAAAAATTGCTGGTGACTCCGAAAGTGTTTCCTGTGAATTTTGTTCGACCAGTATCGCCCCTCGTATCATGACGTCGACGTTCACAAACAGAGTAGGATTGCGGTGTTTTTGTAAAAAAAAATGATGTATCTCTTCATAAGCGTTTTGTTTCCGCCGAGCAACACCGCGGCACTGGATATGCTGTTGTGTGACCAACTCAGCTTGGAAAAATATTTTGATCTACTCTCATAATGGTAGAACGACCTATTGGTTCTCCATGCCTGACCCCATACACAATTGACGAGAGCGATATGACTGGCTGCATTAAAAAAGCACATAGTACCCAGCAAGTGATCTCCATCGCCCATGTCGCCGAGAGCGTATCGCACACCGTGCTCCGACTTCCAGCAGAGCGTCTTCCACCACCAAATCGCTTGTCAGCAACAGAGATGAAAATTGTACGTCACAAACTCCGCAACTAGGTTTCCACTTATCCACCCCGAACAGACTCGTAAAGTTAATACCCCATCGGGTAGCCGGACGTGCATGAAACTCTAAAACCATGGGGTCATTGCCGATGACTCATTGGCATCGTTTACTCGAACGAAAGCTATCGCTCTCGCCCCACAGCTGGAAACGATGGAGTTCCAAAGGCCGTGGAGCGCGTCTGGAAGGCGGCATGCTCAACTCAGCAACTCCGACTCGGCGACAATCCTCCAAAATGATTAAAAAAAAACGTTTTCGCACTACAGCTTGCGATGTTGTTGAATATGACGACAATATGACGGTGGACTGCTGCAGCAGGTCTTACGATTCTTCGACTGGTATTGCGATTACGTGAAATTAATTTTGCTTGACTCGTTTCTGGCTTGGACTTCACCAACGTTCGCATTATAATGCCTACAGGAGGGAAGCGCACCGATTTCCACTGCGCGTTCGTCACAACAGACCAGCAAAACCCCTTCCACCACCGCACCCACAACATAAGTTTGTTTGTTAATGATCTCGAGATCTTCAAATCTCGATCTGGATGACATCACACCGCTCGCGTTTGCTGGTCCACAGCGAGGCGGCTCGCTCTGGCGGTCGTGTGGAACAGGTAGGCTTCCCTCTCACCACTCGGTTCAACTCAACGCTATTAGGAGCTGGAAGCGATTAATCCGGCCCTAATTCTTTCGAAGGCACGGAACGCCCGAGTCTTTGGGAGAACAAGGTGGTGACGATGCTGTTGACGTACAAGGAGAAGCACGGGGACCTGCTGGTGCCATATAAATTCGTTGTCCCCATTGACGACGAAAGCTGGCCGTCAGTAACGTGGGGGTACAAGTTGGGGGTCTCTATGAACGGGATGCGCAACAGGTTGAACGGACGCAGGCGCTGGAAGTTGTCGACGAATCTGGTTAAGGAGTTGAACTCGATGGGATTTGTCAGGAACCCTAAGCAATTTAAGTGGATGCTATGATTTCTGCCATCACTCGAAGTTTTCAAACAAGAATTCGAACATTGTCTGGTTGACAGACCTTCAAAGTACCGGAAGACCCAAAATGGCCGAAAATAGCGTGGGGGTTAAAATTGGGTAAGGTAGTCACCAAAATGCGCGTTCGTGGTGATTACGCGGACCAAGCCACCAGAGACGAGGACCAATTGGCGTTGATCGGATTTGCGTGGAAGCAAGACGACGCAAAGTGGAATAATTACATAATTCCGTCGTTGGAAGTGTACGTTGATCTCTTCAAGCATTGTTGGGTTCCTCGCATGTTTGTGGTACCTTCTGAAGAACCATGACCAAGAGCTGCTTGGGGAAAGTTGAGACTGGGGTCTGTACTGAAGAACATGCGTACCAGCGGGACCTATTTCGCGTACTATGGGCGTGATATTCTGAAGCTGGACGAACTCGGCGTGAACCTTAACCTGTCAGCTCATGCGTGGAAAGATCAGGCTGTACCACTGCTGGACATATATTCTACAACGTGTGAATACCTGAGGATTTTATGATTCCGTCGAAGGCGCCTTGGCCGGAGGCGCGTTCGGTTGGAGGTCATTGTGGCTCGCAACACGCACCACCTCCCGCGTACCTGAAAAATGACTGACACAGGCGGCTATTCGATCGCATTTTGGAGGCGTTCTACATACCAGCCACAATCTGCAAAATGTATGTACCGGTATCCAAACTTTCGCCTCGCTAGACTATCCAACGTTGTGTGACTCCATACTTTGCTCACTACTAAACGATATATTCCAGCGTTGTTTCAGGCTCTTCGGATCCACGCCTCAGAGCTTGGCATGCATGCAATTTTAACGTTTTGCAAGTCATGCATTACCGTAGTGTTGCTGCTGCACCGAAGGATGCGTACAGTGGAGACATCTACTTCACGAAGTCTTTTGAGACGAAGACCTATCTTTAATTGCTGAGGATGCGGTGAAGCAGCACCGAACCAAGTATAATTGCGTACTTTTAGGCACTCGAAACAATGCTACATGCACAGTCTCCGTGAGCGCAATTTTTTAGGAATCAGGTATGTCAAGAGAACTCATCAAGCGACCTCTTCGTAACAAAACCAAAAAACAGTCGACGTATCTTGGTCATGGGGTACATCAAAACCAGCTTTGCCGATAGTTCTAGACGATTCCAACGGCGCTCTTTGGTAACTGCATGTTGATGATATCTCCATCATCACAGTCTGCGCCACACCCATCTCCATCTTCAGCCACTCGCTTCTAACTTGCCCTCCTGGTTGTCATCATACCCGTCCTCCTCACCTTTTCTATACCGCAATTCTTTGGCTGCACCACATCATTTCATCTTTACTCAACTTGTAAGCCACCTCCAAAAGGTTCTCAAAAGAGAGGTGGGATATAGGTTCCTTCCTGAGAATAACCCATTTCGGCAGACTTTATACGAACGGAGGACAGAGTCACACATGACCACTTAGCCGATAATCCAGCTGAAACAGCAGACTCTTGAATGGTGAATCTGAAGTTTTTAGAGACACGAAGCATGTTTCTCACTACATTTGAAATATTCTTCATGCATCGATTGAGAAAAAAACAAAACAATGCTGATAAAGTTTTTTTCTGGCTACCAGCGTAGTATTGATGAACACGACTTTGGCACTGGCCCATACCTCGTTATATTATCTTGAGTGTTTTTCTTGGATCAGAAACAGAGGGATCGCGTGCTACACATGAGCTACTCGCATCTTGTTTTCTGTGTTAGCTCTTATTGCTCCAGAGCAATTCCATTATGTATTGGAACATCTCATACGTCACTCTTGCTTGGGACAGTTGGCGTCTGCCTCGCGTACTTGACGATGTTCGGGGAAGTTCTTCTCCAGGTAATTCCAGGCCATGTTGCGCAGCGGAGCAGTAAGTTCCCACACAAGAATGCCAAACGCTCCACATACTACTTCTGGCTTGAGCAGGAAACTCCACAACGCTGCCATATTGCGGAAGTCGTTCGTGCGGTAAATTAGAAACTGCGCGCGCAATCGCGAAGGAATCACCAGGTGAATGATGTATTTGCAATCAATGTCTCAACACACGCATCTCCACTTTACCGTGGTAGCTATTTTGCGACCTTAACTTGAGACCCTAGATAATTCCGTATGAAGTCAGATCACTCTTCATCAACTTGTCAAATTATGTAAATGGTAAAAGCATGGGTTTACTCGTGGGAAGGCACACTATAACGACCGCGGATTGCAGCTATGACAGCAGATCCATTTCTCGTACATTTTAGACTCAAACGAGGACCCCACATCCCTTCTAAAATTCCTCAGACAAATTCCGCAAGGACACCCGACCTACTAAACTAGTCGAAATAAAATGCTGAACAGCGGACCAGCGAGAGGTTTCCACACGCGTAGGTTATAACTTGACATTCATACCGTGTTCGTACAGCTTTCTGATATCTCGGTCGTAATACATGTTTCCGAAATGGGCTCCTTTGATCCGCAAGTCGACCAGTAGGATAATGGATCGCTCCTTGGCCACGAGCGGCTCAACAAACTTGTCGGGGACCCGGCAACATACACGTACACTTCCAAAGTTGGGATTATGCGTACATTCTATAGGTCCACGCAAAGCTAAGGTACCTTAAACTTTCTCCAAGTCTCGGCCCCTGCTCCGCGTACCATTCTTGATCTGCATTATGCCTGTATTATGATCTCTGCTTCGGTGTTATTTGGTGTTGCAGCCATAATATACCGGGTGACTCGAAACACGTGTACTCAAACACGGTATGATTTATCGTCTTGTCCCGGATTTGAAGCATCTTTCTCTTTCTTTTACTTCTCATTGTTTCTTCGCGATTCCACCAAGCAACATCCAGGCCTACGATGTACTCCAAGACGTATCTCGCATTAGCGCCCGTGGCTGACACGGCTGCTCGCCAACGCCTGCTGTATGCAGCCGCTCCAGCGATTGCAGCTGGAACGCCAATCGACGATGATCTCCTCTTAAGCGCCAGGATGGAACGCCAACTGCGCGAACTGGAAGCTCAACGTGGGATGGTGACACGCCACGAAGTGCTTGCTGCTATGGTTCGCGAGCACGCTATACTGATGGAACACGCTGAGGCGGAGTACCCGAAAGCAGTCGCTCCGACGGTCATGTCTTCTGCACCGCCGCAATGAGTGACGGAGCGTGTGGTAAAGGACAGTCAGAATGTAATGGTTTGATATCGCCAAAGCAGCAACATCTCTTTCAGCACTACTAACGCAGAATACTGAAGCCAACACCTGCATGTCTTACGTCTCGTTTTCTGTTTAAGGGTTTAATGTAGTCGTACCCGTCGGCGCCACTGTGACCTTGAGGTGGTCATCAAGATAAACCTCGGTAGCGAGTTCAATAGACTCGATGTTTATGAGTTTCTGCTGTTCGCGGCTAAGACGAAGAGCGGTGGTTCTTTCGTGTCATACTCCTAGGACTAGACGCTCTAGTCGACTAAGTCTTCGCGGCACCGCCAACCAGGCTGGTTCCAATGTGGCCGCGTCAAATCCTATCTGATGTGTGAAACGTCTGCTGCACGTTCCGGAGGATCAAGTACGACCACGTTACAGTCACTGTCGACATGATGCAATCTCTGTAGGAGTGTCTTGGGACCATCGTCGAAAGCGACCAAAATACTTGGAAATTGGTTCTTCTTGGTAAAACGGCGAGATGGACAGTGAACCTCGTAAGCTTAGTTCGAAAATGGACTCGTCTGTGGTCGCGGTCCACCCTGGACGGTTGGTGGAGCTCTGGCTGACTCTTCCAAGCTGGAATTCCATTTCTCAAAACAGTGCAAATTTATTATATCAAGAATGTGTAGTTTGGATCAGCAAAAATAACTTTGAGCTACGTACAGTATTGAAAATCATCGAGGAGCTTTCATGAATTGTTTTCGAATACATATTGTTATGGATACATGTACATGCAATCCGAGGAATGCTGAAAACGTGCTGTCGTACGGATGTTGTTTCACATCTACGATTGGGATCAAAAGCCGGGCAGTAAACGGGAATCAAATACATGTACCGTACTGTGGAGCTAGATTAGGTTATTGCATTCAACAAATATCCGCAGTAGGACGGATCGTAGGTTCACATTCGTGTGTAAACAGCGTTGTTTCTTACATATACATGTATTAATACTTGTTTCAACTTCATTTACGCCCATTCGGTCAAAATCAACTTGTATGTTTGCCATCAACTTGCACAGCCAACATCTGCTGTGTCCTGTCCTTTTGTTGGGTCGAGCTTTGAATCTATGTGTTGTTTGATTGTAATTAGCAGTCCATTGGTGAGAGTGACTACAGACAACGACGGATAAATCAGGCATCACTGAATGCCATCCTTGATATTAAACAACGACCGACAAAATAATCCGGCACAGAATACACTACGAATATGATTGGATAAATTTGGTAAAAATGTGTATAAAAGAAGCCAACAAATCGTAAGATAATACAAAAACGAACTTGATTTAGACAGTCACCTCAGGGTACCGAGGGATTGCTTTTTCAAAGCTACGAATTATCGTAGTCTTTGAGATAGCTTCCCATGCAGCAACAATGGACGTGATTGCACGGAGCTGTTTTTCTTTCGCAGTGCACCGAATGCATTTAGCACTATGTCGCAGCTTTGCTTTCAGTGGTCCCATTACACCAACATCAAGCGGTTGACAAACCGCTGTACTGTTTGGTGGCAAGGGGACCACTGTCCTTCCTCCGATTCATGACAATCGAAATTGTCAAGGAGGAGGACAGTGGGGCCATCTATTTCAAATTTTGAAAGCTTCTCTACGTAAAACTGCCAAACCTGCTTGTCCATCCACGCACTTTCTTGCATAGCGTAAAATGTCCGTCGGGGTACGACTCAAATTCCTTCTCTTCAATCTTGCCTCCACGTACGCCACGGATAATAAAAATAATCGGTAATTTATCACCTAAACATGTAAAAAAAATTACAATCAGTGAGAAAACAGTTTTTCAAAAACAAATCCCCTCTAAAAAATATTTACCGTTGTCGCGGACAGTGAGAACCGCTGTCATGCGTCCGGCGTGCTTATTAGCACCGAGTATACGACCTGCGTCCTTTCGCCCTCTCCCAGCCCAGCTCTTGATCGGCGGCATGTCGAACAAAATGGCAGTCTCGTCGACGTTCATCATGCCGCCGTTGGCGTACGAAGCGTACATCTCCCAAAATTCATTTGCAAACTTGGCTCGCACTTCTTCAAGTTCTTCGTAGGATTTTTTTGCGGCTTGCGGCTTTTGCGATGTAAACCCGTATCTTAAAAAAATTAAGAACAAAACAATTATTGTAAAAACAGTGTAATTAAATTGCAAAAAAATAACTCCAACATGCACGTTACCGATTAGCCAAGCGCTGTACCATCCGTTCAAGCGCTAATTCGCCATTGTCTTTTTCACTAAGGTAAGAATCCATCCACTGCGGATGGATCTTGCGCATAAATTCGATCATGCCTGCAGTCGATAGAATTTACATTTTATAAAATCATAAACCAAATATTAGAAAGAGTCAAGGAATTGATAGTTGCTGTGAAACTTACCGCCTCAGCACACCTCGTGTCCTTCATGTACGTTGAAAGGTCGGAGATGCCAGGAAAGTTTTCCTTGCGTCCCTGGCCTTTTAACGTCTTGGACGTTGCGTGGCCCTTGTAGTTGATGATGGCGTCCGCTTGTTTAGTTCCGCCATGGATGGTCCCACGCGCGATTTTCAGCTGGCGCGCTGCGTCCTCGATGCCAACCTCGCCGACCACAGCTAAGGTCTGGCGCTTTTGTCGGATTGTATAACTGCGCTCTACGCGCTTCATCTCGCTAAATGAACAAGGATTTAGGGGCTGCGATGCCAAGTTTTGCTACGAATCACTCGATGTTTTTCATACCGTAATTAGTCCTAAAATTGAGTAATAAACAATTTTGATTGGATGAAAATATGTATTATTTTTACTATGGAGATCGAAATGTCCCACTCCCGACGCCGGATTTGTGTGTCGCCGGATTTATCCGTCGTTGTCTGTAGCAGTACGGAACACTCTGTACAACGTTCTGTACGTTAACGGAACGCTGCACAGAACAGTACTGCATGACTTAGTATTAGCTCTTTCATAATTAATAGTTGGTAGATAACGTTCAACTGCTTGAATCAAGGCTGATCTGATCCTCCGATCGACACACTACATGTACTGCCATCAACAATAGCCGCTGCGTACTCGTAGTGTCCGGACTCGGTAGCCCCGCCACTCGACATGCGATGTTAGCATGTCGTACGTGATCGACTCGAACGCCATGCTGCACAGAGGCGCCGAGTCGTACACGTACACGATGTTATACTCCGTGTCGATGCACGGTGTGAGCATGTCGTCGTGGTCGACTGGAATGCCATGCCGCATACTAGCGCCGAGGCGTACCCGGAGGAGCCTGGGTTGATGCACGGTGTGTGCACCTCGTACTTCAAACTGTGAGCTCTAGTAACTTCAACTATGAACACCTGTACAATACAGCAAGTAGTCAGACACGTAGGTACGGGATAGACTACCACGCGCATTGTTTTCCTCATTTAACATTTCTCTGGGCGCGAAAAGGGTAACTCCGCAGAAATGGAGCGTTCAGCTTCCACGCGGAAGCGAGCAGCGAGCGGTTCTTCGTCAAGCGATTGTCGAAGTTCATTAGAAGACAGCGGCGAAATCGACACTTCCAGCAGCTCTGATGATAATAGAGCCCGGATACGGACTGCAGAATATGCGCAAGTTGACAGAAGAGGAGCGGAGAGTGCGGAAGATGTTCAAATATCGACCGAAAATGCTACTTCGTCGTTAATTGAGTGTGAGGATTTTCTGAGTGGGCTGCTGAGTGAATTTGAGTCTTGGAAAGAATTGGAAGAAGCTTTCGCAGTTTACTGTAGGTCCACGTACCAGGTATTTTCGCGACGATCTTCAAAATCCGTTCAGTCTCGAAACAAACAAATTAGCAAGAGGCTTGCTAAAGCAAAGAGTGACCGTGGGCGGCATGTTCAACTTTTCCCTCGTTGGATGGAGGAGGGAAAATTGGATTACAGTGTCTCGTTCTCGTGTAAACATGGGTTTAAGCGCACGAGTGAGAGCACAGGGAAGCGGACACATCGGCTTAAAAGAGAGACTGGCTGTACAGCTCACTTTTCATGCACACTTGAGGCTACTGAAATCGGATACAAAGTAGTTGTTAACTCCAAGGATGGTGAACACAACCACAGATTGGACAAGGGGACATTCGGCCGCTATCCTACAAATCGAGCTATCACGGACCCGGAAATGTTAGCTAGAGTTGACGCGATGCGAAAGAGTGGTGCCAAGGCGAGGGGTATCCTAATGTACCTGCGAGAGGAATGTGGTAAGTGGGATATCTGTTGATCACCAATTATCGGATAGTTTAATATTTTTTTCTTCATTCTGTTTTGTAGATGGTAAATCGACAACACTAAAGGATATCCACAATCTGATGGCTCGATTAAACGCAGCGAGCAAACCTGGTGAAACTGATGCCGACTGTGCCGAAGCTGTGCTAAGAAATCTATGCCAAAACGACAAAGGAGCAGTGGCATCATTGTTTGTAGACGAAAGTTGAGTTCTGCAAACGGCCTCTTTCCAATCTTGCAAAATGAGGCGCCCATTTGCTGCATTTGAGGTTTTGTTGGTGGACACGACATTCGGTACCAATCTGAACCGGTACAAATTGTTTAGCTTTGTGGACCACGACATCAACGGGAAGGTAATACCCACATCTATTTTATAGTGCTAGATTGAAAAGATGTTAACTATTTATTCGTTTTGTTTGAAATCAACAGGGCCAATACGCTCAACATGCTCTGATGACTTCTGAATCCAAACCAAATATGAGGGATGCTGTGCAGAGTTTTAAGAAGTACAATCCAGGTTGGCGTTCGGTCAAAGTTATCGTCACAGATAAGGACAAGAAGGAACGCCGAGTGCTGTCTGCAGCATTTCCACAGGCTCGGATGCTGCTGTGCCAATTTCATGTAATTGTGGTATAGTGATTCCACAGTTATCCGGAGTCCGGTGACCACAGCCAGTTCGGTGACAAGTTGGGTACAAACCACCGACTCGGAGTCCCAGTTAAGTGCGGATCTCAACGGTCGCTGGCCTGGTCGGCGAGCGTTGAAGAGTCGCCCGGCAATTTGACTTGGAGTTAGTATAGGGGGAGCCGTAACGGCCCATTTTCATTAGATATTTGTATAGGAACGGCCAAGAGCCCAAGGAAGATAACAGAAATAACAGAGTGGAATATTCGGGGTCCAACACAAGCGGCAAGCGCTCCTTTTAGGTAAGTCGTCCCCGTAGGACTAGATCATGCCCACCGCTGAGATCGACAGAACCTGAGTGAAGGCATTGATCTCGGCCGCCTGGCAAGTCCAAGAAGCGTGTGTAAGTGGTTCCTGGACATCGGCTTGTAAGACCTCAAGATTTGCTCGTCGATTTATCCGAGCGCGGGCTGCAAGAGCAGGCTGCAAGCGTTACCCCAGTCGGCGATCTACTGACGTCGACGCCCAGTAAAGGTGTGGATTCATACCGCCGTCCATCCTTTGGTGGAGGGCACGGGTTCAAGAGAGAAGAAGAGAGAGGAAAGAGAGGTCAGCGATCAAGAGGAACGAAAGAGAGGGAGCGTGCTGCTACTCGAAGCACGACTCCTGTGAAGACTTGGCTGGTGCCCAAGGAGCCACTACACCGCTGTAAACGGGCTGGGCGATCTTCACCGCTGCCGCCACCCGGGCTGTCGGTGGAAAGAGTCACTAGCTCACGTGCTCAATCACTGTCCGGGCACGATGGACGCTGCACGCGGGCGCAACGACGACGTGCTCAAGGAAATCAAGCACACGCTCCGCGCGTCATCGGGCGCCCGCCGCGAGCTCCGCGTGAACCAAACGGTGCCGGGACTACCTGGGCCAGCCCTGCGACCCTACCTCCAGGTCTACTACCATGAGCAGCGCACGGTGGCGGTGGTAGACCTGGCGGTCGCGTTCGACAAGCAGGAAGACAGACGACCCAGAGAGCTCAGGGCTGGCCAAGGCAATCGCGGACAAGAAGTCCGCGATTGCTGGCATCAAGCAGCATCTCGAGCGCCAAGGGTGGACGGTACAACTCTCGGCGCTCGTCTACGGCTCGCTGGGCTCGGTGGCGCCAAGCAACCACAAGGTCTACACGGAGCACCTAGGCCTCCTGAAGCGTGATGCGAAGCGACTGGACCGGCAGCTCTCAGTGGCGTGCATCCAGTCCAGCCGCCGCATCTGGAACCTACACTGCGCCAAGCACCGGGTGCGCCAGCACCAGCCGCCCAGCCAAGCATCAAGGGGCAGTCGGGTGACGGAGACCGGGGGGACTCCGTCGTGCACCGGCCGCCGCTAGATGGCACGGTTCCGGCCCACGTTGGCCGAAAGGGCCCCACCCATGTAGGGAACCGCCCTCGGGAAACCCATTCCGGTGGTCGGCTTGACGGACGCACCACCACCCCGGTGGTGGCGCGTTTCAATAGTCGTACCATCGACTCGTAAAGTATCAGATACGGTTCCAAACCAATAGTTAGATATCAGATAGGAACTTCCTTGGAAGTTAACGGGTATACCGGTTGGTAAATATACAAAACTTCTCTGTTCTAATCAGTGTGAAAACTGGTTTTCGCCTATTTTGGCGGACTTTTTCACTCTCATTTTTGGAACTCCCGTGAGTAGCTGGCTTGCCAGGTATCTCCGGGGCGGTCTCCGGGGGCGTTCACCTTTCCCCTGCGAAGCCAACTACATTTTGAGCCTTTTCCATAATGACCACCCTCCGGCACTTCACCAACGCATCGGCGCATCGGCGCATGCGCTTCTGGTGGCTGAACTGGGAGCCCCGGGAGCGCTCGCTGTCTACCGACAGCGAGTGCTCCACAGCCAGCCACTCCAGCCTCGGGAGCGACGCGTCTTTCTATAGCGCGACCGCTGACGAGGCTGACGTGGCAGCGAATGACTACATTTCGCATGGCTATGACCATCTAGGGGTTCGGTTACACACCGACGCCCCCGTTTAGAACCCTTCAGAGCTTCAAATTGGCCCTGCGGAGCCTCCACGCGCGGTGCCACTACTCGGCACTGGCGGCTTTTCAGCCGCTACAACTTCGGGCACGGGTTTAGGACCCGCAGCGCCCATTGTACGCCAACCCGGACCGCTGGCTGCCACCTCTGGCGGCCAAGCGAGCACCCGGCCCGCAGCTTCAGTGCCGCGTCGTTTCGTGGATACGCCTGTTGGTGGTCGGCCCGCGGGACGTCCCGCGGACGCGGGCGGGCCACCGTCACTGGGCTACACTATTGACGGATCCGGGGCCTCTCAGGCTTCACCGCCGCCTCCAGCGACCGAAGAACACAGCGCCACCTCGGCGGCTGCCGAAGATGGCGCGTGGAGCGACGGCTCCCCTGGAGCCCCCAGGCCACCCCCGGACCTCCAAGCGCGCCGTACGGCTGCCCAAGACGCCTCGCCTCCTCGCCCAGTGCGCGCCGCCGCCCCAGACCCCTCCTGTGATGAGAGACAACCCGTTGGGGCGGCCGGCAAGCTGCCCGACCGGGTAGCGCTGGGAGCGGCGCTCGCAACCGCCACGGCTCGCGCCCTCGCGCACCCCACAGACCCTCACGACCTCGACACGGACGGCAGCAACGACGAGGATGGCCAAGACGACCACGCCGCCTCTGCCAGCGGCCCCCAAGACTCTCTGACTGTTGCCGCCCTACACGTAAGGGCAGGAGGCATGCTGCCCGACTCTGGAGCGCTCAGCACGGCCTCCAGCGCCACGCCACCAAGCCCAGTTGCGGTTGCCACCGCCCCACCAGTGGTAGCAGCCGCAGCCGACCGTGCTGCCCCTCCTGCTGATCGCGCCGCCGCGGAGCACCTCGCGCGCGCCGAGCCGAGCCACGATCAAGAATTTCTGACCAGCGCGCGCGCGGAGCCCATGACGGGCGGCGCCATCAGCAGCTGGAACAGCACCAGCTGTATAGCCGTCTACCGGGACGACAGCGACAGCGGACGCGACGATGATGAAGCCAACGCCGTCGCCGCCGTCCCTATGGACGTAGACCAAGGTGCCTGGTGGCCGACAACGGGACCCCAGCCGCTGTCGCCGCTACCAGTACTACGCGTAGGAGACAAGCGTCGCCGCCTCAATGACGCTGACGACGAAGACTCGCGGGAGCTGGCCGAGCTCCTGCTACTCGAAGAGGACGAGGCTGGGGACCGACACCCAGCGCCCAGGCTATCCGCAGCTAGCGCTCGTCCGGCCTCCGTCCTCGCCGTGTACGCGCACAACGCGCAGCGCTTTGAATGCACGTTGTGCACGTACACGGCCGCCAGCTTCGTAGCGCTCAAGCGCCATCGGGACTCTCGGCACAGGCGCGTGGTCTTCCTCGACAAGTTCTCGGCGGGCTGCGCGTGCGGCACGCCCTTCGCTTCGAGGCTGGCTGCTGCTCGGCACGCACAAGCGTGCGCCAGCCCGAGGACCACCTTGGCAACGGCTTTGGTGGCGACAGGAGCATCAAGCCACACCTCCGTCGGAGCCAGCGCCACCGTTGCTGCGGCAGTTACCGCCACCCCCGATCCGCCCCCTCCCCGAACTACCTCGGGGCTCACAGCGTCCCCTCCGCTGGTGCGCCCCACCGATGTCGCCGCGCAGGAATCAGGTGCAGCTACGAGGACGAACCGCTGGAGCCCACCGCTGCCACGCATGATGGTGGCCTCGAGAATTGCTAGGCGCCTAAGCAGAATCCCACCGCCCCGCTGGGGACCACCACTTCCTCGAGGGCTGGTTGCCTCCCGCGTCGCGGCTATTGCCGAGCGCTCGGTCAGCTTTGAAGACTGGACGGATGATCTGGACGCCAAAGATGAATATAACGATGACCTGGAGGAGAAGGCCGAAGTGTTGGACGCTCTGGAAGAGGATGTGGTGGCAGCGACGAGCAGTGGAGGAGCGCGACCGCTGTCACGAAACTTGATGGATGAGCTGGACGAGACTGACAATCCTGAACCAGCCTATGATGATGGAAATGATGATGATGATGTGGGGGTGTTCAAACCTGCTGGAATGACGAATGAGGATTCGCTGAAGTCAACGGGCAATCGCCCACCTCTCAACGGTGATATTCCAGGGGCCAACAAGATCCTCGGCCGATGCCTGGAGTTGATGAAGTCGACCAGTGCTTGGGTGGTGCTGTTCGCACCGAAAGCTGATCGCCAGGCGACGGGGATTCACGCTTACGAAGAGTTGTCTTATCCAGTCAACTCAACGAGTACTCGCCAAGTCGCAGAGGACACGGTGTCGTTGCTACAAGCCATGGGGTTTGAAACGCAAGCATACCCGTCCGAAGCAACGCTCAAAGACTGGTCACCTTCGGAAGCAGGTGCTGACCTGCACAAGTGGAAGAAGAAACTTCGTACGGCATTTGGTGTGGTTGGTTTGAGCGCTGGGCGCCAACCGGTGGTCAGCAAAGCAGGCAGATTTGTCGACCCGTCTCAAGGGCCGCTTCCAATGACGCCCAAAAAGGTACAAGATCAAAACGCCAACACGAAAGGAGTGTTCACCGCATCCGGTGAGCGCTCCCCGTACTTCCAGGACTCCCACATGGTGACGCCACGCTCAGCCAGTCGTACGACACCATTAGCCCGTGAAACCGAAGCCTCGAGGCCGACTCAGAATACGAATCGAGGACGGGGCGTGTACGTCAGGGTCAATACCGGGACAACACCGAAGACTCGTCAGAGGATGATCTGGATCTGTTTGACTTTGGAGACGAAGATGACCTCGCTACCGACCTTGCGCGCCAAGTACGCGAAGCAAGCGAACAAGCGACGTCGAACCCGACTCCTAAGATTGAGGTGGCGACTCACCGCCCTCTCGCGCAGATCAAGGCGTACTCGGGCCACCGTGACAGCAGGAGAACTCGATGTAGTGGCTACGAGCATTTGTCTATGAGATGAAATGTACGCATACACCAGCCAACGAGTGGTGCATGGCTTTCGAGTTCAGCCTTCGGGACGGGGCCCTTCACTGATACCGTCAACTATCGAAGAAGACTCGGCGCAACTGGAAGCTATTGTATGCGGTCTTCATCGAGTATTACTGCTCGCGGCACAACGAGTCGTTGAAGACTCGCTACTGCTCAGCTAAGCGTAAGGATAAGGAGCACATCTGCGACTACCTCAACCGCCTAACCGACTATGCACGTAACGCTGGTGTGCAGTTCTCCAGCGGTGGTCGGGAAGCGAGAGACCATGTCCGACGATTCCTCAACACGTGCAACGATCGAGGCTTGCAGAAACGCCTAGGCCACCTGAAGGTGAGCGATATACAGGAGTTGGAAAGCATGATCAACGAGATCCTGATAGTGGAGGAGAACCGCTCCGCAAAGGACTCGCCACATCATGCGCAGAAGAGTCGTGACAGTCACCGTCGACGTGACGATCGCCGATGCAACGACTCGCGTGACAACTACCGTCGCGACAGAAGGTACCGTGATTACTCACGACGTTACGATGATTCTCGCAATCAACCGCGAGTGACGCTGGCCGAAGCTTCACTGACGGACATTATGGCCGAGCTGCAGGTCTGTGAATCGAAGGATGATAGGTCCGGGCACCCGGCCCGTGCGTTTTCCGGTGGTGAGGACAATAATGGTTCAGAACACGGTCAAGACGATGTCTACAGTGACGCATACGTCTCGGACGCGGTCGACCGACTCCTCGCGGCAGCAAATGCCTCTGAGAGGCGGGCTGCTGCCGAGGGTACATACGGACGACCGAGCAACAATTCGCCCAGGGATGACCGACAACAACAAGGCGGAGGTCGTGATGACCGACGCTTCGGTCTCAATCGCAGAGAGAGTGGCCGACAGTTCGGACCCTGTGCAGCATGCGGTGGCCTCAACCATTCGTCCCACTACTGCTTTTAGCGCTGCAAATAGTGCAAACAAGTGCACGACGCAGGCAAGTGTGAAGCCTTCCAAGCCAGCCTTCAAGCCATTGCAAACCTCGTTAAGGCGACGGTGGGCAAGACGAACCTCTCCACAGAGCTCCTAAATCTCATATACGGCGAACGTTTAAACTAGACAGTCCGCCAGCTACGACTGGGCTGGTTCCTAACGGGCTGCCACAGTTAGCTGAGCCCGCGCTCGACGCAGATTGTATCTACACGTACGTGGGTGACAGCAAATGACCGGAATGTGATGACGGAGACAGTGTGATATCGATAGAAAACGAAAGGAGAGAGGCCGAGGCCTTGGTGGAGGTGATATTGGAAGAGAGAGTGAAGATGAATGGAGTGACATCAGCACCGAAGGCTACGTCATGAGTGGGGTGACTGTGGATCCATCACGACGAGCGCTGGCCAAGACTGTGAAGTTGTTGGTAGGTGAGCGCATGGGGTGGTGGTCATCCCAGAAGTTTGACCGAAGAGTGAGGATGAGAGCTTTCATCATGGGAGCGGTGAATGACACGAGGATGAGGATACTACTCGACTCGGGTGCGAACGTGAGTGTGATTTCGACCAAGATGGCAAAGAAGCTTCACTTACGCGATACTCCCGATCACGGTCGGTGCATGTCGGTGCATGTCGGTGCAAGGCGTACAGAAGGGCAGGTTGACGACTACTCGCCGAACCCTCGTCAAAATAACTCTCGGATGGGAGCGTGTCTATGAGTTTGATGTGTGGATAATGGACCATAGTGCGGGAGTTGACGTGGTGCTCGGAACAGACTTCATGATTCCAGCCGGTGTAAGGCTGGTCATGTTCAATGCTACCGCTCAACTTCCAGATGAGGTCCGGATTCCATTTATCAAGACGCAAAACATGATCGATGAGGGGGAGGGTGGAGCGCGCATAGTGGGCGGCCCTACCGAGCCCTTGCAGATACTTTGCAGAGAGTGGGCAGCTTTTTGGCTGCAGAAGCGACAACCCTCGCGGAAAACCCATGAAGTGTGGATAAGAAGGACAGAAAACCTGATACCAACCGTAACGATCGCTCGTCGCGGGAAGTTAGATCGCGTTCGGCTGACGAACGTCTCCGAGGCATCGGTTCACTGTTCGGCGCATCTACCTTTTGTGCTATGGGTGCCGATAGGATACCTGCCAAAGGAAGCAGGATACGTTCGCATGGATTCCAACAAGTACACAGAATGGCAAGTGATGGCTTACTCTGAATCTCGCGACAAGATACTGTACGAGAAAGAGCGCAAGTTGTACGATGACTGGTGTTCCACTCAACCTGCGGCCGTACCGAAAATTGACTATCCCTGGCCAACAGGAGTAAAACAGAGACCAACCGAGCCTTCAGCTGGCAATGGTGACAAGATGTCGTGCGCCGAGCAATGGGAACGCACCCTACAAGAACGGGAGGTAGTTGAGGCAAGGGGCGACACCGACGGCTGGACAGTGGCCGACGATCCGGTGGAACTTGGTGATGAACAGGCGCTCGAAGACGAACCTTCACATGGGGTGACTAATGCACCGTGTGTTGACGATACCGAGACACCAGCTCCACCGAGCACTGAGCTTTGTCCGGCCCAAGACGAAGAGGATCCAACTGTGACGTTGGAGAAGACGTTCATGGCGGTACTCCGTGCTCTAACAACGGAAGGCACTGATGAGGCGACAGCCAAAGGTGGCAACACCTTTGAGCACCAGGCTACGGCGATCAAGTTGGAGGATTACGCTCAAGAATTAGCTTTCCTCCCCGATCTAACCGACCCCTCGGTGACGAAACTGGATTATACGTCAGTAAACGTGCAAAATCCAGAGCTCGCTGAAGAAGCTGATCGACGTGTTAAAGAAGCATGAGCAGATCATGATCGGAAGTAGTAATGCGCTACCACCACCGGCATACGGCGTGGTGTGCGACACTGATGTCGGAGTGCATGCGCCAATCAAGCAGCGGGCTCGACGAGTCCCACTCCGACATCTGCGTAAGCTCTATGAGCTGCTGAAGGCACTTCTCAAGACGAGACTTATCTCGTTCTCGTATAGTCCTTGGGCGTCGCCCATCGTGATTGTTCTTAAAAAGAACGGCAAGGACATCCGGTTGTGCATAGACTACAAGATGCTGAACGCAATCACGGCAATCATGGAGTACGCAATGCCACTCGTTGACGATTTGTTGACGGACCTGGAACACTACCTATGGTTCTGCTCGCTTGATGCTGCCAGCGGATTCTGGGCCATCATGATGACTCTGAGAGCGCGCAAGGCATCAACGTTCGTCTGTGCCTTGGGGCACTTCGAGTGGCTACGAATGCCATTTGGATTGAAAAATGCGCCGATGATCTATCAACGAATGATCGACAACGCCCTGTGGGGCTATGTGCAGCCGAAAGGTGGCTGGAAACACTACGTCGAACTGATGCGACAAGCTAAAGAGAAGACTAGGGCAACCGACGCAAGTGGCAACGAAGCTTCGTTGTTGCTGCCATCGGACGAGACTAGTCCTCGGACGAAGTTTGACGCGGACAAAGAAGCCTCGCAGACGTTAGATCCTGTGTCGGAACTGGTGAATAGCCCGATTGCTGACATGTTTACACACGGTGAACCAGACAAGTCGACGTTTGTACCGGTGTTCGACCGACGATCTTTCGTTGACGACATCTGTTTCGGAGGAGAGACATTCGACAAGTGCATGGATACACTGGATCGTCTGTTATGTCGCTTTGAGGAGTGTCGAGTAAGCGTTAGTTTCACGAAGAGTATCTTCGTCCAGTCGAAGGTGGATTTCCTGTCACATGAAGTATCGGAGAAGGGCATCCGAGCCGACCCTCAGAAGCTTGCAGCGATTACCGAGCTTTCGTTTCCGAGATCAAAGAAGGGAATGCAGTCGTTCCTAGGAGCGGTGAATTACTACAGCTGGTTTATTCCAGACTTCGTTGTGTACGGCACCATGCTCTACCAACTGAAAGACGCAGATTTTGGCCCGGACGGCGACCTCTCAGTTGCCCGCCGGAGCTTCGCTGCATTGAAACAGAAGGTAGCGGATGCACCTATTCTTCGGCACTTCGACAGGACGAAGGAAGTTCACGTGACACTATTCGCCAATGAGTGGTCGCTCAGCACAACGTTGATGCAGGAACACGAGGGCAAGCTACACCCGGTCAGGTTTTGCGGCCGAGTTCTCAAAGACTCGGAGATAAATTACCATCCGGCTGAAAAGGAGGTGTTCGCTCTGCTTCAATTGCTGAATATTTGCTACACACAGCTCGTTGGGAAGACTATTCACGTCTACACAAGGTTCTCGATGCTGGAATGGGTGTACCGATCTAAGTCGCTGTTTGGCCGCTCGGTACAGTTCGCGGTGCTGTTGTCCCAATGGGACCTGAAGGTACAGCGTATCAAAGAGAAGGACTGTGCGTTCACTCAATTGGTTCAGTCGACAGTCACTAGCTTCGTGGACCTTGAAGACTCGTTGGCACTGTGGCGCCACCAGCGAAAGGTTCGCCTACTATTCGGATGGATCCCCAACTGCTATACGCTCAACTTCCCAGAGACCACCGAGGGTTCGTTGTGTCTTTCGACGGGTCGGCTAAGACGGAGAAGTACGGCGGGTATGGCAGCTGTTCATGGATCGTGTGGAAACTACCTGAATGGAAGATAGTGATCGCTGCGAGTGCTTATCTCGAGAAGACGACGGTGAACATTGCGGAATACAGTGGCATGAATAACGGAGTGCTAGCCACTCTGGAACAAGGTGCCGAGGATTTGGTGATAGTCGGAGACTCGTGACTCGCAATCACTAGGGGTGATCGCGTGCCGGAACGAGTCGTTAATGCTTCAACTGAATCGGCCCAACATGTAACGAAGCTTCGGTCAGCGAAATATCTCCATGTGATGAGAGAGTATGATGCTGCAGCAGATTCACTGGCAGGCGAAACGTTGGAGTAAAAGGTGTCAAAGGTAGTTCTCAGTGAGGACAGAAAATTGGAGCTAGGTCAGATGAATCGCATACCGGAGGTCATCTGCGAGAAGTCACCAGATGAAGAAGGGACCATGAAGCCTCGCTCAGAGAATTTCGTGCGGATTATGGAATCTCAAGTCACGCCAAGGCGCAAAACATTCGTGGATTTTGTCCGAATTGAGGAAGGCGAAGTCTCGGTAATGACCCGGCTACAGCGGAAAGCCCGCAAGAAACGTGTTCGGTTCACTGGCGACACCTCGGAAGCACAGCAAGATGCCGCAGAGGAACATCCTCAGACAGCTGAAGTCGCCAATAAAGCTTCGCACGATCAGCCGAGTACACAACTACCGGGCGAACCGACTGCTGATGACGTTGACCCGGTTACAATCCAGGAAGAACGACGTCGTCGCATCTGCAAAGCGCAAGACGAAGAACTTAGGTGTTCTAATGTGAAGACAGTGTTGCGAGGAGACGTTGAGAAGCTGAGCTACAGAGAGGTCCGAAATGCGGCAAAGATAGCAGATAAATTCGTGCTCACCGAAGATGACTTGCTGTACTATGTGGGAATGAGCCGACGGGCAGACATGGAAGAGCAAGGAGTAATGCGACTACGTCTTGCGGTACCCACCACGATGGTTCTAAAGAACTGTCATGACTCGTTAAAAGGAGGACACCAAGGTGTTGTTCGTACCTACCAGCGAGTGAGACGTGCCTACTACTGACTAGGCCTGTACGCTGACGTGGTGAAGCATGTGAAATCTTGTCCTGACTGCAGTACTAGCAAAAGCTTACCGCAGCTTCGGGGATACTCACCTGGCAACATACTGGCCGAGCGACCGTTCCAGATAGTGTCAATGGATTTTGTGATTCCTCTACCGGTGTCTCGACGTGGTAACACATCACTCCTGCTGTTCCAGTGTGCGTTCACAGGATACATCATTGCGAAAGCTATGTCTGACACTGACGCGCTAACTGTGGCCAAGGCGTTCGACGAGTGCATATACCGACGCTTCGGTGCACCTTCGCTGGTACGCCATGACCGCGACCCACGCTTCATGAGCGAAGTATTTCAAGCATTCGCTGAGTTGATACAGTCACGGTCAAGGGCAACGCTTAGCTATCGCCCACAAGCAAATGGACAGCAAGAGCGCTCGGTGAAAATGGTGATGCAATCAGTACGAGTGTACGTAGAGGACCCTCTGCAACAGGACTGGGGTGACATCGCGGAACGGCTAGTCTTCGCGATCAACAACTCTCAAGACACTACGCGGAGGGTGACCCCATTCTACCTTGTACACTGTTGGGGTGCACACTCAACGTTACAAGCAATGACGACTTCACTCAAACGAGGAACTGGCAAACAGTCCGGTGCGTTAGCTTGGCGTCGGGAAGTCCATCGACAGCATGAGATAGCTCTTGAAATGTCCAAGGAGTACCAAGCTATGGAGAAGGATCGCAGAGCTGAAAAGCATTACGAGGCTCTAAGCTGGAAGGAGCGAGCTGCTGTACCACGACGACCTGACAGCGAGGGCGCGGCAACCCCACCGAATGGTGAACATGCACCTGGTGAAGCTGATGAAGAAAGACCGAAGTCTCTCTTTGAGGTTGGAAGCCGTGTTTGGCTATACATGGAGCGGGTGAAACCCGGCCTGACGAAGAAACTTGCCCACCTATGGCACGGACCGTTCCGTGTCAAACGAAAAGTGGAAGAGTATGCTTACGAGCTGGAATTGCCTAATCGAAGTGGCTACCGCTTCTATCTGGTAGTGCATGTTTCTCGTCTGAAAGCAGTGAATGAGTTCGAGGCAAGACCAACACCTCGGTTGACGCAAGATGTAACCGAGGAGTCAAGGCTTGACTTCGATGAAGAGCTCCTGCCTGAAGACAGCTGGGAACCTGACCGCATTGCAGGCGAACGAGAGGTCGAAGCCATCCTAGACGACCGAATCCCCATGTCAACGAGGACGGGAAGACCGGTCCGACAGTTTAAAATCAAGTGGGCCGATGGTACTGAACCTACGTGGGAACCTGTTGCCAATCTCTCGTATGGAGGTTTGCTCTACGATTACCTACGACGCAAGCGATGTTCACATCGCTTGCAGATGGTCTAAGTCGCTGACGAGGACTAACTGCAACCAAAATCATCAAGAAGGGGCAGATCGTGCGCAAGCGCTTCACGCTCGATGAGGGGCACTGGCGGGGGCGAGACAGCGAGCTTGTTCAGCTCTACCTCAACTCTGAGCTCGCCGCTTCACCCCACGCCACCGAGCGCCGGCGCAACGGCGACATCGCGTCACTCTGGACGGACATGCGCAAGACGCTACAGACGCTCGGCCTTAAGCTAGCAATCGGCGACGACGACTCGGCACCCGGCCTGCTGCAGTTTCGCGTGCCGCATTACTCCAAGTGGCTCAGCCACAAGACGGTGCTGCGCCACGTGAAGCTTCACATGAAGTTCCGCCGCCTCGCCACGCGATCACACGGATCGCGGGGTCCTTGGAGTGAAGCATCTGCTATTCGTGGGCTACCTGCAGCGCTTGGTGTAGCTCCACGAGTGGCAGAAGCCTCAGGCCTCCTCCCGATGTGGGTGCGTAGAACAAGCCGTGGTGCGAGTTGTCCGGCAGGCGGAGAATATGGCGCAGCACGCGCACGATGGCGTGGTCAAAGCCCTCAAGCTGAGACTGGAGCGGGCGCAGATGGCGAAGCGCGTACTCTACCTTGGGGTAGACGTACACTTTGAGCGCCTTGAGAATCTGCCACGGTGCTAGCTCCGAGCGCATCAGCGTCACCGCCTCTCGATTAATCTGTTTGAGCTTGGGTTCGACCTGGAGGCGGTGACGCACGTGGTCGAAGCCGTCTCCCACGCCCAGGTATCGGTAGCTCTCCATGTGCCCGAGGGTGGCGATCAGCACGCCGTGTATGTGAAGTTCTGTCTCTTTGTCCCGCGTCGAGTTGCCGTGGGCGTCGCGCGCAATCGACATGAACGCACACTTAGCAGGGTCGGCGCGGAGCCCGGTCCATGCGAGGAAGCGCTCGACTACGGCGTGGCAAAGTTATATCCCGGCGGCGCTGCCGGTGAACACCTTGATGTCGTCGACGTACGCAGTCGCGCATGGCCGCACGCCGTCGGCCAGTGGGACACCAACGCAGCCGAGCTTCTCCAGGGCTCGAAGGAGCGGTACCAACGCGGCGATGAACAGAAGGGGGCTGCGCGGACAGCCCTGGTACACGCCCACCTCCTGCCGTACTGGTTCCGCCGCTCCGTCGGCCGCATTGCCGACAACAAAGTAGGAGTCATCGTAGATGGCGCTGCACCGCGCTACGAACTCTACCGCCACGCCAATCCGCCGGAGCACTTCCCACATCATCGGCTGCGTCAGCGACCTGAACGCGTTTCGCAGGTCGTACCAGACCTCGTACAGCTTGCGGTACATGTGTCGAGTCTGGTCTAGCAAGGTGGTCGCGATGCAATTGTGCTCGTGGCACCCGTTGTACGCCCTGAACCCCTTCAGCGACAGCAGTAGGCGCTCGTTGTCTTCCAGGAACTTGGACAACCGACGCGCCAGCATTCCGCTGTAGAGCTTGTATATTGCAGTCTGTAGGCGTATTGGACGCCCGTTCGCTGGCACCGTCGGATCACCCTTCTTGTGGATCAGGCGGACGATGCCCCCTTCCACAAGGCGTGCACCTTCCGATGGCGCCAGCAGAACCGAAAGGTAGCGTGTAGTAGCGGTAGCAACTGTACTTGGGCGCGGCGGTATAGTCGTAACCAACGCCGTCGTGTCCAGGGCTAATACACGGCAACCAAACGCATTGCGGCCGACAGGGCCATACCCATACCCATGCAGAAAACCATCAAACCCATTCGGTGGCCCACTCTGGTATATCAGGTACATTTAAACTGAAATGGTGGGTACTAGATAGGAACCAACGGAGCTAACCAAAGGGTTCTATATACATAATTCCTATCAGTTCTACTCGGTGTGAAAACTGGTTTTCGCCTATTTTGGTAGATTTTTAGACGTTCATTTTTGGCCCTGCCGTAAATAGTTTGGCTTGCCAGTTATCTATGGGCGATCTCCGGGACTTTCACTTTCCCCTGCGATGTCAGCTACATGTTGTATCTTTTCTACTATATAAACCGCCCAATATTGCGATTTGCAAGTGTTTGGTCGATTAAAAATGACCTGGTCCACACCTAAATCAGATTACTCAAGAGATACGCAAAGCCTGTTTTTATTTGACCGTCGATGTAGCGGGCCCATTTACGTGACAAACACCGGTTTGTTCGTTCCGCATGGACAGTATTATCAGCATTCTACACATGGCGCATGCATGTATAAGTAGGATGTTAGTACTTGTACATTGTACTTGGGTGGTGGCCGAAGAAATCTTGACTCCCGCGTTTGGAAGAGCACTAAAATATTATTGTATTACTAACACGCAGAAGTGCTTTGCTACAGAGACGAACAACTATTCAGTTGATACAGGCATACATATGTGTAATATTTGGCGGAAACAACTTCCGCACCTTCCATAGCTTCCTCAAAATTATCACTGAAGTATCACTAGTTTCACTAAACCATTCTCTTTGGATTGCTCCAAGTAATCTTAATACAAAGCAAAAAATTCTGTAATAGGATTAACATAATCGGTATTAATACCGAAAAAGTATCACTGAGTAATATAATACTTGATTACTCCGAACCTCTGCTCTGGAGTACGAGCAAAAATCATTTACTATCTTCTCTTTCACACAAAAACACCATGGACTATCTTATGGGGCGAACTTCATTGCACCATCCTTTTCTAAATTTAGTGTGGACCTTGGCCATGAAAACATATCAGTCGATTCCACATATTTAGAGACGATATCGGGACTTTAGATCCGCCCAGGAGTGCGACTCCGACCTAACTTTCCTCTGATACTTAATAAAAGAACAACCAGGCCAAGATCGATTAGCAATAAGGCACAGCCTCCTGCTATATCAGGACTCTATAGATTAAAAAACGGAATAGTAAGACCTCTTTACCACCACCAACTTTCCTCTGATACTTAATACGAAAAGGTAACCCGCGTCCGCCATACGCGATGGTGTCCACAAAAAAGCTCTACATGTCTTTCAAACTGTTATCCCAGATCATATCCTTCGAATTTGTGACCAAAAGTGCGCGATTCTCTTCATGATTCAATTTTCGCGGTAGTGCAACGCGCATTGTACTGTCGTATAGAGGTACGTCCAAAATGTATAGGCACACTTCCCACCACCAACACCCACCGAGCCACGAAGACTCGATAGGCTTGTTCGGGCAACAAGAACCGGAAGGTCGAGGAATTATGCCCTTGCACCGGGTTGGTCGTTTCATCTGTGTACCGTGGTTCCCACAAGCTAACTACCGAACACTCAGCACTACTGGCCACGAGCTACGGCCAGCATGCCATCCGCACTTGAATAATCCCCGCAGTCCCTCAGATAGACGGGTACCGAACTTTGCAGACGTGATACGGGGTTGCCGAAGTCAAGCTTCGACGAGAAGGTAGTATGGAGAGCGTACAAGCTCCTCCAACGCACGGCGAAGATTCGCCAGTCCAATAATACACGGCCACACGCAATCTATCGGCCCTGTCAGGATGAACACTCACTACACTAATAGGCGTGCTCGCCGACAGTCATAATCCTGTTCACCAGGTTTATCCCGCCACTACCGCGTACTCACCTATAGCTGGACGTCGCCCTTGAGTTGATGAGAGAAAAAGCCGTATGTTATTCATGCCCGAAGGCTATTTAAGCTATATCTAGATCTTCCTATGTTTCAATACAAATATCAAGTATAAACGTGTCCGTTTTGGATCTTCCAGGTAACCACCGGCCTCTCAAGAGGTCGTTGAGATTCTAACAGTCGTCCCGAGTTCTATAATGTCCTCCTGAAGCCATTAATGGTCGCTACAAAGACTCCCAACCATCGTTTGGCTCGTCACGACGACTCCCAACCGTCGCATGTCTGTCGTGAACTCGGGCTCGGAACAGTAGCCGAACGTTCCGACCAGATCCTGAGATGTGTTCTTAGATAAATACAAATAGAGGACCTTTTAACCCCTCAAAAATGACTAATAAGGGTGGAGGATGTACCGGCATTCATTTAGTGGGGGTTGTCACGGTTGGAAAGTAAGTATGTTTCGGCCGCCAATCGAAGCAAACCTTCATATTTCTTGTGTGAGGCCCTGGTTCAGGTGGAGGAACGTGTTCTCAGACTTAGCTAGGGCTAGGGTGTTTTGCTTAGACTCCGACACGCTTTTTTTTTTCAGAACCGGTGCTGTAGCTTGTCCAAGTAAATGCTGTAGTGATTGGTCCCTGTCCACCCGCTCATTTTTCATCGGGACAAGACAAAGGCGAGTTGATGACGCCGTATGCACATGTTCGCTAATCTATTTTATGCCATACACGCGTCTGAACAAGTGCGTGCACCGTACCAGTAGGCAGCCCCTGAGGCGCTAGTTAACACGTTGATCGTTTTTAGACTATCACAGCGCCTGTAGCTACAAGGAATAGGTAGCAATGCACACGCTACCGTAGCATAGTTGGCATGGTCGACAAACGAGGGGGGCATTGCCTCGTTCTTGTTCATCAATTCCACAAATGTGCTCTAGCTGGAAAACCAAATTTTGGTGTTCTGAAAAGTGGTGTTCTGGAATGTGACGCAGCACAAGTCGGTACAGTGTACCGAAAATTGTTAGCCAATTAAATCGCTTGGTTAGCGTAGTTCAGAACGTGTGCCGTCACTTGAACCTGGGCCTGAACGCTTGTCAGCACAGAAACGAAGCCGAAGCTGGTTGTTGTCGCAGCCAATCAAATCAAACCTTCTATTATCGTTCCGCCAATCACATTAAATCTTCAAGTCTGGCTCAAACCTACCGTTTTTTTTCGGTATGTGTTGAAAAAGACGGGACGCGAGGGTTTGATTTGATTGGTCACTCAAACATACTTTCCAACCGTGACAACCCCTAGTACAGACAACGACGGAGAAATCCGACCCCGCTGAATACCATCCTCCATACTATTGCGACAGTAACCGAACCCGACAGAAAATCCGACCATAGATATGATTGGACAAAATTACTCATAAATGCGCAAAAAAAAAATAAAACAAACATGCGGTGGAACAGGAAAGAGTGTGTATTTCAAACTGTAACTTCCGGATACTTCGGAATAGCCTTTTCAAAGCTACGAATTATGATCTTCTCGTCTAGGGCCTTCCAAGCGTCGATAGTAGAGGTGCTAGCACAGAGGCGCTTTTCCTCAGCGGTGCCTCCAGTGCATCTATTACCTCTATTTCGATTTTTTGCTTTAAGTGGACCCATTACCCCCACATCAAGCGGCTGACAAACAGCAGTGCTGTTAGGGGGTAATGGAACCACCAAGGCATTGGCCTTTGCGACAACTACCCCCTGCCCTTCTTCCGACACGTAACACTCAAAGTTATCAACAAGAAGGACAGCGGGTTTATCTGTTTCAAACTTTAAACGGTTTTCTACGTAAAACTCCCACACAGAGGAGTCCATCCACGCATTCTCTTGTACTGCGTAGAAGTGTCCGTCGGGATAGCCCTCAAATTCTTTCTGCTCGATACGTCCGCCCGGAACGCCACGAATGATGAAAAGAATTGGCATCTTCATTCCTAATAAACAAAAATATATAGTAAATAAAATGTAAAAAAAACAAATTATAAAAAAGAGTTCTTACCATCGTCGCGTACAGTCAGAGCTGCTGTCATTCGACCTGTGTGCTTGTCCGCGCCTAGAATTCGCGCTGAATCTTTCCGCCCTTTGCCAGCCCAAGACTTTATTGGCGGCATGTCAAACATGATGGCTGTTTCATCAACATTTAACACACCGCCTCCCTCATAAGCGCCGTACTTCGCCCAAAATTCAATCGCAAACTGGGCACGCGTTTTTTCGAGGTCCTCGTAGGATATTTTGGCAACCAGGGGCTTCTGAGGCGAGAATCCGTAGCTGTTTTATACAAGAAAACACAAAAAAGTTTAAAAAAATAAAAATAAACAATAAAACGATAAATTTCTCTGAGACCACATAATTTATTACCGATTTGCGAAGCGCTGGACCATGCGCTCTAGTGCAACTTCGCCCTGTTCTTTCTCGATAATGTAGGAAGCCATCCATTCTGGTTGAATCTTCCACATGAACTGAATCATTCCTGCTGTAGATAAAACCTACATATTTAACCGCAGATATTAGCAAAATATCGTAACAATATCATAAAAAGCAAGCTTGCTTACTACTGCTTCATCTCGACGAACGTCCTTCATGTATGTCACTAGGTCAGAGACGCCAGGAAAACTTTCCTTGCGCCCCTGACCTTTGAGCGTCTTCGACGTCGCGTGGCCCTTGAAGTCTTAAATAACTTCTGCTTGGTTTTTCCAGTCGTAGATAGTGCCTATAACAATATTTAGCTGCTTACTGGCAGCCTTCACACCAGCGTGCTCTGCTAATGTTAAGGCCCCCTTTTGCTTGATTGTATAACTTCGCTCGATTCGTTTCATAACGCGGAGTGTTGGAAAATTAGCGACAGAGCGGCAAAGATTTAGCCCGTGGTCACTCATTGTTTTTTGGTAGGTCACTGGCTAAAACAGACTCGAAAAGAAATATGATTTGTCAAAAATCGTAAACATTTTACTGTGAGGGAAAAGTTATAGAGTTTTGTACTGGGATGGGGTGGCTGGAAGTTTGGAGCGGTTTTTGTATGTGGGCCACCCTATAAAACGCAAAACAACGCATGCCCGCTCTTTTGAACCGTGTTCTGGGACTCGTGTCAATACCGCACCTCAAAATCAATAAAATTGACTGAGTTACCGCCAGGGGCATACAATATTGGGGGATGCCAGTATTCCCCGAGCTTGATGGCCTATTTTTTCCGCTCAGGCCAGTTACGAAAGCGTCTGCTTCGGTCCTGGTTGCGGCGATTTATAGGGGTGGCCGGTTTAATTTGTCTGCATTGCATGCGCACTCCGCATCTTCGTCCTCCCATCGCCACGGAGGCCTTCCTCGAACGCTCTTCGGCCTATGATGGATGCTGCATCCGGGTCAACGTCGCAGAACTGCAGCCACCCAGTCACATCGTCATCAATGGCGCATTGCGATTTGCTTGCTGGAGGAATTCCTCAGCGCCAACGTGCGCACCGCGACCACTACATGTAGTTCGTTAAACCCATGACGAACTAGTTACTGCCAGTAACTTACTGGACATCAGCAATCAGGTGACGCACATTGTCTGTCCCAACAACTCGGCCGCCCCAAGCAGCACAGCTCACAGTATGCGAGGCAAACTCTTTAGCAGGCCAACCCTGCTCTGTTTCTTCGGTGGTTTCTTGCTCTAAAACTGTGCGCCAAGCCTTGAGAAATTGTAGCGGAGACCGTCGTGTCTGCATCGTGTCCCCGTGTCCGGCATGTCACTACTGACGACATGACGATTGCTTCAGCCTTGCACCCCTTGAGTTCATTTTTTTGACGTGTGTGGCACTGCACTTCCACTTCAGGATGGCATCTGCCCCATTAACCAGCGTCGTCGTCGTGGCTCGTTCTCAGCCAGGTATCGCGGAGCTCTCGCATGTGACGGCCACACTGTCGGCCTTCTTGGACTGCTCGTCGAATCTGCCGCTGTCTCGAGCCTGTGCTGTGGGCTCCGTCTCGCTCTTGCAAAGAGTCTGGGATGTCAGTAAGTCAGAGGAGACCGTCACGGATCCGTGGTGCCAACCCACCAATACGTGGTGTCCGTCTCAGATGCTATGGACCAACCGTTTCTACTACCAAGATCAGTTCGCTAAGGGTATGATCGAGGCCTGTAAGTACGCAGATGTGAGTACGGTGCAGTGGCTAGTGGACCACTTCTCCAACTGCGTAGTGCCGTCTCAAGCCGTGGAGGCGGCGGCACGACGTGGCCAGCGAAACATCCTGCAATTGATGCTGAACGTCCATGAAGACTGCAAGAAGGCGTCAATGCCGGGCGCGCATGTCCGTACGGAGAAGAAGCCGCACCAAGTCAAATTCTGGGAGAGTAACGCTTTGCTCGCCGCCGCGGCTGGAGGACATGGAGACCTCGTGGTCTGGATGTACACCAATGTCTTCCACGGGTTCTACATGCAGAGCAACCAAGACGTCATGGACGAATTGGCACGTCGTGGAGACATGGAGGCCGTGCGACGGCTAGTTACGGACGGGTGGCAGCCTCCCCGGCTTGATTTCGCAGCAGAGGGAGACAATCTTGCTATGGTGCAGTGGCTGCTACATCAGCAGCGCGACGTTGGAAAGCAGTGGGCACTCAAGAACGCAGCAGCACAAGGTCACCTGGAGATCGTGAAGTTGCTGGTTAATGAAGACATGGTACATTTCGATGGTGAGGCATTCTGCGATGCAGCAGCGAACGGACATTTGCCAATAGTGTTGTGGCTCAAGGAGAACAATCTCGGCTGGAACATGGCATACAAAGCGATGGATTTAGCAGCCAGCAACGGGCACTTGGACGTTGTGCAGTATCTTCACAGCGATTGCGCTGTCAGTGGCACCCACCGCACGATGCGTGGAGCGGCGAGCAATGGGCATCTGGATGTAGTGCAGTGGCTTCACGCACAGTTTGGAGTCGACCCCGCCGTGAATTTGTACGAGTCTGGCTCCAAGCGACAATTCAACACCACAGTGATGGATGTTGCCGCGATGAACGGTCATCTCCATGTGATGAAGTACTTACACAACGTAGCATTGGCGATGGAGACCGTCACTGCGGTGGTTGTCAGTCAGCTTGGACCAGCAAGTGATAGTATACTCGAGAAGACCGTGCCAACGTGCACACCTGCCTCGATCCAGTTTGCAGCCGCAGGTGGCCACCTCGACGTGCTGAAATGGCTTCACGAGAATTACTGGACAGAACCCTCTGTGGACATTATGGACGTTGCAGCAGCGAGTGGCAACCTAGAGATGATCAAGTGGCTATATGATAACGCTGAGGCCAGATTCTCTCCGGAGGCAATGGACGGCGCTGCAAAAGAAGGACATTTGGCTGTGCTTCAGTGGTTGCACGAGAATATCCCTGAAGGGTGCACGGTCAAAGCAATCGATGAAGCTGCGTCTATGGGTCATCTCGATGTCGTGCAGTGGCTCATCGAGAACCGGAACGAGGGGTGCTCAGCGAAGGCATTGGACGGTGCCACGAGTGGAGACTACTTTGACTTGGCACTGCTTCTGGCTACGAAGCATCCCGAACTTGGCAATAGCGCTGATCACGACTTCATAGCCAACCACCACATCAGGGCCTGGATGGAGGAAATGTATCCTCACCACGGTTGATTGTACTGCAATATGCAGTAAAAGGAGACGATGGAAAAGCAGCGAGAAGCTCCTATTTGAATAAATTCGTCGCGAGCACATGGAAGATCCACTTCAATTACTTCAAACTACATCAACAAACACCCTAAAATCTTTGTTAATCTGTAATGACGAATGCATTAACCATTTTCCCACTGCCACAACCTTGTTCTTGCACCGAAAATATTTTATGGCTTTGTCCTCCGAATAATTAGTTTTTTCAGCAGCACATTGGACTACAGCTACTGATCAATACGAGAATAATTCGGAGGTCACCACGTCCTTCGTTTAGACAGTAATGCACGACGCCCTAGTGTTGCTCAGATTACTCAACACTACGAGATGAAGCTGCGATTGTCGAGCATTGAGGTTGCCATGCACGTTGGTCGACCAGTAGTCACACCTCGACCAATCACGAACCGCGATACCTACCACTTCAACGTATCCGGGTGCACATCTGGAGATCTACCTGGACACCCAAACGCCATCGGACACAACAAGCACATTTCTGCTTGCTGTGCCCAGTTGTTCGTTAAAACGAACCACTGGATTCCATTACTGAGTTACAATGTGACTATGATCCCGTGTTCTGGTACGCTACGTGGTGGTTTATATTCCTGCTATGAATGTAGTTGTGCAGGCGCGGCACGTGGTGGCTCTGTGATACGTCAACGCTAACCACATCAAAGAATATGTTGCGTTCGTCCAAGCCTCTGACGCCTTGCGTGCAATTTTCTAGAACTTGAAGGCACGAATAGAGTGAGTAGCATCATCGTTTCTTATAGCTTTTCCGAAGGCTCCTCTGTTGAGGCGAGGAGTTCAACGTAAATGCCATTTCAGTTAGCGAGCGCGTCGAGAGTCTATTCTTAAAGTTGTCGTTCACATATCAATACCATTTTTCAAATGCCAAGTCTGAAAAGAGTTTACGTGGGTGCTGTACTTCCAAGTTGAGGCGGGGTATGGCAACTCAACCCCGGCGCTCGAACATTATCGTACGGCACTACAAATCTCTAATTGGGTTTACCAATACAAATACTGAAACTTTCCGAAGTAGCTGTATCAAAACGAAAACGTTATTTTGTTCTTACCGATGCAAAATGCCAACAACGAAGGTCCTTTATACGGCAGCTCGCGAATATGTAACGGTTCCGAGATTGTGCGCGTCTTACCATTGCTCATGTGGCTTCGCTTAGCAAATCGTCTTCCTTTGACATGACTCCAGGTCAAAGGAAGATGAAAGTGCTAACGACTATATACGACACCACTGTAAACACCACCAGTTTGTGCATGATATTCTTACCACCACCTTGCGGTCTCGCATACAAATGGAATCACACTGCGGCACAATATCTTCATGGGGATAAGTTAATTGAGTCGTATTAACCGGGGGGAGAACACGCGCGTCGATGCTCCATGTACGCGTGTGCATTGCACAACTTCCTTGAGACGCGGATAAATGGCCGAAGCGATTGCAGCCTGTGAAGCGGCAGCCACGAACGGTTGGTTCCTCTTGGGGATCTTGAGCACGGTAGAACCTTAGACAAAAGTGTTTGCTGCTTTACCCATGGCGCCCGCGGTGGTTTGTGTGGTCTGAGGCAAAAGCACTCATCGCTCTCTCGCTTGACGATACGCTCGAACGATAAGTATCATATAATTTCGCCTTGACAACGCTGGCACGTGCTGACATGTTGTTGCTCAGCGAACCCTGGGAACTTGAGGTGCACGTTTCGTCCTTGGCCAAGTTGTAAATCAAATAGGGCGTCTCGCTTGTGTCAAGGCACCTAAGTCCTGTAATAACAAACCATCAGTCAACCTTGTTTGACGATGTGAATACGCTCCAACGTACCCATTAGGACAGCTTTGGCCTCAAGAACATCTAGCGATGGTGGCAAGTTCTTCGGCGGGATGCCATGCAGAAATCAACCTAGTTTACTGAACATCTACCGTGGCGGTGAAACTGTCGTCTCAAGCCTCGGTTGGATGTGATTTGCTGCCCGCCAGAGCATACTTAAATACCGTCCAGGACGGTAGGTACGGATGTCCGCCGCATGGGAATCCAGCCGGTCCTTTTGCCCGTAAACTGCTCCGTATTGTGTACTAGTATTTGGCCATAAACTTGTCAAAAAACACCTCATCCACCCGTCCCTCAAGTCAGTGGCACCACGCAAAAACGGGCAACACTGTCCTACGCTGACTGAGTCAATTTTTGGCCAGAACTGAATAAGCCACACAACAAATATGTCTTTGTGTGGGATATTGTATGCGTACAACGCCGTTGCGAAGGCCGACGAGCAAGCGTCCAGGAGCTGGCTACAATTCTGTTGCCGAAGTCTGGACGTCCAGGTTGTTTGATTAGTACCTGTACGGTACTAAGTTACAGTTGGTGAATGCAAGTACCGTGATTTGGTTGACGGGTCTCTTTTTGCACCGTTTCACCCAAACATCGAGGATTTGTATGCACGGAGAAACCAGACCAATCACATGGATACACTCTTCAAAACCCGGTATACCAGTATCGTCCTCCTATCCGTGTCCAAGATGGGAGGTCCCTCATCGTCATTTCAGCTCCTGTTGCAAGTTTGTGCGACTAGCAACTGTTTGTTACTCGAACCAAGCACCTTTCGAGATCTTCTTGCAAGGTACGACGGATGCTGCTCATTGCTCCTGCAATTCCAACGAGATTCACTTCTCTGACCCAGTACAGTGTCGACCTTTGTTCATTCCAAATAAGCTTTCAACCAACAAGAACCCAAAGCGACGGATCCGACCATTCGTCATGGCGCACATTGTGTCGTGCCGCTTTTTGCGCCTCCGATGTAGCGAGGAAGACCATCCACTCTTCCGTCGAGAGTATGCTAGGTACGAAAGGATACACTGTAAGTTAACATGAGGACTAAATGCTGACTCATTTGTTGCGCGATCAGGAACAACCGCGAACGTGGTGTCAAGGTGCGACTCCGTGAATTTATTCATTAGGAACATCTTCAGTCACTTAGGAGATAAGCTCATGTTGCTGTGTATTGATCGTCGTCTATAGCTTTTGCGGTGTTTCCCGCACTGTTGTCCGGACCACGCTAGACGCAGCTACTGTGGCTGCTCAGTACACGTGCTCGTCACTTTTTCGGATGCAATGACCGTTCCACCGGACAATATTATCGTCTGTGGGCGCTTCGAGCCCATACGTGTATCTCCTCTGTGGCCTGCTGGTCTAGCCGACTTAGCTCGTACTGTAGGCGCTACAGAAGGCAGACAGGGGAAAAAGTGCAAGTTCGACATTGGGGAGAGTTTGAAGCTGCCCGAATGTTTGTTTGGGTCGGCAGCACGAGCGTCCAGCGGGGATGGAGAGTGGGTACTTGCAGAAAAGGAAAGTGAAGCAAATCAACGAGCAATTCCGCAGGTATGGACCAATTTACTGCAACAACTTCCTACTATGTACTCACATTTATTACGTATGTACTGCCCCCGGTAGAACTCTGTGTTATATGTCCTCAACAATCGCGTGTCCCCCAAGTGGTTCTACAGTTATGACAGTAGCGTCACACGTACGCAACGTGAAATGACGCATCATCTAGTCGCGTATGTATTTCAAGTGCTACCACGTTGCAACACAATGACTCAGCAACAGTACCAGGTTCAACAGCAAGTCCCGGAAAGACACAATGTAATTGTGCTAGCGAGACATGCCTCCCCAGGCTTTTTGCTAGTGTCGTACCGACGGTCAGGCGGAGCTGCTGTAAATCCTGGTTGCCCGTTTCCTGCGATTGAAACGCCTGACGATAGTATGGAAGTGACGTCCTCACAAATAATGTCAGCATCGTGGATAGTACACGAAGACCAACAACAGCATCTTCAGGAGCAGCAATGGATACAACAACAGAGATTGCAACAACGGTTGCAAAGTCAACACAAGGAGAGACAACAGCACGAGTGGAGACGACAGGACTTTTCTCCTCATCTAGCACAAGGGATTCCTTCAATTCATGCTTCTGTTTCGGCCATTCGAGAGGCTGAAAGCAAGGCGAATCGAGACGATAAGGTGCATGACAACCAGACTCGTGCCGCCGATCTCATTACCCCGAAAGACGCAGCGGAAGACGTGGATTTGTGGCAACACGATGCTGAAGCGAGTGCGCCTGGCTTCCGGGAGAAGGGGCAGCAACTACTTATCCTCTGGTATTTCCTTGAGCAAATTTCGTTGCGTGACTTTGGCGTCAATGCAGACATGATTGAAGCGAATTTGCGCTCGCATTGGTTACGCGCTGCAGCGGCATTGCGAGCGTCATCACTCGTGTCAGACGCTCAGCTCGAAAGCGTTGTAGCTTCTTGCCTGAGTAACGTTTTAGCGTCACCATCTCTCGAGTCGACGCCTTACTCTATTGGTCAGGAACAAGCTACGCTTCGAGTTTGTGGGTATATTTTCTTGCGTGCACTGTCGTCTCGCGCGGTGCAACAACTTTTCCGTGTTGCTTTCCAAGTGGGAAATGGTGACATGGACAAACGGTCGAGGTTTGCTACACTTATTTCAGAGCTGTGGCATGTTCTGGGTGACGTTTTACAAGAGGTGAATAGACTTTGTCCTCATCAAACTGCCACCCTCCCTGCACTCGTGGACGACGTCATGTCTGTCGTGTACAGCCAATCTCGCTTTGGAGAGCTCCGAACAAAAATCTCGGCACTGCTTCTTGACCGGGAGACACCAAGTTCCTTGATAGGCGCTGTGAATCGTGTCTTTCGAGTTTTTTCGGCCCAAGTTGACGAGTCCATCATCGCACCACAAATACAACATCCTCATACCCTTGGGACGAGAGCTGGTGGTCTACTACTGAGTCTATGGTGTCGTCGTTGGCTCCTAGAACCTGGGTCCCTTCAAATTATGGATATCACCTCAGGTGCTAATTACACGGCTTCACTGGTCTTGTTGTCACACTTTATTCGGGAGTTTGGCTGCATCGACGTTAACGTGACGCAAAACGTGGCCTGTTGTCTGTCATTGAGAGCGGCATTTTCACTCAGTGCTGGCTTGACTGCACCAATGGAGCTGGTACTAGACGGTAGGACACGTGAGTTCCGAGCGCTGCCGAGTGGCCTGTCCTCGAAAATAGCAGTTGCCGGACAATGGGCGGTTCATGACTACTCGGCTACACTCGCTCAAGACGGCAATTCCATTGACATCCATTTGTTTGCTTACGGGACTGATTCAACACACAGAGAGGAAGATATCGCTGCTGGAGTGGGTTCAACGACGAGAATGCGTCGCGTTAGTCTCTCTCTAGTGTTGGAGCAGGAGCTGGTTCCTGATGAGCCGATGGACGATACTCAAGCGAAGGACCTTTTCATAATTGTACAAGGAACCGTTTGTGGGTCGACGTATTACAGATCCAGGGAAAGGTCTCGTTCTCGTGACGCTAAGATCTCCGACATGACGAGTTCAGATCGGGTTGTGGTGTGGAATGCGTCGGAGTGGATACCATTGCTCGAGTTGCACGCAGGCTACGTCGCTTTATGACAGGAACATTTACTGGATTATTACTACCTAAAGGTGATAAAGTATTTGTTTTCTCCATTTCGTCGGCGTGTAGAAGGGTCCACGTGTCTGATATCGAGGTGGACAGCCTCGTGAGGACAGAAGTCATTGAGGACAGATCAAGTGCTACATGTACAACGCTAAACAAATCCCACACGAGGCAAAGCGATATACCCCGCCTGCAACTTCCACATTGGCGTCCATTCCACCTCGCTCCAGGTCGCAGCTCGGTCCGTTACTGGTTTCTCTGAGAGCTTGAGTTCATCCATGCGTTCGGAGTATGTAGATCCGTACACGGTTCCATATACGAAGGCAAAGAGATCCTTCGGATCTGCTGAGTCGACGTCTTCTCCGTTGTTGAACTCTTCTTCGAGTCGAATTGTCAGACAAACGCGTCGCAGCATAATAGCAGGATGGTTAATATCCATTCCCAGACCTCGAGACGTGGTAGGAAACGTAGCATCCGCGAGACTAAAGAAATTCACTTCCAGTGAGTGTCCATCTCTCGAAATCGTAGCTGTGTAGTCACCTACGGACCAACCTCCAGCCGTCGTGATCATAGAAGACACGCCACTAAGTAGGACACGGAACAAGCGCAGTTTCCCATCCAATACCAGCGTCATTGGGGCTGCCGACGCATTTCCAGAGTCCGAAACTGCCGATCTTAACAACAGCGAAGACGTGTCGTCCTCGATAGTGATATCAACACATCCGAGCTCCGAAACGAGTTGCACGACGTCGACTAGACGCATATCGTGACGATAATCTCTTGGTTTTCCATTTGAGACATCAAGAAGTTGCACTGATCCAGGCTCCAACAACCAGCGCTGACTCCATAGTAAATCATCATCTCTACGTCTCGATGTACAGTGTCGAGGTTCCCTGTATCGAGTGATCATTCGTTCCCGCGCGAAAGCTGTAAACACCTGAAAGGCACGATTCAATGCATCAGATAATGAACCGGCTGCTTGTTGGCCCATAAGCAGAGCCACAACTCCAGCTCGAAGTTGACGAAAACGTGGTTGACTGTACACGAGCGACAGCACCTCGTCAATAAGCGATGGTAGCGAGATCTCTTGATTTCCACGCTCAAAGCCATCCGTATGCGTTATTACTTCGCGTAACACGCCGTCCAGAGCATCGTACAAGTCCGAAATGAGCAGTAAGAACCGACTTTGGAGCTGCGGTTTGTTGGTTTCAGTATCCGTAAAAATGGTGCACGCTGAGACCACAAGACGCACTACTGGATGCGACGCCAGCGCCCGCAGAAATAGATGCGCTGTTATCCGAAACACAGCACTCTCTTTATCCAAAGGCGGACTCGCTAACTGGTGTTCGAAGACGTCACTTACAAAGCAACTCGCTGCGTAGTTAAGTTGTCCACTGCAGTTTGATGCCGATGACCTTCGTGAAGCCGCAGCTCGCAGCCATAGAGAACGCATATGTGTACTGGTTGTCTCGGCACAAATCTTGACGTCTTTTAGCAAAATACTCTGAAGAAAGTGCCACAAGATCAATAAGTGCTGACCCTTTTCTCGAAAGTCGCAACTACGGGCCTCAGTTCCGTGCTGCCATGAATATTTATCTTCTGGAATATTGGTATCAGCCGATTGGGATTGTCGAAACTGTTGAAGCAGCGTCTCAGTTCGATAAACTGGGACCCGGGGCTGTCCGTGGTGTGTGTCTGTGTGCTCGGGCTTTAGTTCGTCGATATTCTGATTCGATGGCATAGCAGACGTCCAACCCAACGAATCAATCTCCATACCGTCCGACGGCGAGGAGAAAACATCAGGAGCATCGACTTCAACAGCAGCAAACTTGGTGCTGGAGGCCACGTCGATAGCAGGCAGATCACAGCCAGCGTCGCGTGCGTTGTTACCGGACCGTCGGTAAGAAATCAATGAAAAGCCAGGTGATTCATGACGAGCAAGTACGGCCGCGTCAATCTCGCCTGGATTTGATCTGCTACCTGTAAGTTGGAAAACGTAGACAACCAGATGGTGTGTCATTTCTCGTTGCGTCCGGGTGACGCTGCTATCGTAGCTGTACAGCCACTTGGGGAAGCGGTGGTTGTTGAGCACAAACAGGACACCATTCTTCAAGCATATCACCCACCGAAATGAACATGTCAAATGTTAATAATAAAAAACTCCTTCCAAAATAAATAATTAACACGTACCTCATATTTCTGCTTCGATTGACCTTCTCGGTCGCCTCGAATCCACACTGTCTGCTTCGACTTGCGTTTATCATTGATCAAGATGGACTCTGGTAGTGACACCACTTCACCAGGTTGCAACTTCCTCTCATTCTCCTGAATTTCCTCATCGATCCCTTCAAGACTCCGTGCATCAGCTAAATTAGTTGGCCAGAGTGGGACCACCCTCGAAGGTTCGAAGCGAGCACAGATGACCAGATTCCCCTGAGTTGCAGCAGACACTTCGGCCGCGAAGGTCACCAGCACATGAATAGAAGACCCGCAGTAGCAACGCTGTACGTGCTCGGGACAACAGTGCGGGAAGCATCTTAAAAGCTGCAACAGACCACCACGTCACCCATTAATCAGCTTTTATCTGGAATGGACCCATCCGCTAAAGCAAGTGACGCACCTTGACACCTCGTTCGCGATTACTCCTTTTTAACGATAAAGTCATCACAACGAGTGAGTGAGCAACCATGGGTCCTTCCTCAATGTGGACATGTCGTCCTACCTGGCATAGTAGCGTCGAAAGAGCGGGTGGTCGTCTTCGCTGCAGCTAATGCGCATGTAGCGGCACGAGACCACGCGGACCATGAATTTTGTTGACTTTGGGGACTTGACGAGGGAATTCTAGGATGAGTCCGAGGAGCTGAGACCAAAGAGACTCTGCACGACCGAGGGACACCCGCAGAAGAAAAACTGCCATGGGTCCCACTCGACTTCAAAGGGATCTGCTGGACTGAGGCACGCGTTTAAAACGGCTGAACTGGTACCATGCGACCTGAAAAAGCTCTTGTAGAGAGGTAGAACAGGCAAATGTATGCCAAAAAAAGACAGTCTAAAACTCGGGGTATATTTTTGTTTCAGCGCTCCCTCCATGTAAGGAACAGTTGACCTAATTCTCCAGCACGTGACAACATTCTTGGACGCTTTGAGATGCACCTGGATGGATTGACATGCAAGAATGGCCTCACTCACTCGAAAGCTGCTAAGGGCCACGTCAAAGTAGATCGGCCATTGACTTCTGGGCGGACGACCGTGTTTTGTCGTTTTTAACAGCAAGAGTCAAACAAGGACGCGTTGGGCTTGAGTAACATACACTACGGAAGCAGGTGTAGGGGCACAAGCTTCTACCTAAACACCATACGTTTTCTTTTCTCGCTTCGAGTGCAACCATAATACCGACGGTCTAACATTTCGATTCAAGTCGCTTGACGTGAGAAAATCTTCCCGTTTCTTCGGGTGGTGGAGAACGACGACGAAGATAATGGAGGCGGCGACACTACGACCCGTACGGCACCAGTCACGGTGTCCTTTGAAAGGACTCGGCGCCTGCTTACCATGTTGCGGTTTTTGCTGTAAGGTCGGCCAATCATGTCAATTTCACAGGTGACATGTCGTCACGAATGTGTGGTGATTGTCGTCTAGCAGACAACATATCCACGACATTTGCACTGACAATGCACCAGCGTTTGGTTTGTTGCTGCTGGTACGCAACAAGACTTGTGACGTGTCAGACTATGCAAACACAACTTCTACAATTATCTAAGAACGCAAAGCTGACGCCGAGGGACGGCGCTATCATGCCGGGTCGCACATTAGATGGATGCCCAACACTACAATACGATCGTTCCCGGCGTGAGTGGCGTGTCGGTGGCGTGTCGGTGGCGTGTCGGTGGCGTGTCGGTGTGTGTGTGTGGGGGTGAAGCATGCAGTGGTAACGTTCACGGGAAAAATGTCCAAGAACGTGGTTGCCGAGGAGTAGTTGATAAAAGGTGGAGAGACAGGAGATCCGGTACACGGAACGTTGGAGACGCAGACTGCTTGCGAGTGCTCACATTGCACTATAGCCAGTCTTACCAGAGCCACACAAGTCATTGCAGGTATCTGCAGCTCGTTTGCGAGTAGTGGTTTCTGGGTAGACCACTCTATTGAGTTTACGCTTTCGGCTGAAGGCTGAACACGTACAAGGTCATTTCAAATGACACGTACTCCGAATGGTAGTGTCAACTGGTGTGGATGGATCTTTCAAAGAAGATGAATTTAATGTACGCCGCAGACCTGTGATTTCCTGCTTTTCATCTTTGGATTGCCGACGTTGTTGCTGGACGTACACATCTACACCCAAACTCAAGTATCAGCCATGGCGCTCATCTACGTTTTCTAGCTACGAGCTGCAGGCATCGCTGCCTCACCTTCCCGTGCCCGTACTGCACGCCGCGCTGGCAAGTACCTGCTCTCACTAGAGCCGCTGGTCTCTAAGGTTTGGTTCTCAACTACTCAGCTGTTGAGAACTTCGGGCTTACGACTTCGGGGTCAAGAACGGATAATGCGGTATCCGTGAGTCGAGTGTTGTCTTGACTCAAGACATGTGGACGCTGCGCTTCCTCTGCTGCACAGACGAACTCATTTCGGTGCAGTCTATTAGCATACATGAATGCATGGAGATTGCAATTTTGGGTGCGCACAGAACGTGAGTGGGGTGTTATGTTCCTGGTGTGTAGTGTACGTCATGAGCTGCTTTACGCTAGATGACTCGTGGCGCAAAACCATAAAGTTTTGTTGCCAAAGGTGTAAATCCGTAAGTGTTGCTGCCAGCGACTTGCTGGGGCTATGCGGGTCGTTTGTGAGCAAGCTGGTGTTTAACAGGAAGCCTGTCTCTCAGCAGATTTTATTTGGAGGACACATGTACCATGCCGCAGAGCAAGTGTCTCAACAGCGAAAAACAATTATACACGCCAACAGTTATGTTCGGACGCGGTCCTGAATACTCCGGAGTATCGAAGTTTGGTCATGAAGAAACGTTTATCACAGTTCCAACCATGAAACCTTTGAACGAACGAAGGATGACTGGCAATCGACTCGACCTGAAGATTCTTCGCCTATTAAATTAAATATCAAGTGAGCGTATACAACAAGATTCGCGAATCTCTTCGCTGGGACGTGTCCACCAGAGGTGGTCAATGGATAGGCGGTACTGGGGACCCTTTTCCACCAAGCGAGGCTGGGACGTCCACAACCAAGAAAGCGTCCTCCAATTGATCACGTCAAACTGTTGTTTACGCCACATGTTGGCCCTTACTCGACCAGGTCAAGAGGCTCTTTACATCCCCGCAGAATTCCACGGCGTTCGAGACCCATTTGGCTTGAAAGATCAAGTCGGTACAGCAGCGTAGCCATCTTGGACTTCGAGCTCCTGCGTCCACTACAGTTCTCTCAATACGACTGATCGACTCGCAGTAGATATATCCGCGAGCTCTCTTGGTGGCCTGGGAAAGCTCGCCGCGGACGAAAGTTATACTATCTCGAGGGTCGACAAAATCTGGCAAGTCCCCATCTTTTCCCAGTGTGAACATCATCGTAGGATAGTGACGACCTCAAACTGTCCACTGTGACGACCGCTGCGTATGCCCACTGTCAAGTTGCTGCCCCTAAGACCATAAAAGTCGACCTCAGGGGTGTTTACTTCCGATTCCGCTTAACATCGGGAGATCAGAGCGTAAAGCCATCCGCGAGTTATTATCTTGGAACAGCAGCAACTCAATGTAGGCTCGTGAAGCCACCGCGAAATTCTACCAGCGAGAGCTTTTTTTAAAGCTTAAACGCTCTGTTTAAACAACTCATGTCCTTGAGGAATATTGGTGAGTTAAGTAGATCCGGGTCGGTAGCAACCATCGACAGCCCCATAAATTACTGATCCACCAGTGCTGGCACTTCGATCCCACCTGAATATGGTGAAGTTGCCTCAGGAGACCTCAGTTGGAAGAGATCACCCAAAATGTCGTAGAGGTGCGACACTAGCGTGACGCTCTCAGTCCAAATATCCCCCTTCCAGCGCAAACTTTGACTGGTTTGCGTACACTTGAGACGGCACGAAGCAGAAGAGATACAGCAGCTTGGTATAACTCACTACCTGTCCGCACGAGGAGGGCTGGTCGGATGAAAAGATGGTGTAGCCCTGCAAAGTCTGAGTAGGAACTAGCTCATCACGCCCTCGATTGAGTCGTTCGGCTGCCTGGTGAAGCTCGAAGACCTCCGTGAGACCGAAAGTTGTGCTCTTACGGTGTCCGATATCATGACAGAGTCACGTATCAGTCGTCCGATGATACAAGTGCCAATATAAGTGTTTCTTTTTACTGAAAAAGTTTGTCGCGTTCGTGTTACCCATGGCCCGACCTGTCCACTGCATGGTCACTACGCCATAACTTAGTCACGTGACGCCACCGCAAGACTGTTAAGACGGAGGCAACACCCCACCCCATCGTCGCACCACCGAAGTCGCGCTTCACCTTACCCTCAATACCTACTAGGGGGCTAGTGATCTGCCGATAGAAAGCGAAAACACGAACTGTCCGCGATAAGCAATGGAGGTCTTCCCAGCGGCAAACAGCTTGTTCCGTATAGAGAGGGATCTAGTACGGTGGTATTTTCCGATACATGTACAAACACGTATTTTATCTTCTTTTTTTTGCAACACAGAGAGAAACAAACTTTGGCAGGCTCCATTCCCCCCTAATCAAGAGCATTTTACGATATGGCATTTCCGCGGATGGCTGTCATGGAATTTCATTCCTTGTATCTATAGTTGCCCCCTCTTCGCTTCGCTATCCCCATAGAAGACTCCTGGCTACTAACCTCGTGCCGCTTTATGTGCATCATCTACAACGACGACGACTACACACAAGAGTGGACCATTTTGAGTCATTTTAAAAATGGACAGGAGCTTGGTACTGTCGCAGTCGTCTCACCTCGCATATACTTAGTAAGCTTACTGTAAGACATAACGGCATTCTTGTTTCTGTCAAACCTTTTTGCACTGCTACTCGCGTTGCTGTCCGAAGAACCTCCAGCTATGCTACTGCAGATTGTGCTCGTGGCGTGTTGTCTGCTGCAGTCGAGAAAGCCTGGTGTGTGCTCGCTTTTAGCCGACGAGAATAACACAGTGACCGGTATACTTGGCAGATTCACTGGGTACAATGCTAACGAGCGTGAGTTGGGACCAAGTAAGAGGTTTTATGACTGAAAAGACTCACTTTCTGCTTGTGGCAAAAGGAAGACGAAGCAGGTGGTGTGGATTCGATCTGACAGAGATGTTGACAACAAAGATTTTGCCTGTTGTACAATGAGTTTGACGTACAAACCTGGATACTATATAAGTTGACTTGTTTTTATTTGTTCGAAGAACACGACGCAGAACGTGCTAAACGATCGTTGGTTCTCAATATCTACGGCAGCAACCAAGAACGCAAAGGGAGCTGATGTGCCACGTGGTCGTCTTTGTCTTCAAGCTCACAGGCTGGTCGCAACCTGGAAAGATTGATACAATCGTACTCGCACGTCATGAATCACTTGGAGTTTTTGTTCATTTCGCGGTCTGGGAATAATGCGCGTGACGCAAGAGGTGATTTTCCAGCAATCTCGCTCCTGTATTGCTCACGGTTTAATATTTTGATGGATCGGCATCAGTAGAAATGGGAATAAATTTACGGCAGGATCAAACTGTCACGCGGCGTGACGCGTTTGAACGGCCCCAGATCTATCAGAACAGCAACAAGAAGGATGCGAAAGGCAGCATCACCCGAACTTTAACGCCTGGCATGCCAGTAGGAAAGCTACTTTATGGTAGGAACTTGCAGCTGCAATTACCTCATTTCTATGTGGAATGTTTAATCGCATCTCTATTGCACAGGCACGCAAGGCACCGACTATTGCATCAGCATGCCAATGCCCGTAGCTAGAGAGACTGAGTGCTGCCATTTCGTGCTTACATTTATTCCTGTGTGCGCTGTCGTCAGCAACGTATTTACCACGCGCTGCTAACATAGCACAAAAGTAGCAGGCAAACCACATCTCCAAGTTTTATTTTGTGATTTTCTGGATGTGAGGCGTCAGCTCAAACCGATGATGCAGTTTTTTGGAACCGGAACTGCATTGCAACCTAAAATTATGGCCGAGGTGTTGCTCAATGTGTACGCTCAGCCGCGTTTCGCTGTGACTCGGGCAGATGAATAACTGTTTCGAGCGTTCACAGCCTGGGAATGATCGCGCTTTCAGCTTACTTCGAAGTATGAAATTGAACCAACTCGACAGCAGTTTTCTAGGAGATGACGACATGCAAATGGTTGACATTGCGTCAGGCAAAGCTCGAGGTGCCTTTTGATGATCTGCATCTGCACATTTTGGTTACGAGTTCGACTGCATTGATCTATCGAAGAACATGCGGTGAGCCTGTCAGCATTTTTTTTTAATGACACGCTGGCAGCTTCCGTGAGGTTGGTGTTGAACGGGAAATTCTGCGTGCAACCTACTTGGCTTTCGTCAATGATCGCGGCGGATTATCGACGACAACTCAGCCACGCTTTGTTGACAACGGGAACTCCCGTGTCAATGCATTTTTATTGCCTTCGCTGAAGCGAATCAGAATGCTGGTGACACTTTTAAGATTAAAATCAATGAAGTTTCGAGGTCAGAATTGTGACAGCGAGATACGTCGGAACCGCTTGTCAGTAGATTGGAGGAGGTTTACGTACGAATCAACATTTTCTCAAACGCGTTTGTAAGCGCAAACGGAAAGGTGGAGCTCGCTTTGCCGCGAGTCGAGTTTATTTGGTGAGTGAACTGGTATGAAGCGCACGGTATTGCATAACAGATATACACGAGTCTTTGTACGATACATCTTGCGTTTTCCAGCTGTTATATGGACGTAACAAGGCGACAAAACTCAACATCAAGTCAACTAAGTCACGTCATATCTGGCAGCAATCGACTAAAAGGTCCACTTGTCAGCCCTTCCATTGCGGGTCATCTGATCACAGAGATTTGTGTCAAAACAAGCCGCAGACACTCTGTTTACACAAGACACGACAACTCCTAACGTGGACGTAAAGGCAAAACCAATAAATTTGAGTTAACACCCGTCACAAACGAGTGAATACATTTAGAGAGCGACGTAACCCGCTTGAACCTCGAACAGCGGCGTCCACTTGAGTTCATTCCACACTGCGCTTCGATCTGCACTCGACATCGCTGAAATCTTGGGTCTGCCGCCAACACGGCTGACTATTGAACTATACACAGTGCCGTGCACGATAATAAAACGGTCCCTCGGGTGCAGGTTCTTTGCGTCCATCTCCTGTTCCAGCACGAAAGAGAGACTAACTCGGCGAACTTTCGTTTCTAAAAACCCCTCCTGTCCACCCAGCTGGTTAATTCTACTGGAAACTGTGTTATCCTTTACGAAGGCGAAGAAGTGGATGTTCAAACAATGACCGTCGTCCGAAAGTATGGCCTCATAGTCTTCAATGGACCATCCTCCAGCCATTGCGACTACGGAGGAGATACCGCTCGGTAATACACGGAACCCGCGCATCCGCCCGTCCAGCACAAGCTTCATGGGTGCCATCTCCATGACGCCATCAAAAGCGAGAGCTGTTCGCAACGACATGCAAATTGATTCGCCTTGAGCTATTGTGATATCAACGCAGCCAAACTCCTGGACGAGTTGTGCGATGGCAACAAAGCTGGCATCACGCTGAGCTTCTCGCTTCGTGTCGTTATCGACGGCGATTAAATGTACTGATCCAGGGTCCAATAACCATCGGTGACTCCATGCACTATGCAATTCCCCACCACTCCAGAACTGTTGATTCGATTGTCGGTGCTGCGCAGTACTGAACTCGTGTGCCTGCACCGTGAATGTCCGCAAGACTTCGTTCAGTGTGCCAGATGTCGAACTGGGTGTCTGTCGGTCTAGAAGAAGAGAAGACACCCCGTCTCGGAGAACACTAAAGCTTGTCCGTCCGTAAATGAGAGATAAAATATTATCCACAAGCGTCGCGAGGGATGGATTCTGTCCACCGACACCAGTAGATGCCGACATCTCACACAGCACATCGTCAAGGATGTCGTACAGATCCAGAATAAGCGAAATGAACCGCTTACGCAGCCATTCTTTGTTTGTTCCTTGACATGCTTCGTGGAAAAGATGTTGAATCGATCGAGACGACAACACCCGCAGGAAGAGAAAGACAGACGTCCGAATAGTCGCTAGGTCTTGGACATTTTCACCGAAGTTGGCATGCTGTGATCGGGGTGAATCACTTTCGAAGACGTTGCTCAGGAATGAAGCTACTATATATATATCTGCATTCAAATTGATCGGCGCTGAGCGAAGAGCAGCTGCAGCGAGCAGCCAGTGCGAATGAATGTGAGTCTCGACCGTCTCGGGGCTGAATTTGAGGTCACTGAACGATACGTGCTGGAGGAAGCGCCACAAAATGATCAGGTGCTGGGTCTTTTCACGGAAGCCCGGCTCGCGAACCTCAGCCTCCTTCTGCCACAATAATTCATCCTCTTCAGCAGCACCAGCAGACACACGAATGCCGATAATGCTATCCCCAATTACCTTCATATTATTGCGAGACTCTTTTTGAGCAGCAGCATTCAATGATATACAGTCGAAAGTTGGGGTTTGAGAAGGATATTGTAGCCTCCACTGCTGCTTTGCGTACGGTCGCCTGTGTTCCTCCCGATCTTGCGGCTGCGGTGTATCGAAAACCTTGGAATCCTTGTTATATGCATGTTCACGCGGTAAGTCACAAGGTGTTTGGTCATACGAATCGATCTCCATATCATCAGACCGCGAAAGCACATGAGGGGTATCAACATCCACGGCTGCAATCTTGCTGCTGGAGGATACTTCCACTGCAGGTAAGTCACAACCAGCGTCGCTAGCATTGTTCCCAGACCGGCGATAAGAAACAAGTGAAAAACCAGGAGACTCGTGACGTGCAAGTACAGCTGCATCAATCTCTCCACATTGCGACCTGTTGCCTGTGAGTTGGAAGACGTAAACGACCAAATGATGTGTCATCTCTCGTTGCGTCCTGGTGATACTGCTGTCGTAGCTGTAAAGCCACTTTGGAAAGCGATGGTTGTTGAGCACATACAGCGTTGCATTCTAAAACATGGTCAACACATGAGATAAAACTCATTTTATCTCAAAAGAAGACAGGATAAAAGCACCTTTGTAGTCTGCTTGGACTCTCCTTCTCTGTCTGCTCTGATCCAGAGTGTCTGTTTTGCCTGACGACTTTTAGGAAGCATCACACTCTCAGGCAATGACACGCTCTCTCCAGGTTGTAATTTACGTTCATGGTCATCTCCACCGTCATGTTCCGGTGTATCAGCTAGATTCGTCGGCCAGAGTGGGACGACTCTCGACGGCTCGAAGCGAGCACACACTATCACAGTCCCTTGTGCAGCTAAAGGCAGTTCAGATGTAAACGTCACCTGCACGTGGATGGAAGAGCCGCAGTAGCAGCGCTGAACGTGCTCCGGACAACAGTGCGGGAAGCACCGTAAGAGCTAAAAGGGACAGTAAATATGTCACGGATGGGTCCATAATACGTGATCACTTTGTTAACAAGGAGGTAACATGTTACCTTGACACCACGTTCGCGATTGCTCCTATAGAGATAATCATAATATCAGTACATGTACGTCCACTTCATCGTCATCTCAGTACATGGTTAGTAACCTGGCGTAGTAGCGTCGGAAGAGCGGGTGATCGTCCTCGCTGCAGCTTAAGCGCATGAAGCGACAGGAAACAACTCGCACCATCGGAGCTCTTGGTCTCAATTTACTTCGATCTGGCCAGTCACCGCCGAGAAGAAAGTCGTGGACTGAACAGGGCGACCAAGCTCTTTTTCTGAGTCGCGTCCCTCCTTCAAAGGCGGCAGTAAGGGTAAATTCTCTTGTGGAGAGGGGAGCTGGTCTGGACTCACAAGAAAACGGCAGTGCAAGCGACGAGCCAGCAAGTTAGAGAGCGCCGCACAAGTGTATTTTTGTTTCAAAACCGCTTTCCACAAACCTCTCTGTACGGAACAACACAGCTGAACCGGTCGCGTGGGTACGAACTGTCCAGTCGATCGATAATTGTGGTATCGCACTAAAAAGACGCACGATCCAGGCCGCGATGTGACCCGATTTTGCGGAAGCACCACGTTAACAGCAGATATGAACTCTTGCCACAGGGTAAACCACCCTCTAGTAGGAAACGAACTCGGCACGTACACGTACATGTATACAGCTTCAAGTACCAAAAGGTAACTTAAAGCTGCTGGTCAACGTAACATCCACGGTCGCGTACCATTCAGGCACCAACGGCTTTAATTTTGGCCAACTTCAACTGCTACAAGAAAGCTGCTACTTCATCTCCCGACGCTCCGAGCACGCGTTCCAACGGCCGCAGCTGTAGTGCTTCTATTCTTGCCCCAGCACCAACATTGGAGCCGTCCGCATCGAAGCAGTGCTCTGCACGAAATTGCGCGAACGATACCTGAAGCGTCAACGACTGAAAACACTAGTGCAAGGCTGAGCATCTGCGACGAATAGAGAAAACGAATGAGCTTCCTTCGAGCAATACCTTGCTGTTAGGACTGGAGGTAGATTAGTGGGTATCCACCTAAAATGGTATACATGTTGTGGTTTAACTGTACATGTACTCACATCTAGTGATTTTACTAACGTTATGTGGCTCAGCAAGTTTACCCACCGATTTTCCAGAATATATTTCGCGAGCGGCAGCTTGTATCGTACGACGTATGAATGGAAACAGGTATCGGATAAGTTTGTCGCGAAGTATGGACATGACGCTTTTGTGATACGTATTATAGCTGGATTAACAAGCGAGCATGCATATAATCTAGAACTGAGTGCGTGACACCGATTCGGCTCTCATTTGCCGGGTGTATCGGGCTGGGCGAACTGGATTAAGAGAAAAAGAGCGCCAGTCCCGATAACACGGAAGCAAAGTAGCTTGGATATACCTGTCACCTTCTCCGCTATGAGGTATTCGGTTATTTTTTAAAACTACGCAAGTTTGCGAATACTCAACCCGTTCCCTCAATCGACACTCAGACACCACAGGAGATGCGGCCTCAGCATACATCGCAAGCAATCACGCTGAACTCCAAACCATATCATGGTGGATCGGGTTCTCCAAGCTTCATTCTCGGTGTCCAACATCTGAGGACGACATGGCTACAGAGTCAATGCTACTGACGCCACGTCAGGTTGAATTTTGCACTTTTCGGACTTGGCGTCACGCAGTTGAGCTCTGATTGCTGCATCTTCGTGCCTTGAACCGGCGCAGCCAGTCATCCCGGATAGTCAGCTCTGGCGCACTTGGGCATCAGCAAGTCGATCTCGAGCGTGAGTTACATCGACCTAAGAGATGTGCTCTTCCTATCGAGTCTGATTAGACCAGTCTTGATCCAATTTTCACCCAATCAACGATTTTAAATCCGTATTTTATCCAATGAAATCTATCTATCCGGATCTCTAATCGGCGTGAACGTCAGCGAAACGGACTGCAAGTCCCCAATCCCAAATTGACTTTTCGGATATCCGTCCCAACGAACAATTCACTTTTCAATGCACTTCGAGCTTCACAACACATTTACCATCAGTGACCATGGCGGTCTGGGTGACTTTGCTTCGCGTGGTGACTTCCATTGCCCAGATAGGCATGATCCTCAGCCCAGGACCCGACATCATCACCGTCCACAAGCACAAGACCACAGGCGAAACGGCCGCGCTTCCATTAATTGCGATGATCGTCAACAACCATTTATGGTACGTCGATGGACAAGTCCCCCATTGCACTATCAACTGCTAACGTGTTGTATTTTTCGTTATGTACAGGACATTGTACGGGTACCTGACCGACAGCATCTTCCCGCTCATGGTAACGCAATTCTTCGGTGAGCTCGCTGCCATAGTGTTCATGTCGGTGTATTATTGCTGGGCGAACAACCGTTCGACACTGAACAAGCTGCTCGCTTGGGCACTGCTAGCGTACACTGCTATCACTTTGTACGTGGTGCTGGGCATTACGCGCGTCACGAATCAAACCGACGATGAAGTAGGCAAAACACTCGGATACGTCGGTATCGCGATCAACCTTTGGATGTATGGGTCTCCGTTAGGCACTGTTCGACACGTGCTGAAGACTCGATCGGCAGCTTCATTGCCGATCAACTTGAGCGTCATGATGTTCTTCACCACCGCGTTGTGGGTCGCCATCTCCATCGTGGACGGCGATATGCTCATCATGTCGTTGAACATTGCAGGTGTCATCCTGAGCATCATCCAGATCTCGCTGTATGTGCGCTTCCGACCAGGCCAGGAGGAGGCGTTTGAGTTCGCGGACAAGCAGATCGCGATCGTCGTCTCACCGAAGGGAATGCTAGAAACTGCCAAGAACCCGATGTACCAGGCTCTAGCGTCACCGGTCGAGACGACGCGATCCTGAGACGCTGTACGCTTTAATAAATTACACTCAATAACTTTTGAATCAATTGCGAGACCTGCTTCGAATTTCGGCACCTTTATAAACGCATAATCCAGGATAATATGTCAGGATGTCAGCAAATTAAGGTCAAACATTTCTCCTGATAATTGATTAATTCGAGGTTTTGATATTTTCCACGCTGCCGTAAATGAGGTGCACCACTGTATGCATGCCACTGCCAGTTGAAGTGCCGTCTGCAAGTACGACTAGCGAGATTCGCGTTGGTGGCCGTCGTGCGTCAAGAAGGGAGATGAGAGTCATTACTGATGGGAAGGCCCCTACGTTTAGACCGAAATCCTGGAATGCGACCTTTCCCCTATCCAGTGATGCGTATATCGTCGTCGGACGTATCGATTTGTTGGTTGAAGTTGTTGTCATTTTCAATTCGCTTCGAGTAACACAACGCGCTTTCCAGTGACAATGGGAGTTTGGGTGACTTTGCTTCGGGTAGCGACTTCCATTGCCCAGTGTGGAATGATCTTGAGCCCGGGCCCCGATATTATCAAACTCCATAAGAACAAAACGACGGGTGAAATGCCGGCTCTCCCTTTGGTCGCAATGGTTATCAATAACTACCTTTGGTACGTGTGATATTTATCTTGTTGTTGCATCGGTCTGCGTTGAGCTGACGTTCATGCAATCAGGACAATCTACGGTTACCTGACCGACAGCATTTTCCCGCTTATGGTGACACAACTCTTCGGCGAGGTCGTTTCGATTGTATTCACGGTAATTTACTATCGCTGGGCGGTCGACCGTCCCGCTCTGAACAGACTTCTGGCTGGTGGGCTGGTATTCTGTGCGATCCTCACTGTGTATGTCGTACTTGGAGTTACGGGCGTCACAAACCAGACCGATGATCAAGTGGGCACAACACTGGGCTACGTCGGTTTGGTGGTGAACCTCTGGATGTACGCGACGCCACTGGGAACTATCCGACATGTCATAAAGACCAAATCAGCAGCTTCGTTGCCGGTCAACATCAGCATCATGATGGTCTTCAACACCGTGTTGTGGGTTGCACTCTCGATCGTAGACGACGACATGATCATCATGTCGCTCAACATTACAGGTATCCTGCTAAGTATCACCCAGATCGCTGTATACATGCGCTTCCGACCAACCAAGTTGATCATCGCCCAAGGGCAAGAATCTACACTGTCAGACAAGCACATTTCACTTGTCGTTTCGCCTACAAACGCCAGCCAAGCTCTCAAGAGCCCGATTTATCGGTCGTTCGAGTCACCGATAGAGAAAACGCGTGCTTGAGGATACAAAAGCTTTCAGTCTCAACAACTTTTAAGAGATAAATGAAAAACGAGATGCATGACTGAAACGTTTGTAGTGTCGAGATACCCTCGGCTTACTCTGTGCACCGTTGGCGACAACACCATCTTGTAGACTGAACTTGGGGTGGACACCGCTTTGGCGTTAGGTGTAACGATAACGGATACCTCATCTGCAGATTCAGTCGCCTCATTCAGTATGAACTCCTCATCGCCTGTTGGTCGATAGATCATGTAGAACACAATCTGTACGCTGCTCAGCAACGAGCCGATCGCGTTCAGACCAGCAAGGAAGTAGTCGCTGTCTACCATCCCCAAAACTACCCACAGTGTCGTCGATACAAAGAGCATAAGGCTCAAGTTGATCGGGATCGAGGCGGCAGACTTGGTCTCTATCACGTGTTTGAGCGTGCCCAGCGGGGACGCGAACATCCAAATGTCGATAATGATGCCGACGTATCCGAGATACGTTCCGACCTCGGAGTTCGACTGGTATGTGGCACCTAGCAGTCCAAGAATTGTGTACAGCGAGAGAGCGCAATGCGCAGCGAACGCCCATGCGTATAGTTTCCGCAGTTGCTTGCGCTTCTCCGGCACGCTCCAGCGATAGTAAATCATGTTGTATACGATTGCCACGAATTGGCCAAAGACTTGCGTCGCGAAGAGCGGGAACATGCTGTCCGTCACGTAGGCGTAGACCAACCTGTTCAGCACATCGTAAGTATTGCCAAAATCGATAAATGTTGAGATTAGGAGATGTACCAAAAGTGGCAGTTGACGACCATCGCGACGAGCGGAGGTGCAGCCAGCTCTCCAATCCTTTGGCGTCGATGAACTCGAGTAATGTCTGGAACAGGACTCAGGTTGAGCACGACTTGCGCGACAGCGGTCGCCACGCCCAGGAAAGTGTACCAAAATCCCATGTTCGAGTGGGAAGAATGTGGCAAAAGCGGAAATGAGGTCTCAACGACGCACACATTGCGCAAAGGCACTCTTCGTCTACTGGAAATACTCCAAGGAACGGTGTAAAGCAGCTCAGATCGTTGCTGTAGTGGCTGCAGCGTTAGCGGTACCTACTCTATACGTTACCGTCGGATTTTTGGGCTTCACAGGGCAGACAAGAGCACAAGTGTGGAAGACCCACGGACTGTGCTTCTGCGACGTCACCGTATTTTCAAATAGCGTCTTCATGGTCAAGAATCTCGTCAACGCGTTTAATCAAAGATCTGCAGCACCAATCAACGTCCGTGCACTGGTTGTAGGAATTCCTACTCCTGTGGTTGGATCACGTACGGCCATTTGTATTCCAACTGGATCATTGCCGGGCCTCAAGTGTGGATCATGATGCTTCATGTATCGGCGTTGATCATGTGCGTCGTCTTCAAGCCCAAGACACTCTCGGATACTGCCTCGACAATAAGATACGATGGCGATCCAACTGAACTGTCAATTGCTTTGCCGATCAATTGCGACGTAGATGTTGGGTTGAGGGAAGAGAATACTAGAGAGTTCCATGTTTTGTCATCTCCAGTTACCACATCTTAAAGGTTAACAGAGATAAGGCTTTCATCACGTCCGTCAACTCTTGTACATCACTCGTCTATTTGTCACAGACAACAAGTTCATCAAAAATACAAGCGGGGCAATCTTCTACCACAAGGCACCAATTTGACGTATAGATCTTCTCAGTTTCATTTTTTACTTCTATCCTTCGTCCACGATGGTCGACAACTCTGTGTTTTGGGTAGTCAAGATTCTAGCGGCATTGAGTTGATCTGCAGCCCGTCACTCTCCATCTACCGGATCAATAAAAAGAAGGACGTCGGCGTCGCCTCCATCATCCCGCTAGCCTCGCTACTCGCTAACGCACACAACTGGGTGTTGTACGGGTACATGGTCGAGAACTGGTTCTTATTTTTTTTGGATCTACGCTTTTGGGGACATCGCGGGGCTGACGTTCATTGCGGTGTACTGGAAGTACACAACCGAGCGCCACTACGTCACCCGCGTGCTGACTTATGTGGGTTCCTTTCTGTTGCTTGTCACGATCTACGCTATCGTCGGTGGTCTCGGCTACCTCGGTCTGTCTCGCGCTCAGGTCGGTTCGACGCTAGGCATCGTCTGCGACGTCGTCGCTGTCTGTCTGTATGGCGCTCCGATGGAGAAGATCTTCTTCGTGTTCAAGTACAAGTCCGCGGCCTTCATTAATGTTCACATGGTGATCGCAGGGCTCTACACCAACGTGATGTGGTTCATCTACGGCCTCATGACTGACAACTGGTACATCATCGCACCCAACATGCTCCACATCTCGGTCAACTCGTCGACTCTCGTACTCTACTTGGTCTTCAATCCAAAGACACACCCGCTTCCCGACAGCTTCCAGAACGCCACAGGAAACGCCGAGGAAGGAGCGATCTCCATTGAGGTCACGTCTAACGCAAGTGTTGATTCCAATGTGATGAACGAGCCTCTGAGTCCGGAGTTCAAGGTCATGCTATCGCCTTTAGAGACGCTGCACTAGTAAACAGTACACATGGTTGGAACACTGGTTGAAAGAGATGAAGAATGAAATTTACTAGCGTTTTAACTTACGCATTTACTTCATCACAGGCGATAGCATCGGCTTGTACGCCGGACTCGCGACAGTTGTGGCGTTGTCAATGACAACAGTCAAGTCTCCGCTCTTCATCTCTTCTCCTTGAGCAGTTGGTCTGTAGATGTAGTAGATGACAATCTGGATGAAACTCAGAATTGTACCGATGGCATTGATACCCCACACGAAGAAGTCGTCGTCCACAATACCCGACGTGAGCCACAGCGAGGCCGACACGAAGATCATAGCACTAAGGTTGATTGGGATAGACGCAGAGTTCTTGGTCGCAATCACGTGCTTGAGCGTTCCCAGCGGCGACGCGTACATCCAAATGTTAATGACGATAGCGGCGTATCCAACCCAGTCACCAACCTGTCCTTTGGTTTGGTTCGTGACACCGGTCACGCCTAGAATCGTGTAGATGGAGAACACGCAGTGCACAGCGAATGCCCGGGAGTAAAGTTTGTAGAGGTCTTTGCGCTTCTCAGGCACAGTCCAGCGGAAGAAGACGAGGTTGTAGATCAACGCGGCAGTCTGACTGAAAGCTTGAGCGGCAAAAATTGGGAACATGCTATCTGACAAGTAGCCGTACAGCATCCTGCGTCAAGAAGTCAGCAACAGAGCTTTCATAGTATGGATAGATAGATTGAGACGTACCATGCGTGGTTGTTCACAGCCATCGCAACAAGCGGCAGCGCCACCATTTCGCCAGTGTTTTTATTGCGGTGGACGTTGTAGAGGTCTGGTGTGAGACTGAGACTTAGAACGACTTGAGCTACGGCAGTCGCCACGTTCAGGATATCGACCCAGAAACTCATAGTCGAGAGTTGAAGAGGTTTTAAAACTGTTGTGAGCAGTAGTGAGTGAAAAGGGAAATGACAACACCTTGCACTCTTACTGCGAGGAACTAAAGTCGGAAGCCCGCCACATGTGCAGTGGTCCGGATACCGATGCTGAATAGATTGGTGAGCACCGGAACTCGACACGTTATGAAAGTCTTTCTAAACGACTTGATTGGAAGCCCCAGCCACTGATTGGCCTTGTGCAAAGGCAAATCCAGACGCTAATTGCCGACGTAGAATCGTATGATCAACCAAACGAGTTGATTAGAGGACCCATTTCACATAGACTGGTACAGAACATCAAGGGCATGTTCATGTGGCCCTGAAGCTTCTCGAGCTAACATGTACATGTATAATAAACGCCACCAGAACACAGTGTGAGTGATCAGATCACCTTAGGCGGTAGGTATGGATATTCTCAGACATTGCAAGCGATAACACTGCCCAACGGGAAGCGCCAAATGTATGTAGAAATAGGTGGTGTTGTATTGAAAGAGGACGTTATCCGTCCTCAAGCTTTCGCTGCCAGTGGCGACGCCAGTGACTTGTACGTTGAAGTATCAACGAACGGTGTGCTATCGGCGGTATCTTTCGTAGGAGAAACGATCATGATAGCCATGCTGTCTCCCTTTATAGTCGGGTCATGTTGGTCTATCAACGTTTCCTCAGGTCTGTAGTGGAAGTACACAACGATTTGAATGAATGAAGCTCAGCGTCGCACCGACGGCGTTGATCCCCGCAATGAACAGATCGTAGTCCATGATACCCGTCCTCAGCCACAACAACGTCGAGATTAAGATCATGACGCTTAAATTGATTGGGATGGAAGCTGAATTCTTGGTCTTTACGACATGCTTCAAAGTTCCCAGTGGCGACGCGTACATCCAGACGTTAATGACAACTCCAACGTATCCGAACCACGTACCAACAGCAGCCTTTGTCTGATTGGTGACTCCCACGACGCCAAGTATAAAGTAAAGCGAGACTGCGCAGTGTAGAGCGAATGCTCGAGTGTACAGCTTGACCAGCTCCTTGCGCTTAAGCTCGGAACTCCATCGGAAGTAGATTGCACTGTACACTATCGCGGCGAGTTGACTGAACGCCTGAGTGGCTGCGAGTGGGAACAAATTGTCAGTTAGGTAGCCGTACAGCATCCTGTTGTGGCACAAACAATAGTTATCAGCGTAGAATTTGAAGTCGATATTGACATCTTGACGTACCATAGGTGGTTGTTGACAGCCATCGCAATGAGAGGCAGAGCAGCCATCTCACCAACGTCTTTACGGCGATGAACATTGTAGATATCTGGAGCGGGACTGAGGCTCAAGATGAGTTGACCGATGGCAGCCGCAACATTCAACACTGCGGAGAACCAATTGCTCATGGTATCCGGAAGTTTGTATCGGGTCCTTGTGGTGGGCACTAAGCAAATTGAAAAATCTGTTCGCAGGTTATTGAGGCAGCTTACCGTAGTGCACGTTTTGGTGCGGTGCAGTAGTCGATAGGAAGGCTTCGTTTTTGTGCTACACTAACCACAGCAATTAGTGTTATTAACGCTAATTGATAACTAACACTATATATGGTACACATAATTAGTGTTACTGCAGTGGGAACACTGAGTCTGTATTATAGCAAATCTTACACAGAAGACTGGTCTTGTGTGGATGCGTCAGTGCCTTCCACAGGTTTTCCCATGAAGTGATCGTAATGCTCAGCAATGATGAATTGAAGTTCGTGACTCAGCTGATCGACGCTCCACTTGCCATTTACAGTGGCAAGTCCACAACGCACCATCGCCTTCTGCGCGTACGTGATGTCTCCTTTGAGGAGAAGGTGTTTGAAGAGGTGATGGTTGAGGCTCGAGGAAAGTTGGAGAATGAGTGAGCTCTTGGGTCTCCCGCTCTACCTGAAATAGTGTTAGTTTTTCTGGCTTTCAGTGTTCACACAAATTAGTGTTACTAACTCTACATAAAAACTAACACTATTGATCCACTAACACTAAATGCTGTGGTTAGTGTAAAGCTTATGTTGCATTTATGATCACAGCAGGTGATTACCCAAATGAAATGTTTGGAAGGCCCTATGAGTCACGTGTGACGCTGTAGACCAGTAAACGATCTCTGAAGTTTTCGCTATGTGGATGTTTTGATTCGATCTTTACAGCACATTATCCTAGATCTCAAGCAGTGGGGATACCATTGGCTTGTACGTCAGACTATCGACGAGGGAAACGCTCGAGTGCCTTCGCGTTTCAGTAGGTTTCTGAATACGGTTTGCCGTAATTATAACGTTTGTCTAAACGTCGTGATAGGAAGTCTTGGAAAGGTGTGATAAGTACAGTCGAAGTACTCAGTCGAAGCACTCATCACTCGTGACAAAATGCTTGGAAAGCAAAAAGGGTTTCACACTTTTAGGTGGCGCTACAACAAACTAGTTGTGGTCACTTCAAATTTTGCCACGGACAGTCAGAATATCAAATATCGAGCTTTCGTGATGAAGTCTCAAGTATCATAAGCATTAGTCAATACATGCATACAATGTACTTCGAAGTACTCCTTAAGCAGCTACAGTAATCAGTGGAGACGGCATCGCCTTGTACACGGGGCTTTCGACAATCATTGCGCTGTAGTTTTCATTCTTGGGAGACGAAACAGCGACCGGCGTATCCTTCGCAGGTCATTGGACTGAATCAACAGAATTTCTTCGTGTCTACTTGGTCGGTAGATGTAATACACGACGATTTGGATGCAGCTCAGCAGAACACCTGTACCGTTGACACCCGCGACGAAATAGTCGTTGTCTGCGAGTCCAGTTCCGACCCATAGCGCCGTAGACACCAAGATCATGACGCACATGTTAATCGGGATGGAAGCGGCGTTCTTGGTTTTCACGACGTGCCTTAACGTGGCCAAAGGAGACGAGAACATCGACAAGCTGAAGGCGACACCGACGTATCCCAGCATCGTCCCGACCTCAGCTTTCGTCTGGTCAAATACGCCTAGCAATGCGAGGACGCAGAACACCCAGACTAAACACCAGACGGCGAAGGCCACTGAGTACAGCTTAACGAGCTGTTTCCGCTTCGACCCCGAACTCCAGCGGAAGTAAACGATGTTGTACACCAATGCAATGATTTGGCCAAAGCGTTGCGTGGCGAAAAGCGGGAAGATGCTGTCGTTCGCGTAGGCGTACATCGTCCTGTGTCAATTTACAGTGTCAATTTGACTGAGATCATTACGAACAGAACGGACATGTTGGACCTACCAAAGGTGACAGTTCACTACCATCGTGACCAGAGGCAGCTCGGCTACTTCTCCGATACTCTTTTGGTGGTGGATGTTGACCATATCCGGCGTAGGACTGAGCTTCAACAGCACCTCTGAGGTTCCAGTCACCACATCGAGAACTGTGATCCAAGCAGTCATCCTGAGGGGTTTCTCGTCGTTCAGGCTACGCGAAACGTAAAATGTAGAGCCAACATCGTGTTTCTGGTCGATTCGGCTGAAGGCTCCAATCACAATGGATAGGATGGCCAAAGCACGGGAACTACGTGTATTACTAAAGCCAACAGACAGTACCAACTTTGTGGTACAGCGTACGGTGAACACGAGGGGTCTACGTTCGTCTACTCTTATGGTCGCCAGGATACTTCTCGGGCACGGGTGTACTTGTCGTCCAGTGTATGGAGTGCATATACCGTCCTTCAAGTACTAATACACCGTGGTCGACTCAACCTTACCGACGGTTTTGTATTTACTGTATGCATGTCATTTACCGATCTTCAATTACTCGTACACCGTGGACGACTCGACCTTACTGTATGCATGGCAATTGCAGTTCTTCAAGTATTTGTACACCGTGGGCAAGTCATCTGGCTTCTGGCTTCTAATTAGGTACCGTAGGCCACAAACTTCCGTCTAGAACCCCCAGTCTCCTCGTTGCTATCAAAACCATTGTTGCGACAATGGCGAAGTAAGCGTTTCGATGACTGTGCATGTGTTGGCGCGCTACTGCTGCGTATGACGACAGGAATTTCGTGAGCCTTCATTTCAAAACCACTCGGCAAAGACGATGGCTGGGAGAGTGAAGAAGGGTGAATGAATTCAAGGCTTGGCCACATCAGGATACGTCGTAAGCTATATTCGTCTACGGCCACCGTCTGATGTACCACAAAGTTGGTACTGTCTGTTGACTCTAGTAGTTTTGTCTGTTGACTTTAGTAGTTCCCCCAAAGCACCGATTGGCCTGATACCGATGGATTGTGAGGAGAAATCGTAAGATGAGGTTACTACGCTCAGTTACTCTTCTATTATTGGTCAAAATTGCAGATAAAGTGTTGGTGTCTTTGCACTGCCGAACTAGAACGCTCCGGACAACGCTGTGGACAACGCTGCGGTTGCGCGCTAGTACGTAAAGATACATGGGAACGAGGAGCAAGGCTATTCACTCTAGCTTTCCGCACTATTGTTGTGTACAGGTGATGCTTACGAGCTGCCATCATCTCAAGCGCGACGCTGGCTAATTGATGTTGTACGTAAGACCGTTGAGCTGAAGTCATGAGAAGTTATGTTGTGTTCGTGAGCTATCAACTACGCAAATCAATGTAGAGTCGCTAACGAATTGTGAACTATTATGCTGTTCTAGCGCGTTTTCGCTTGGGAATGACACTGAGCGTGGATTGGGGTTGCTAGCTCGAAGTCCCTCACGCACGAGACGAAGAGCGGTGGTGATCTTCAGCTGAAACACTCGACGATCTTGTACGTCTGGTAGAGCCGAAAGGTGAGCAATCCCAACTTCGTAAAGCTCGTGAGTTTTCGCCTCGCTCATTTGTTTTGGTATTGGTTGTCAAGTCTCGCCTTCTATCGCATTTGTCAGATATTTCATGAAGACTGATCACTCTGAAAACGTACTAGCTTTCCTCTTCGTTGACAAGTCGATAGTACTGATACTTCTTAGTGGCGAGGATCTTTTGGGCCACTGCCCACCTGGTTTGTCTTCGTTTTGTGCAAAATACAGCCAATGCTATCATCGGCATCAACCAAATGTGCTGCGCTCACAGTCGCAACAGATTTGGATCGACACGTTAAATTCCACCGAGTAACCAAAAACAAATGCACAAATCCAGAATCATTCCGTAACATCGTTTCTCGACACAGCTTTGAGTAGAGAGAATAATGCAGTGGTTGTTTTCCCGAGTTTCTTGGACTACTGCCCGACTGATCTTGATCTACTTCCATTCGCTTTGGCCCAGAAAACAGCGTCTTCATCGGCTCACCAAATTCAGGAGGGATGGTCATGCTGTGTCTACGGTATAAATCTCGCATTGCACTTCGATATCCACCCAGCGTTGTCGTCTTTAATTTACCCTGCTCTGAGAGCAAAAACGTCCTCGAATTCTTTTGGGGTAAAGTGTTTGGGATCCTGCTGACCAGTACCATCGAAGAAACGATGTGGGTTGTGATTATTTTTGTTGCTCATGACCCATTTGCGAATGCCATTTAGATAGCTCTGGTAGCGAGATACTGTGCCAGACGATATGAAGTGAGAACGAACCTCCGCAACGGTTAGCCGTGTTGACGCGCCAGATGAGCTCAAGATAGCGGGTGCGGCAAGTGCCGTACAGATAGTAGACGCCGCCGGCTGCGGCGCAGCGTCCGAGGCATTATGTGGCTGAGCGATGGGTATCTTGATATTGACCAACGAATGCAGTCTTCAGAGCGTAAGATCTGAATCTTACGATTTCGAGCAAAATCGCTGATGGTGATGCTCAAATAGTGGACGCTCCCAATATCCAGGATATCATTGGATGAATGATTGAAACCGTAGCGAGATTTTCTTACGATACTCTTGAAAATACTATGGTTGTCTTACGATTTCACATGAATGTACTTTTCAGCATGAAGGTCTCGAAATTTGAGTTTATGACTTCAACAAAGTCGCGCTGCGCACGAAGAAGCCCTGGAATTTGGTGAAGTGAATGTACCCTGGTCGATCATCCTTTCTCGGCACTTCGAAGACGTTGGACAACATTTTTGAAGTGCCCTCAGTCCACTTGATCGCATCTCATGCGCCTGCAAAGGCACGTGCCACTTTAGAATAACGCACCTAAGACGGTCCAGACGGGTAATAGTTTCTATGTTCTCTTCGCGCAACATCCAATTCATTAATCCCTTGAAAACGGAGCTTCCGTAAAAAATATATGGGGAATCGCTAAGGAGGGCCCTCGTCAGGAGGACCCTCTACAGAGACGGTGATTTAGCGTAAACAACTGTGTTCAAAATGTCACAACACAATGAGAACCCAATTTTTAGACACAATTTATTAGCGGACCAGGACCACAGGAGATCGTGCGGATAGCTGCAGTTGTACACCATTGTCAGCAAGTCGCCGCGTGACCGTGACCAAAGCTCAAGCACCGCGTCGCCATGGCTCCACTCGCTCGCTCGCGTACGCACGAGTGACGTTAGCGCACCCACGAATCTGGTTGTTCAGTACTACTCGCAGCGGACCTGCTCATTACCGAGTTAGCCCCACGACTCGTGTCTTCAAGCAAGACGAGCGTGGACAACGTCAAGATCCACGCCGTGACAAGTGAAGGCTGCAAGGACTACGTTATCATGTGTGCGTTGGACGTGTTCGAGATCCTGGTATCGTCGCCGACTACAAACGTGCCGTCGTGAACGCAACTGCTGCGAGCTTCGACGGCGTCGAAAAATCCCTGTCGTTGACGGATATCTGCTGGAAGAATCTATTCGTGATAATGTCACCAAGTGCGCGAATAATTACGGCGGAAGTATCTATAACCGAGCGCGACAAATATTCCAGGTGGTCGAGGCTGTGCTGTCTAGTCTTCCGTCCAGCATGGTCGACATCCGGTTGTTTCCTATCGGTGACGCCTTCAGCTACTAGGATGCCAACCCCCAGCAAATCTATGGCTACGTGGTGAACAAGCTCCACGACTTCTCGCCTACCTGCACTTGTTTGAGCGTCGAGGCATTCACCACGACTACGATGGACGCTGACGATAATGAACAAATGAGTCTGAATCAGAAATAGGCTGAGATTAGAGTACCATAACGAGATTGTCTATTCAAACTGAGTACTTCTTCTGATTTTTATCCAATACAAGATACACTTTGTGAAAGTCCAGTCAGTGCCTGCAGCGTCCTCAGAACAGAATCTTTAAAGTCCACTCAAACGCAATTTCATATGCGTGGTCATCGCGGCCTTTGGGCGTACGCTGCGGACAAAGGCATCGCCATCTCAGCCAGCGCTGCGCGCTTTGCTCGCGATCAAGCGTCCCACGACAGTCCAGGAGCGAACCAGGATGCACAAAACTGGTTGCGAACCCGTGCTGGAAGAGCATTGCGGCAGCGCTGGCTGAATGAGGCTGAAGTCTATCGGATGGAGTACGTGGCCAGAAACCGTGACGAGTATTTTTCCTTGAATGACCACCCTATCGGAATTGCCGACGGCCGCCATGATCGCAGGCGCTAACCTCGCATGGTGCGAGCCGACGTCACCTCACCGCAAGTTGTTCACGAAGCATCGGAGACCACTCCATCTACGGGGATCCAACATATCGACACTCAAAAGGGCGCCTCAGTGCTTTTGAGAAGCATAGAGACGAGCTATTGCGTTCAGCATTCGTCGCTGAGTCAACTACTTTGGCGCACTCAAAACGAGCAAACGACCTTGGTCTAGTCGTAACTCGTTCCGCAGCAGTGGTTGAGTGTATGGACGGTATGATAGCTTCGAGAGTACCTGCGGCCTTTCGAGGTCACGTATTAAGAATCATTAGTGGTGTGGCATTGCACATGAAGGCTACAACTACCCAAATGACGATGTACTCAGGTACAGAGGCGTCCACTGCACTTCAAGAGACGCAAAACAGTGCCAAGACTGCGGGCAAAACATTTGACAAGTACGTACGGGATCTCCTTCCTTCAAGCCCCAGCTTTGAAGCCATGTACAACTGCAGGGAGACTTACAAGCCAGTAAGTACCAACTATTTGAAGAATCTATACTGGCTTGGAGAGGGGCATTCAGCGCAAGATTCGCAAGTTATAGCAAATTCAACAAGTGCAATTAGCGCGCCTGCTATCGATGTATCAAGTGATTCAGTTGCTGCTTCTTCTGGCGAAGTAGATCCTGCCATAGCCTCTGTCAATGTGGGTGATCATGAAAACAGAGCTCATAAACGTCGTCGAGGCTCTGATGGATCTACGGAAACGAGTTTAGCTGCGACTTCATGTGCAAAGAGATCGAGTGGATGTAGGACTGCTGTCGTTAATGAGATACCTGGGCAGGTCAACGCTGGTGGCAATGGATACGGAAATACGGGTGCTTACGAATACGAATCCAGTACAAATCATGACTCCGCAGAGGAAAGTAGTGATGATATCGCTGTTCGCAGTGATATGGAGATTTCGAGCAGTGGATGTAACGGAAGTGATGCAGATATTGATATTGCGATTTCGAGCGGTGGAGATAACGACAGTGACGCAGATTTTCAACCAAGCAGCCCTGATGATAAATCCGGCGAAGATGATGTCTTGGATAAACCTGTTCAGAAAAAACAAACAAATAGGTTGTCCAAAAAGCACATTTCAAAATCTGATGCTCTATTCTTGTGTGTATACCGAATTCCATTTGTTGAGGGATACATACTCCCGGTGCAGTTACTACTATATACTAGCTATGTTCATGAAGCTAAAACGAATCCGACAACGGCATCATCTTTAGTAAAATTACTAAACTGAGCATTCCTCCAAACTCTGGTAATGCTTTTAGCTGCAGCATTAAAGCGGTGACGGGTACACCTTCCGCTCGTAGATCGTTGATCCAGCACAGTAGAGGCTTTCCGAAGTACCGTTTTTCTCGAAAAACGGTATCAGAAAACACGTGGTGTGGTACACATCCTTTTAATTGTCGTCACGCACGTGTTTTTGGCTTCCGTCGAACGGCAAGGGCGGTGCCTTTACCGTCCTTGATACTTTAAAATCACGTGAGGTGAAGAACGAGAAGCTCAAGAGATGCTAGGCAAGTGCGCGTTCGAGCAATGCTTTGTTGGCGACGAAGAGGATGTCGACGTGGCAGCGTGCACATTATGCAAGAAGCCCGTGCCCCACATGTGTTCAAATACCATCCACGAGGGTGACTTAGCCGTTCGAGTCTGCTCTGAGAGATGCTGTGTCGCGCTTGGGTTAAAGGATCCCTCTTCTGGTTCAGCGGCTGCTCAAGCGACTCGTTCTGCTTCCGGAAAACGCAATAGAGGTGCAACCAATGCCAACCCAAGACCAAAGCCAGTGGTGCCGCACGAGGGGGAAGCATCGGTAAGAGGAACGGCAAGACGGCCAAAGTTCAGCAGGCGAGCAAGAAGGCCAAAGATGGTGAAACGAAAGTCAGTCAGGCCTCAAAAAGCAAAAGTAGTGTGAAGAAGAGCACAGCGACGCCCAAGCTGACAAGGCCCAGAACCAAGAAGACCACGAAGAATACCCCTCATAAAGGCATGTCCGCCACAGCTCCTACCCCGAGTGGTATAAAGCCTGCTACAATGAGAGGTGATAGTGACACTGAGCACTCTATCGTGGAAGCCTTATCCAGTGATGACGACAATCCGAGTGGCTTGCGTGAAGAACAGGGAGTGGTTTGCAACGAAAATACTTCGAGTTGCTGTTGCCTCCGTGGGCGATTGTCCGACAATTCGTGAAGAAAACTCCGAGCTTGTAAAGAGTGGCCGTTGGCGTTGTCGCAACGCGCTGGTGACGCTTGTAGTCGAGAAATGAGAAGTACTTGGTAACTTCGCCGTAAGACCATTCCACTGACACTCGGACCGCGCTCATGGCCTTGTTCAGCTGCTTTTGCGGCGCGTTAACCCTGCGGCCTTTGTACGGGCAGCAGAAAAAAATCGTGCATCTATATGCGAGGTCGCCGTAGATCAACTGGTTGTGGAAGGCTGCGTTGTTTTCGAGCTCTTGCTTGAAGCCGCTCTCGTTCAGCATTAACATATCGTGGCGCCGACCATCGATCGGACCAAAGAGGTGTGAAATGAGACCGTCTGGCGTGACCACTGTCTGGAACTTCATCGCATGAACGCACTTATGGCCATTATACATTGCTTGTTGCCCTTTGCTTGGACGACAGATTGGTCGAATGGTACCATCGATAAACCCCCAGACGCCCTCGATACTTTCGGGCTCTTTAGTGGCAATCGCTGCGCAGTAGCGGTCCAAATTCTTGATAACGCGGGCCGTGTCGAAGTACAAAAACTTTGCAAGCTTTTCGTCTAAGAATCTACTACGTAATAGAAAATATGGCATAGTGCTGATGATGCTCGTCCAAACATTCCAGCCATGTCGATCCAGCGCTTCGGATACATCAGCCGACGCAAACACACTCCGAGTGCCTCTAACGCAGTGCTTCGAACACCTTCACGCTTGCGAATAACAGCTGGAAGCTTCAGGTGCTGCACCAGAAGCGTCGGTTCCCCCACAGTGAAGCGGAATTGATCCAGGGCTTCTGCGTCAGACATTGTGAGGATATCCAATCGAAAATCGGGGGCCAGAATTCACTCTCGGGAGGGGAGATAAGTTGGATGTTACAACTTTAGCAGCAGCGCTTCGTTGTCGTCGTCTGCAGCTCGAAGCCTTTTCATCGGGGCGTGTAGTTCCGCTCAGCACAAGTGCACAAAGGGTGAAGTGCACCAACGTTGAAGTTGCTTTGTGTTGAACCATCACTCTTGATTCCGCGCTCAAATCGATACGTGTTTTTGCCACGTGATTTTGATTGACAGTAGTATTAAAGCCAAAACTCTTCTTGAAAGCACGTATCGAAAAACGGTATCGGCGGTACGTGGTTTTGGCTACGTGATTTCATTCCACGGTCCTTCTGAAAGCCTCTAGTAGGTCGCTGATACAGCTCGACCTCAGTGTCAGCAGGTAATATCGCTGACGAGGCTGTACTCTGATATTTTTTCGTGCCGCCACCGCCGTATTTGCGCGCCCACCCGAGCACGAGGACACTTCTGTCTTGATATTTAGTCTCGGGTAGTTCAGAGAAGGACATGTCAATAGTAAAACGTACTATATGATGTAGGCGGAAGTGCTCGACGACAGCCTTCTTCGTCGTGGCCGGATACGACGTGAGGACATGCTTGTTTATCCACCTTCCTCCCAACCCGGTGGGTGAGGCCAACCAACAAGTGGCGTTGAGGCTATTGGAAAATTACACAAATGTACCGGGTTTTGGCTGCTGTATCCCTCAACAGATAAAGTGCTGTGTTTTTACATATTGGATTTTGATTGGTTAATTTGCGCCTGTATCCCATACGCAGGTGTGTCCCTCAACAAAGGAAATTCGGTATCTTGAAGACCCCGAGCATTCTAGAACTGTGAACTTCTACCGTACTGATTTGGACAGCTTGCAAGCTGACGCATGGTCGATTCAAACTGCGCTGGACTATATCATCAATCGCTTCTTTACTCGAGAGCATGGTGTAGTTCCCGCATTTGGATCGGATATGTACGGTTTGATGGAGACAGCTCGATATACTCGATAGCCTCGCAAAAAACTTCAACTTTACAAGGAACTGAACAATATTTTTGATTAGACAGCCTATCCACACGTACTCCTACCGGTGTCGGGTCGAAACCATTGGAGTTTTGCGGTAATTGAGAAGCCCATGCGCGCGGCTCCCACGAAGGTTTGTCATGTCAATTCGGTGAAAGGGGCTCACAATTCAGCCTATGCTTTTGACGTGCTGAATGCATTCCTAACAAAGGTTCACCAGGAAAAATATGGCGCAGCAACTGTGTTCGAATGGAGTTCCTTTGTGCACTACACAAAGCCACAGCAATCGAACAGTATGGATTGCGGACTTTACGTTCTCCGTTACATGGACAAAATTTCAAAGTGCATCGCAGTGGAGAAACCGGCATCGATTGAGGGAAATATTGAGAAGTGGACATCTGCGGATGGTTTCAACGCCAGGATGGCAGCTGCATATCGCCCCTAACTATATAGAACTCTCTTACCAAAGTGATGTAAGCGTATCCTCAGACAAACGACGTCTAATTCATCATGAGTAAAGTTCTTGAACATTCATTTTGCGGTACTTGCATAATTTATTGCTACGTAAATTACCCGCAAAGTCACACTGCGGTAAGTATCTCAAAGTTATGTGGCACACAATCAAATTCACATTGAAGGAAGTCCAAGTTGAGGGATCGTAATAATTATACAGTTCTTACATCGATTATCTAGAAAGGATGTCTGTTGGCGTGGCCCCAATAACGAGGTGGCGCATATACTTCAGTGTACTGGTTCGGTCCTTGGATTGTCTGTACACTGTGCGTCGATGTCTGTCTTGGTTTCTTTGTGGATTATGCGTCGCTTGTCTCCGAGGTAGGATTGGCGGTACATTGCTCAGAGGCAGGATACTCGAAAATTCGAGTTGGTTCTGGATTCCAGGAAGTGCATTGGGGCCATACCGTGGTACTAGTTTTGGCCATATCCCACTTGGTGTTGTAGAACTGGAGGGGCATGGAATGTTGTCCTTGTGCTTCTATGAAAACTAAATGGTCATGCGTTGGAGACCGAAATCTCGTTTTCCATTGCTCGCCGTCTTGGAGGAGGGGCCGGACGGTTGAGATCGACTCTTTCTGCAAGTGTTGGATCACGAGCGGTCCCGGATGCGCCGTGGTTAGCTCGATGCGAGCGCACTTTCCCGCGTTTTTTTCTTAACCCGATTGCTACCAATTTTATACTTGGAATTTGTATACTTCATTTTCCATAGTAAAATGTAAAACATGCATATATGCTTGGTTTCACTCCGTATCCCACAGCACAATATAACATAGTACATGTGTTTACCAATAATTATTGCAATTATTGTAGGACAAGAGTATTATGTCCGGATACCGAAACCCTGTTTTAAGTTTTTTACAGAGCTCAACCAAGGGTGATGCATCATAACCGCTCGCTTTGTCTTTGTGGCCAATCATATCTCGTTAGGGGTAGGGTTGTCCCATTCCAGCTTATTTCTGGAATTGTCCTGAATTTCCCTGTCTTACAAAATAAGTGGCCATACTTAAACCAAGGAAAGTACCTACTTATCGAACAATTGCAGTCTGTGCCGGAAAATCCTACACGAGGAGCGACAAAGATAGACCGCCCGCCTTAAGCAAAACTCATTCTCGTCGAGGCACTGCTGCAGAGAAGAACAATGAGAAGGGCTCCCCGTGGACTTGATACGCCTGCCGGTACGGTAGGGCAAGAGCTAGCTGCAATAAAAGTATTCAAGGTATTTCTTGAGTCAACAGGTCTAAGCAGTGATGCCCTAGATACAATGCATTCCTCTCTCTCACAAGTAACTAGTCTCCCAACGCAGAATTTTTACTCTCTAGTAACAGCGTTCTCGATATATTTACAGACAAAGAAGAGCGGGAAAGCTCGTGCTGCCGATCGATTTCTGGCAAAATCAACGGCATTGGGTCACTTCTCTCAAATTGTGAATCTATTACGAAGCGCTACAGTGATTCACTATCCGACTCAAAACGAGTTGATAAGATTCGTGATAAAATGACCAGCGCTATAGATGAGCGCAATCTTCGTGCTAATATCCAGACCAATGACGCTCTAGGCTGTACTCTGAAGGACCTGTGTGTGGTGGTGGAGCACCTTGTTGTGCATGCTGACGTGGACACAGGCCTTAAACCCGTTCACGATGCTGCGCTATTAACAATGGCGTGACATACTTTCGGTCGAGCTATCGATACCTGCTTTGCAAGGAAGCAGCAGCTCACACTTGCAGCGTCTGGTGAGTTGTTCTGACACATTGCGCGGATTAAAACATCAGTAGTCCAAGGTGTCTTTATTTACAAGTCTGCCAAACACTGGCAGCAATGCATGCTTCATGCTTTCGGGATGCTGTTTGTAAGCTACGACGAGCCATCGGAATATCATTTTCCATTGGTGCCACGCTATGGGGTATCCCATATCCCTGGAGGGCAGACGTACACACAAGATGAGGCTGTTATTTATTGGGAAAGTCTAAAAAACGATGTTGAGGTCGAGACGCAACCAGCAGCAAAACGAGAGCGTAAGAGACGCAACATTGCTGGTTCTGTCACGGAAGTTATCCGCGATTGCGTGAAGGTGATGCCTCCAGGCATCCAACAATCTGTGACGCCTTCAATGACCAGCCACTCGCTGTGGAGAGGGGCGGCCGCGTACGCCAATGCATCGCCGAAACTAGCGATCCAGTGGATATCGACTAGAGGCGCGTGGTTGTTGGAATCCCTCACCAAAGCCTTCGCGTTCATCGCAACTACTTCACGTGAGGACCAATGCGTAGCCAAAGTTCTAGCAGGGTATGAAGCTCCAGACTTACCTGTTTGCACCCCTACTGTTGGCGATCTGAAGCAGCGCCTCACCACAGCCGAGTTTTGACAGCTACTTACACTGCGTGACCAGTTGTACGAGCACGTACTGCGCTCTCCTGATCCTCGCCTAAACGTGTCTGTGGATGTGGTGAACGCTACCTTTGCTGCGTTGCTAATGCACATGAAAACAGTGTTAGAAGCAACCGTGAATAGCGCAGCTACCCCAGCTCACGTATCGCGTTACCTGTATGAGTTGGAGCGCGGAATCTCGGCTACCAACACGTTGCTTGGCTGTAACATCTCGATCCCGACGTGCTGTGAATGGGGATCCCATCTGGCTGATCGATGGCGGACAATGAACCACGCTCAACTTAGTAGCGCCGTTACTGGAGGTGACTCGTTGCTTGCGTTCACGTTGGAGAACATGCTTGCGCAGTTAACAACCATCAGCGATCGACTTGCTCGTGTTGAAGATGCCATGTCCGCTTTAGCTGGGCGAGGCACGGGCCGCGAAGGAGCGCTGGCTGCAGTCGAACCTGTTCCTGCCGCTGTAATAACTCCGTCAGTCGTTGCTGCACCCGCAACCGCATCGACACTAGCTGGCTGTTCCCTCAACTGGTGCGCCAATCACATCTGGGAGACAGTGCAAGGCAAAATGGAGCAAAACAAATGAGCAGATACAAAAGCTGCGTAAACATTATGAATGTACTTTGCCAAGCGCCCTGCGAGATACCGGTGCAACCAAATCTATTCGACAAAGACGCCCATGAAGCTTGGAAGCACAACTTCTGGACCTTGGCTGTCTCCATGGACAAAAACGCCAACGAACGCCTTCATGCCTTCGACGGGAAAAAGCCTACCTCCAAAGCTTCATCGCTGCGTAAACGCTGGTGCGCACTGCGCTCGTCTCACAGCGCTGCATTTCAAGATTTTGGAGCGCGGTACCTTTCGCTGCAATCCAGTGGGTCCATTATCGACGCATATACACCTGCTTCTCACCAATGGACTGCCAACGACCTCGCGTAATACCTGCAGCGCAGCGCACAACTGTTACACACATCACGGTGATACAAACACTGGAGGCTGGGATTGAACCAGCAGCCTGGAAGTGAGGCCTCTTGCTCTACCATTGAGCTACTCCAGAGTGGGAGGGGGGTGACCAGTGAAGAACGTACGGAGCGTACCGTGTCGAAGTCGCCGCTGCTGCTTGTGGGGTCCGAGATGTAAACGACTGAATGGGGAGAGAATCGAAACTGTCGGCACAATGACTGGTGACAACTACAATTCTTTTAATTGGATGTTCAATTCTTTGAATTGTAATATGCTTGAGACACTCTAGTCCGGGATGAATAATGTGATTGGATATGCCTAGCTTGGTCTCAGTCAAAACGTATGGGGTCGTCCGGAATCCAATCCGGGATCTGCCAATTACTGTAGTAAAACCAAGCATATTGCATGGTTTACCGCAAGTGACATGATTGGTCCAAAATGAATTGGGGGTATTTTGATTGGACTAAATGAGTAAAACCAAGCATGTTGCAGTGAAATGGGGAAATCGGGTTGAGCTTTTAGGTTCTTGGATTCGCGGTCACCAAGTATACATATTGTCCCTGTAGATCCACCAGTGAGGGTCATACGCAGTCGGAAGTAGCTTTTCTTCCCCATTTGTTGTGATTATAGAAATCAACTCGTGCATGCAGGGTCGCCCATTCACAGTCCGAAATGTACCTGTGCACGGTCGCCAAAACCGAGATCCAGTAAGCATTTGGATGGCTTCATTCCCCACATTCTCGGTTTGATTTAGGGCCCGACCGATATAACGCGAGCTACTTGCGTGTATCGGTGTTTCTGCAGCCGATATGGTAGAATGGTTGCATCGCACGCTGCTCGAATACTTACCGCGCCAACATTAGCTACCCACCACGGCAATAAACGTTTGAAAACGGTAAACAAGTCGCCATTGCAATCCCGCAACCATCGCTTGCACTGAGCATGAGTTCCTTCCACCGCAGACGTATCTCGATACTCAAAATGCCTGTGTTTGTTCGTCCAGCACCTCACTATTTTATGCTTGTACTTCCACCAATGCAAATCCAAATACGCAGCTAGAGAAGGAGACAAACTTTTCAGCACCAGACATTGTGCATCAAACTCGTATTCTGTTGGTGATTCAACTGCCGTATAGAAACACTGCATAAATAATTCAGTTTGCCATGTATTTTGGTACTTGTCTTGGCCAGGGAGAGGATTCTCAACTCGTATTTGACCAAGCTCTCCACGGACTTTTGCCAAAACATTTTGATACAAATGCCACCAGCAAATGATCGACGGAACCGTTGGAAAGACTTCAGAAAGGGTATTAACCACCACAAGCTCACGATCTGCAAGAATAACCGAAGGGAGTACAATATGAAACTCTTCCATCATCCCACGAAAGGTCTGCAGAAACCACCGAAAATCGTCTTCCTTTTGACCAGACAAGAAACACTGCGCGACAGGGAGAACAGTATTCATTCCAGCCATCGAATCACATTTACAAGGGGGAGGTCGTATTTATTTGTCTTGAATGTTGCGTCCATAATCAAAACATTCCAGTGAATTTTGTACAGTTCAATAGTTGTAGGATGTGCCCAAAGAAGATAAGTCAACTCGTTTGTTGATGAATCCACTTCGAATCGATAGTAAAACTTGTGGTGTTCAAGAAGCGAAAAAAGATCCTCGACTGGAGTCTGCGTGGAGATGGTCCGTCTTCTTGTTTCATCTTCAAGTTGTCAATACCCTTTAGAAGAACTAGCGAATTCGGGTCGTTGTGTAATACGGCGGTACGAATTTTGGAAACAGGGATCCCAGCTGCGGTTTGTCCGCTTATGAAATCGTCCATGTCTGTATGGGGTGGGCTAGTGATGGTAACGGCGCGACGTCTGTGGGACGCGTGAACCCGAACATCTTGTGAAGGAGGGTGGTTATGAACTTCACTGTTTTGCCTAGTGTGAACAATTTTCCGAGGAACTCCGATATCATCTTTTGATACGGCACAATTTTTTAATCTCATCGGGCAACCTGATCGTTTCGACCCTCGCATTGGTCATGTCCGCTCACTTTCCACGAGATGCTGAGTACACTTAGGCCCCCCTGCTTGGTCACACTCGTAATTACGCGCCCACATAATGTCCGTACCGGGCGGTTTCCTGACACGGCGTCGAGACACATTATAGAAGTGCCCCAAGGTCTATTTGTGTACAGCATCTTCCGCTGCATCGTGCGAATAATACACTTTTTCAGGAGGCGGTGGAATGATGTAGACATCGCATTCAGCAACTTGAATGCTATATTGCTAATCAGATTATCGGATTGCATGTGTACGCTCTCACCACTCAAGTAAGTAGCTGGCGACTGTTTCTCCTCTTCATCGAGCTGATGGTTGCAGACTAAGTCAAAAAGAGAATCGTCAACCCAGATGAGCTCGGTGTCGTTGCTATCACTAGAAGACGTATCATCATCCAAGTTGTAATCGGAAAGTCGAACAGGATAGACATAGCTTCAATTTCTTCGGGAGAAATATTGAAACCTTCACATGCTTCAACAGTAGCAATACCCATAGACTCCGCGTCCACATCACTTCCAGCATCTACATCGTCAGACTCGCAGTTGACATCAGGGTCATCAACGAGGTCACTACCCCGCGATCCGTCAACGCTGCCATCAGAGTCGCGCCGCAATGCGAATGCATCTCTGTATATACCGGTTAGTTGGTCAATTGCAGTAGTAGGTAGCCGGAACTACAGAGACTTGAACGCCTAGTGATGCACTTGTGTCTAATGCAAATGAGAAGGTTCCGTATTCCCAAGCCTATGCTTGACTAGACATGTTGCTATATTAAATGCAACGGCAAGAAGATCGTTAACGGGCGACCACGTACTGTAAAATAGACTCGGGGGCGAGGGGCACGTCCTGGCAGTCTTTGCCTTTATTGCCTCTTGTCCATATCCTTGATTTCCAAGTCGATTGTCACGTGGCTTGTCTGGTTCATCGACAGCGTGGCCTCGAAGGCGTCCCTCGGGACTTCTAGCATCGAACCGCTACTGAATAAGACGGCAGTTGCAGTGTTAATTAAAGTGATAGTTCCAGCGCTTTGTACGACCGCGATGGTACCTTCGACAATCTCATCGTTTAGTTAATGATGCCAAGCATCGAGTTGGCGCACACCAGCGCACCGGTACCTATTGCGCGTTCGTCGTGTCGACGAACGTCTTGCCTAACCTCGTTTCATGCGGTGATGCGGGGTAAATGGCCTGGTAGTGATTGCGAGTCAGGATGCAACCACCCGCGGATGACGGCACGCAGTCCGCTTATAAATTGGGTCTAAGGAATGGGTTCTCTTTGTGTTATGACTAACGCATCTGTTTACGCTAAATCTCCGTCTCTGTAGAGGCCCTCCCGACGAGGGCCCTCCTTAGCGATTCCCAAAATATGCAGTATTCAGCATAATTAGACTTGACTTTTGTATATAACGGGATAGAGGAGACCTTGGATATAGGCAGGGAGGTGACAGAAATGTGCTAAGGATGCACATAAACTGCATCGGATTACGCGAATGAGATACTTTGTCCTGAATTATGCTGCTTACAATGGAAAGTGACGGGACACGCCACCATGCCCCATGAACAGAAACGACTCCAGTAGCAGGCCCCATTTTTCAAAATTCAGAAATCAAAACTTCCCATACAAACTTTTAGATGCAAAGTAGGTGTGTCACCCCTAAGGCTAACGCAATCAACTGCAGCGATTCGGTGCAATTTATGCTCGATACAAAAGGTAAGTGATTAATAGAGCCGATGCGTCCAATTGGTTGAAGACACGTCTATTGCTGGAAGGGCATGCGCGGCAAGATGCAGTTCAAGATGTGCAGATGACACAACGCTAGAAGAAACCGAAAGTAATCTTGCTATTTGCGCATATATGCAGCTTATATGTAGTCCAATATGCAGGCTAGCTCCTCTGGGGTCGCTCTGCGCCTCTTGTTAGAAGCCGGTATGCTGGGTGTGCCAGGTGACGACTGAGTCTCTTGGCCACCCGTGGTTCGCTTGCGTGTCGCCCGAATGGTCTTGGTGTTGTTGTCGACGGGGATCAGCTTACCATTCATCCACTCCTTGTGCCAGATATCCCAGTAAGTCACAGCCACACCACGCACTTGACGCCGAGCCTTCATGCACAGGTAGATCGGTCCCGCGGTATTGCAGTCGCTGCAGAAGCACGAGCTTGTCGAAGCTCGCTGTGTACCAGTCCGAAGCACGGAGCAGACTTACAAGTCCTCTGGCGTCGCTTTGCCTGTATTCCTTCGTTGCGTCAATCATCGACTTGGCGGGATGCATGTGCGGTTGTCTGCGCGCCGCCGGACGTAATGGGTTCGTACGCCGGAGTTGCTGGAGCCTGCTGAGTACCGGACGTGTTGCCCCCGTACATGTCTGTTGCTTCCAGTCTGGAAAGCTGTATATGCAGCTTTTTCATGTATTTTACGTGCGTGAGCGGGCGGGACGTCTTGTTCTCGTGGAAGGCCTTGTGAACGATATATCCATTTACAATTGCTAAGTCGATAAAGCCACGTACGAGCGAATTGTAGTACTACTTGAACTCGAGTGCACGTTGAAGCGAATATCGCTGTAGTCGCAGCTGGTCGTGGACGTCCCCCCACCCCCACCCCCACCCCCACCCCCACCCCCAGGTATGCGTGATAGTCTTTGATTACACAGGGGCATGGCACCTTCACTTGCGTTGCTCCATCCCTTCGTGCAACTCGATCGAGCTCTAGGCTACCTCCCGTGTAGAGGAAATGCGCCAGTCTCGAATCCCACCAGCTTATAACTGTCATCTTTGGCACCAGCTTTGAAATTGACATCTTGAGCGATCCGTCAGCTATTCCAGGGGGGCGGGTTTTCTTCTTTTCGACGACGCCTTTGCAGTACCCCAAGCGATTCGTCATGATGGTGCCAACGCAGTAGAAACCCGTGAGCAATAGTTGAATCGCCAACGCCCCAGATGTATAGAAGCGGTCGACCACACCAGGCTCATTCCCTGCTTTCTGGCATCGGGTCTGAACACAGCCAGCAAGTTTCTTACAACTGCAGCTGGACCAGACTTCATGTCTGTCTTGTGCGCATCACTAGCATGCTGCTTTTTGCCGCAGTAGACCTCAAAGCTGTCGGTATTCAGTATACACAGAACAAAATTTGTCAGACTAAACTGCACAATACAGGATATCAAAAAGACTTTACCAAAAAAAAACTTACCGAATGCAGTACGCTGTGACAGCACTGCACAACATGAACAACTTGGTGCCCCGCTTGTGGGACTTGTTCTTCAGGTAAACGCGCATCTTGTTGAACGATGACCGACTTGGCAATACAGCTTCATCAAACGCGAGGTGTGATGGCGCGACATATCCTCGCGCAAATGTCCGCTGTAGTACCTCCACCACCTTGCGTATCTTCCAAGCACGATAGTGAGAGCAGCGCATATTGCGTATTTTAGTGGAATGTTGGGTCCGGGCGCCCACGCGGCATTTGGTTGGGATTTGCTGTTGTACCACAGGCTCGCATCGGTGCGGCACGCGATCCGTAGGCGAAGCTGATGTAATTTAGCAATCTAATCCGCAACAATTAAAATGTTACTTTAGCGGCTGTCACGGCTGAAAGCTCCTATCACGTAAGACACATGCTCCCAAAGCCAATCCTACCACCTAAGAAACCCTACCACAACCTAATGCGACAAATATGTGCGAATCCTAGGTAAGCGAAGCCTAGCTACGCCTATATACGTTTCTTATCCCAGATTGGGGGTATTTAAGGGTTTTTTCAAATAAGAACACACATAGCCAAAGTAGTTGAGAAGTTGAGTTCATGCTTGACGATGTCATTAAAGTCATACCCATAAGGGACAACACGGAGGATCATCTGTCACGGATCCTCCGTTTAGCGACCAGTCCTAACCCGAGTAAGAGTCGAATAGCGAAAGAAAGACAGCGCCCAGGTTGTTCCTGAAAGTAAAGGAAGTAAGGAGATGGATGCGGAAAACTCCGCAAGCGAGCCCACCGTATTGGGGGCTACACCCAATTACATACAAATGGCGTGATATTTTTACTAGTAGTACGAAACAGCGACAATCAGTTGAGGGGTTACCGTAAACTCGAGTTGTGTCCGACTGACACTTATATCCGACAGTCAATTAAGTATCCGACGGTACCAGTAACGCCGCACCACTACTGTTGTCAAATAAATGCTGGTCGGTACCCGATTCTGTCACGAACTTTTTAAAGAAGCCGTGAGCCACCAACAACTCTCAGCACTGCATGTAGTTCTTGGAAGGTACCAGAACACTGCATGCTGCGCTCTCTCCTGAATTGAGAACCGCACCAACGACGAATCTGCGCAGTACCCATCTTCTCGTCGCAATGGCGATAATCGTCTCAGCGGCCGGAGTGGACTAAAGAAGGTGGTGTTCGAGCTTAAGGCGCAATGCGAGCGTAGCTTTGCGAACGCTTTTCGCCGCCTACTTCTGCTGAGAGAACGCCTTGACCATCCGGTGGTATGTGTGCCAAACTATTCTACTGCTTAACTGCTCGTATGAGAGGACTGCTGCTTCGAGTGTGTCTGACAGTGTCTAACAGTGGTGGATTAGATTAAGAGTGTCTTGTGCACAGGCCATGGCTGCGGCACGGGTTCGATCGCGCCAGGTCCGCTCTGTGGTAGAAACTAGATAGCTTGCGCTTATACCGGGAGGGCGAAACGCAACTAAAAAATATGTAAGCTTATTACGTTGTGAAAGAGCACGTTAATGGTGGTCCCTGTAGCCATCGCGTCCAATATCCATGATCCATTTGATTGTGAGTATACTCGGCCGCAAGTTTGTTAGCTGTGTTCTGCTGAATCACCGTGTTAATGGGAGACACCGGACATGCTCTAGTGCTCGCGCGCGGGATATACCGACGTATATATGCTCAAATTGCAATGAGCGAGAGCGTGAAGATCCACCCAGTAAAAGAATTATTCGAAGCAACGTCATGCCCTGAGCTTTTCATATTGTTAGTACAAATGCAGCATCCACCGAATGTTGAGAGTAGCGGACATCTGTTTTTGGCAAGCTTAATGCAGCATCGGAGCGTACCAGACTTTCGTTGTAGTGCAACGACACAGACTTATCGTCTAAGTCTTCGTACGATGACTTAGGCTTCCTTACCCATGTAGACTCTACGTGGGAGTCGGAAATCGTCGAGGACGAGTCGTGCTCATTTGAGGTGCTCAATTGCGAATGCTCAAGCCAGACGGCCAGCAGCTGCACCTGTACGAGGGCACCGCGACAAGCGCGGCCAGCGGTAGATGTACCAAGAGCAGTGGTGAGTTATCGCACACCTCAACCATGAGCCTGTCCGTGGCCTCGGCACTCCTGGCCTACGTGTGTAGCCTGAGGCAGCGCACTCGAACAACCTCCAGCAGTTAAGTGCGACCTTTATTATCAGTAATTCAGTAAGGCGTTCAGTCGACATTTTGGAACCAATTAAAGTTTGTGATGCCCTGCGGTCTACTAAGTAGCCCTCCCGGTATAAATATTTATACTCCGGCGAAGATGGCCGGCAGCAATTGTGTCGTGTCCTCATCGCCTCGCTGGACCCCCAAGCGCTGCGAGAAGAAGTGGAGCGCACAGTGCGTTTCCAGGGTCGTGCCGCAAATTCTGACGAAGTTGCCCTCCACGACTTGATCTTGGAGAAGGCACTCGATCAAGAAAAGAACTATCAACACCAAAAGCGTACCAAACGCGAACGTGGCGATGGCGACGTGGGTCGTGTGTCAGCACGCGGCCCAAGTAAAAAATCGGTGAAGAGGCCCCGGTTTAACGCCGAACCGAGTACCGGTGGCTCACGGCCGCCTGCTAAAACCTCCAACGACAGGCCCAAAGTGCCGCCCACTCCATGTCCACACTGGGATGGCCAACATTGGTTGTCGGAGTGTCCAACAGCTACTGATGAGGAAAAGGCTGAAATCCACCGCAAGCTGCGCGCATAGCGAGCTGGCGACGGCAACCAGCGTAAGGTGGCCCGGCTAAAACGTCTCCGGGAATGCGTCCCATCAGAAGAGAAGACCGTACTGCTGAACGAAGTGCTGGTTGTGCCATTTTGTGCTGACACTGGCGCCGACAGAACGGCCATCAGCATGCACCACGTCAAAGAGTTACAGAAGCGTGACTCATCCGCCACTGCGACACCACTTGAAGTCCCTGTGGTGAACGTGGCTGTTGGTGATCATGAAGTCACCTGCATGGACTATGTAAAACTCTGGCTGCAGCTCAACACCGCAGCAGGACCCGCAGCCTTGCACGAACCCGTGGTGTGCCTAATAATCGAAAACGATGAACCAGAATTCATCTTAGGGCAAGACGTTCTCAAATCACTGGGGATCGACATAGATCAACAGCTTGAACAGCTTGAACAGCTTGCCGCACGCAACGACGAAGGGTAAGATGGAGAGGACAAACTCAAGGATGACCTGCCGGCATTGGAGTTCTCCACTTCCAACGAGGAGCTCCAGGCGGCTATTGAGAGGCTAATCGCTATGGCACTTGAGCATGGTTTTCCACCGCGACTGGCGGCTCGGCTCCGGACTATTGTGCTCAAGCACGACATCTGGAGGATCGAGTCAGGCAATGACCCACCCGCAAAGGTGGAGCCTTTAAAGATCAGGCTCAAGAACGGGGCGACCGCGGTCAAGAGCAAGCCGCGTCGCTACCCGCCGGCCGCACGCGCGTTCATGCGCGAGTTCAACAAGAAACTTGTTGAGCTTGGCTGGGGCTTTGAGAACCCCAACAGCCGCTGGGCAAGCCCAGTGCTACCAGTACACAAGCATGGCGTCTCTGCTGAAGAGTACCGTCAAACCTGTGACTACAGACTAGTGAACGACCTAATTGAGGCTCTCATTAGCACGATGCCTCATATGGCAACTCTCCTCGAGTGCATGCGAGGTAAGAAACGCTATGGACTGTTTGACCTTCTAAAAGGGTTTTGGCAGCTACCATTACACGAAATGAGCCAAGAGCTTATGCCTTACATTACAGACTACAAAATATACACTCCTCGTCGAGTTCCTCAGGGATGCTGTGATGCCGCAGTGCATTTTCAGCAGACGATGGAGAAGTGCTTCGATTCGCTGCTGTACCATTCACTAGTCATTTGGATTGATGACATCTTGCTATTTGCAGATGACATAAACACCTATGTCGCCAAGCTCGAAGAATTCTTCGACTTGGTTGCTACCTTCGGCCTCAAGCTGAGTGCTAAGAAGAGTAGCCTGTACCAGCAATCTGTGAAGTGGTGTGGACGCATCATCAACAGTAATGGTGTGACCCACGACCCCGCGCGAGTTGATGCATTGCGGTCAATGCCGTACCTAGCCACAGCGGGCCAACTACAACAATTCCTCTGCGCCGCAAACTGGATGCGAGAATCCATCGCCGACTATGCGCGTGCAGTTGACCCGCTGTAACTCCGGCTCGACGCCGCACTGAGCAATGGGAAACGCACAAAGCGAGTTGCCGCAAGCATTTCCATAGAGTTAACTGAGACAGAGTGCAAAGCCTTCGACCATGTCAAGGAACTTCTAGCAACCTCAGCGACCCTGGCGCTGCCTGATGATGAAGCTACTACGTGCGTCTTCTCGACGCCTCCGACGGAGATTTCTCGGTCATTGTCACCCAGGTGGCCAACTTGGACCCACGAGTCCCAGCTACAGCGCAGCAGCACAAGCTGCTCACGTGTCTCAGCGGCACGTTTAAGGGTGCACAGCTGAATTGGACCGTAATTGAAAAGGAAGCCTACCCAATAGTGATAGCATGTGAAAACCTTGACTACCTATTGATGCGACCGAACCCTTTTAGGCTATTCTGCGATCATCGCAACCTGATCCATGTCTTCGCGCCTTATGTCAGTATCAAGAAACATGTGCGAGGCAAACTTCTTCGGTGGGCGTTGAAGCTAATGCCGCACCGCTACATTATCGAACATGTAGATGGAGTTGCCAACGTGTGGGCAGACATGTTGTCCAGGTGGGCTGGACAACCAGTCACCAAGGTGAAGTTGAAACGTTTCAGGAGCAAGAAGGCCGAGCGGCAGCAGCGGCCGTCTAAATCGAAAGAACGCCACGCCCTACGGCCTCTGGACGCTGAAGGCTTCATCTGGCCGTCCTTGGACGAGATCGCCGCCGCGCAGCAGCAACACCAAGCACCAACAGGGTCAGCACAGGGTAACGATGGTGTGTTACGGGTGGACCAACGAATCTGGATCCCTCGAGCGTGCACAGACCTGACTCGTCGGTTGTGTGTCATTGCACACTGCGGTGCTCAAGGCCACCGTGGCGAGCAAGCCATGGCAAACCACCTACGGAGCCTCTTCCACATCCCCGGCATCCGGGAGGTAGTGCACACTTTCGTGGCGGAGTGTTTGTTGTGCCCGCACGTAAAGGGCCCGCGAATTGTCCACAGGCCATGGGGTGAGACCATTGAGTGCAACGAACGCACCGGAGTCCTACACCGAGATTTCCTGTCTATGGGTGAATCGTTTGGCACAAGTCAGTACATACTTGTGCTCAAAGATCACGCGACTCACTTCTGTGAGCTCGTCGTGGGTGACACTGCCGACAGCGCAGTCGCCACAGCAGCCATCCTCGACTGGCATAGTCGATTTGGCGTCCCACCAGTATGGGTTAGTGATAACGGCAGCCACTTCAAGAACGAAGTGGTTGCAGAGCTCTCCAAGAGACTCAAAAGCAAACAGAACTTCACTCTAGCTTACTGTCCATGGATCAACGGCTCTGTGGAACGTGTCAATCGCGACATTCTACAAGTGTTCCGGGCCATGATCCTCGAGTACAAGATCCCTACCAAGGACTAGGTGTACCTAGTGCCTCTAGTGCAGTCCAGTATCAACCACACGGCGGTGCCATCACTCGGCAACCGATCCCCGGTCGAGCTGTTCACTGGACTGCCACGCCCATCGCCACTGGCAGAGTTCTACCACCCCAGCTCCAAAGAGCTAGTCAAGCTACCGACAAATTCGGCAGAAATCTCGAAGCATTTGGCCACACTGCGCGACAGTCTGCGCGCCATGCATCAGCCTATCGCTGACCAGCGGCTAAAGCAGCGCCTTCTTAACAAAAAACGAGAGCGTGGAGAGAACACAGTAAAATTTGACGTGGGGGGCTACGTCCTTCGCTCACGCGTAGACGAGAAGAAGGGCAACAAGCTCCTCGTTATATGGCAAGGACCATATGCAGTGGTCCGTGCGGACCCTCGCTCCTTCCGAGTACGTCACATAGTGACTGCAGATGAGTTAGATGTCCATGCATCACGTCTCAAGTTCTATGCGGACAAAAGTTTAGACGTAACCGAGGAAATCCTCGAGCACGTGGCTGCCCAAGGCATCATATTGGCCATCAACGAGCTGAAAAAGCATCACTGGAACCCATCCATCAAAGACTATGAAGTCCTAGTAAGCTGGGAAGGTTTAGAGTCTATAGAAGATTCGTGGGAACCGCTGACTTTCCTTGCTGAAGAGTCAAGGTTCTCCTTGACAAATACATTCAAAACCAGGCTGCTAAGGTGCGCAAGTACTGGAAGGACCACCAGTAAAAAAAATCAATACAAAAGCTTACGTAGTTTTTCCAAAAAACCATTTTTTCCAATAATGTGTATTGAACCCATACTACCATGTAGTCTACACCTGTGCAAACAAAATGCACCAACTCCCAGTCCGATCTATGCAATATTGACTTCAAAACAATTAGGCATAATCACTTCAACAGGTTGCACCTATAACACTTGTTACATAGCCGGGTATATGGATACATTGGACCACCACTACTGAAATCTCGTTACATAGACGGGCAATCTCATTAGTCGTGACCGGTACCTTCTAGCTAATGCAGGCTAGAAGGGGCAGTGTAGTGCAGGCAACCTGCTACGCATAGAGATTCAGCCTGCTTATCTAGCGGCAGCCGGCAACAGATAATGACAATGCTGTCGACAGCATGCTCTGCGCATCGACAAGAAGGATGACACATCGCAACCTGCGTATCGACAAGAAGGATGACACGTGAGATCGTTACGACAAATGTGTTGACGCCTACGGCGTCCAACCAAACCTGGCCGAAGGCACTCGAGCTGCCTTCGGCACGAACTAGAGTAGCGTTAGATGAACTCACTTTACAACTTGCCAAGTAATACACAACGGCCAACTACCAGGGAGCTCCGCCAAGCTCCCCCATCTCGTGTTTCCCGTCCTACGAACACCACAACTATACGTCGTTGTAGTGCTAGGAGCAGTCGCTCTGTGCGCAGGTGTCGACGCGACCTCAGACCCGAAAGTCACTACAACGAACTTTCTGGATCGTTTGGCCACTGCGGATGAAAACGGCGTCCCCACAAACAGGTTTTTGAGGACCAGTTACATCCCCGAAGAGAACAATGCGGAGAGGACAATCAGTGTCAAAACAGTTCCTGGGGCTGAGACGATCTCGGAGAAGATCACACAACAACTTGCGAAGTATCTGGGAAATGGAGAATCTGCGAGTTTTGTATATGGGAAATTAAAACTTGAGGCAGCAGGGAAGCTCATTCTGGAGAATCCAAAACTCGTTGCCTGGGTCTAGCACGTTGACGATTTTAACAAGCAGCACACTGAGAACAAAATCTCAACGATCCCGACATTGTTGAATCATTATGGAGACGAAGGTTTGGCAAGAATGCTCGAAGCGGCTAAGCAAGTGGAGAATACCAAAAATATTGCGACAAAACTGCAGGGCGAGCAGATGACAGTGTGGAGGAGTGAGAAGCTCAGCACTGACAAACTCTTCGAGGTGTACAAGCTTGACGACGGAGCGGCAAACCTGCTCGCCAACCCTGGCATTAACATTTGGATCCGGTACGCAGATGAGTTCGATCCCGGTCCGCAAACGACGTTGTTTGATAAGCTGCGCACGACCTATTCCGACACGGTACTATCTCAGCTACTCATTGTTGGGATGAAGGTCCCGAGTACCAAGGCGTTGGCCACAAACCTGCAGAACCAGCAAATCCGCCATTGGTTGGACAACCGTCAATCCCCGGAAAAGGACTTTAAGTTGCTCGCACTCGACAAAGGAGCAGAAAATCTTCTTGCCAATCCGCAGTTAAAAACGTGGATCCGGTACGCAGAGAGTTACAAGGCAGAGAACCCTTCGACAACGAAGATGGATCTGATCGATGCGCTGATGAAGCACTACACCGACGCCCCCTTAGTGACTATGCTTAATTCGGCTTCGACGACGTATTCGACGAGAGTAGCAGTGTATGTGGAGTATGTAGAGGACGCGCTGCTTGATAAATGGGCGTTAGCTGGAAAACCGGTCGTATATGTCCTGGAGACTCTGGGGGTAACGCCAGCGAAAGAGAAGCTTTTGATGGCTGCATACAGTAAGAAGTTTCTTGCGCTGCACTCGAACTAGTCACATTTCGAGCCACGGTTTCACGCCAGGGCTTCAGCGTCAAGTACACCAAATGGATATATCCGCTTAAGTCTCCCAGGACTCTTTGAAAAGTTAGCTCGCCCTGAGTGCTACCGGCGTAACCGCATAAAATAAAAAAAAAATACTGTAGTAAAATAAAATGGCCTCTTGAAAAGATGGTCGGGGGGTACAACTATTATCATCAAAACGCTCTGTAAGTAGGACATACTACCGTAGTAGGAAGTCGTTAGTTGACCGAAGTGACATCAATATGTACCTAACTAGAAAACGAAAAAACGCTCTGTCTTACGTATTATCTGGTACAAGTGGATATGGCACAAACATGCTTAGCACTTGCCATTGGTATTGTTCGAGTTCCTCCATGACGCTGGCATCGCTGATGCTTTCTAACATTAAAGTAAAATAACCGTGATGGCAACACAACCATATTTTCTGGTTTCCACTGCCACTATCTACAATCGCCGTCTTTCATTATATCTTGCAAAATTGCAACCCTGGTGGCATCCACTCCTCAGCTCTGAAATAAATTTCAGAGAACAATGCAATGAGGCAGCTGAAAAAGAAATACTGGTTATCTAATTGATTATTGTATGCTATTGCGCTACACTCTCTCGCTCACGAGCGGCGACGGCATGGATTTGTAGTACGCTGGACTCTCCACGAGTACTGTGCTGTGTGCCTCCGCCTTGGAAGACATCACGATGTAGGACACATTCTTCCCTGCCTCAAGCTGTACCGCATCGTCGTTCTTGCTTTGCCTGTACATGAAGTAAATGGCGATCTGCGTGGAACTCAACATGACACCGACGGCATTAATCACCGCCACGAAGTAGTCATCGTCTACGACGCCGGCTCCCGTCCACAGCGCTGTCGATACTAAGATCATAGTGCACATGTTGATTGGGATGGAAGCGGACGACTTAGTGCTCACAACGTGCTTCAATGTGGCAAGTGGAGACGAGAACATAGACAAACTGAAGGCACAGCCGACGTATCCTAGAGATGTACCGACTTCGGACTTGGTCTGTCCGAAAACGCCCGAGATGCCGAGCACCACGTAAAGCGTCACGACACACCACACTGCAAAGGCGATCGCGTAAAACTTGCGCAATTGTTTACGCTTCTCCTCAGAGCTCCAGCGGAAGTAAATGATATTGTACAAGATGCCAACGATCTCACCAAAGAGCTGGGAGCCGAAAAGCGGGAACATACTGTCGATGGCGTACCCGTACGTCATCCTGCAAAAAGTGCCCATCACACCAAGTTCAGTTTCGTTATCAATGATTGACAAGATGGCTACATTTTAAAACGTACCAGAGGTGGCAGTTGACGACCATCGTGATAAGTGGAAGCTCAGCCACTTCGCCAATGTTTTTGTTGCGGTGCACGTTGTAGATGTCGGGCACGGGGCTCAGTCGCAGGAAGATATCGGCGACACCTGTCGACACGTTCAACAGCGTCACCCAGAAGGTCATGGTCGAGTTGGAAGTTGCCTTACTAGCCACGTAGCAGGAAGAAAGCGAAAGGTTAAATGAGCCATTCTTGAAGTCACTGGCAAGGCGGTGTCGACATCAGACGGACATTGCAGTGCAATATTGGTACGGACGGGCCCGTACACTTTGGACCGTTACCTCCAAGCACTCAGATAGGATGGCTCGTTGGCGATTGGCAGTAAATGGGCTGTAAATTCGCGGATTGGTAAAGTTTTGGCCAATTACGCGCACTCATCCCATCGGAGCTACACTCTAAACAGATCGCCATCACGCACAGGTGTGAAAGACCGGCATGGGCCTCGCCACTACCAGTTCCCCGAACAACTTGGACTTGCTCGCACCGGCACAGGACAACGCACAGCAACTTGCTCATGGATCTCATTGCCGGGTAATCATTATACGTTGAGATGATTAGACTAAGCTTTTCCGAGTCAACGTACAAGATGTACAACTTAGCATTTAGCTATGGTATTGTATACTGTACATGTACATAGTCTTCATAAGAAATTCAGCCCCAAAGACGCGCCTTTTCGTGCGCAATGGATACAATATCGTCTTGGCCTGTGCGAAGACATCGTGTCTTCACTCGAAAGTACACTGTACGGTATTTGGTATACGAAACACAACGATGGCTACAATTCAGTCATCGATAACGTCACTGATGACTAAGATTTGTGTACCGTACATCTCTTTTTACTGGGTGAAGGAGCTCTCGGTCTTGGCACACAAGATCCATCGGGTGTAGGTGCTTTTTACAACGGAGCAAAGCCTCGGAGGTGCTGATGACGGCCTGGACTGCCGGAAAGGCTGCTCCTACTTGCAGGCAAACCGCAGCCAGTTCGCTATTGCGAAACCAACGCTACGGACCTCGTAGCACGTGTATCCATTCAAGGTGGTTTACATCATTGGTGTCAGTGCCATTATCAATAGCGTTGTGGGGATGGATGATCCCTCATCCGGAGTGATGTTCGACCGCGATTCTTGTTGATGCAACATTGGGCCACTGCCGGATGTCTACCGGTGGTAGGCTAGTAGACATCCGGCACTGGCCCAAAATATTGGCCTATTAGACATCCAGCACGTTTGTCATGTCATACATGTATAGCTGCTGCGGTCTAACGCCGAAGATTGTACATGCCAGCAACATCCGGCTACAACTCACGGCGAAAATTGACCATGTTTCTTTGAAGAAACGAGCGTCTTATCTTGTGCATGAATATTTTGCCACTGACACTCGTGGCTGAGGCGCTTTGCCTCTCTCGAACTCTGTCCAGCCGGCGTGTGCTCGTTCGGGCAAAATGAAAATTCGGTATCCATCAACCGTCGCATTGTGACCGGATTGTCGCTGTTCCGCCCCGCGCCATTGGCAGACTCACGTTGCTTAACGCGTGACACGTGCTCGTGGCAAACGCACTTATCCATCGTCCGCGGACTGCTTGGAGGCGACTTACGGTGCATGACCATGCGACGTGTCAAAACTTCAGAAATGAAATGAGACAGACCCAGGTTGTCGTCCGTCGGTGCCAGCACTGATCGCCATTTCCGGGTGCTTCTCATAGGGACCAGACCAGAGACCGATCGGCTAAGAAATACCCGGATGTGGTGGATCAGGGTTGAAGCGATATCATGTGCCTGCTCTAAAATATGTACACGGTGGGCGAGAGGACAGCACTCTTCAGTCCAGGCGGGCAGACAGACAGACAGTCCCCTTTGCCCTGTCCCCAAGACCGCCGAAAATCTCTCGGCTCCACTCAGCTCACTTTGCAATTTGCTTGCCTTCGCGCAAGTCGTATCTGCTCGCGGCTTCACGTTCATTTATCCGTGGCAGAGTCCCAGTAAACCATCACACAATATGGTTGATGCCACCGTTCTCCTTGTGCTCCGAATCATGACGGCGCTGTCGTCTCTCATGGTATCGCTGAGTCCGTCCTTCTCCATCTACAAGATCTACAAGAACAAAACAGCCGGCAACATCTCCGTCGTCCCATTCGTCTCTCTGCTCGGCAATGCACACATGTGGATGATGTACGGCTACTTCTGCGGCAACATCTTCCCCGTTGTCGTCTCGTTCGTCTTCGGTGACTTCGCAGCGCTCACCTACATTGTTGCCTACTACAAGTTCGCCGAAGACCGCAAGTACGTGCTTCAGATCGTTGGCGGCGCCGTCTCCGTGCTCACAGCCATCACGCTGTACGCGATCATTGCAGCCACCGGCACCACAGGTCAAGACTACACGAGCATTAGCCACGTACTCGGATACTTGAGTATCGTCGCAGCCATCATTCTGTACGGCGCGCCGTTCGAGAAGGCCCTGTTCGTGCTGCGTAACAAGAACGCAGCGCCCATTCAGCTGCCGATGGTCATCTGCGGCGCGACCAACAACGCACTGTGGGTCATCTACGCGCCGCTGGATAGCGACTGGTTCATGTTCATCCCCAACGCTATCTGCGTCGTACTCGGTGCCGTACTGCTCGTGCTGTACGTACTGTACCGACCGAGTAAGGCTGTTCAGACCAGCATCAACCTTCCGGATGAAGGTATCGCCATCACAATCGTTGTCTCGCCCAAGACCGAGATGCAGAGCAAAATCACAAGTGCGAGCCCAAGCTTCCAGCCGACGCCGTCGCCGCTGCTTCCACTGAGCCGTGAAAACTCGTTCCAGCTCAGTTCGCCCTCTCCAAGCCGTAGTAGCTCCTACTACCATTTGAGCTCACCAGCCCCAAGCTCTCGGAGCGGTTCGTTCAGCTTAAGTCGTAGCGGCTCATTCGAACGTGGCACCACGGGCGGCGTCCTGCATATTATTCGAGCCCCGCGCGAGTAGATAGAACGTGGCTTGCATGAACATTTAAACTATCATATTTTACCTACATCGCGAGTTCTTGTCGTCGACAACAACATGTCATGTGGCGTTTCAAGCACTTCGACTCGAGTCTGTCCCTGCAATTCTCTGCGAACGAGTACTTCACCGTTATCACCAGTGTAAACCCTTGACCACATGCAACAACACTGGTGGAGGCGACAACTTACACTCAAGTCCCGTCCTTGCATTGCCACACTAATGAAATACTTCGGTGGCAAACCTGTCGTTGCATTACCGCAGTTAACGAATCCTACGTCTACATGTAAGCAAACCCGCTTAAGTCGGGCTGCATCTAATCTCGATCCGTGACGTCTCCTTATTGTTGTCCGTTCTTGTGGTTGTCATGTGTATGCGCAAGGCTTCCGGTGTGTTTCAAAACTGAAGTGAACGGGGGATCCGATGCTTACGATGCATCGAGTCGCCACTTACTTCAACCACTCGTTCGGTCTCCCCATCTCGTCCTTCCTCTCCATCTGCTCCTTAAACCAGCCACACGTTGACGTCGAAGGCAAATGAGCTTCCTGCACTTCGTCTCATTTCACAATTCACCCGAATAACCAACATGTCCAGCTCAGTGGAGTCCGTTTTCCGTGTAATCGCGGCCTGTACGTCGCTTATGATGATCCTAAGCCCAATACCGGCAGTCTACAAGATCTACAAGACCAAATCCATTGGCAACACCAACATCGTCTCGCTCGTGTCTGTGTTCGCGAACTGCCACGTGTGGACGTTGCAAGGTCTGCTCACTAACAATTGGTTCCCCGTCTTCTCCACCTTCGTATCTGGCGACTTTATCTCCATCATCTACATGGTCGTTTTCCTCCGATACACAACCGACCGCAAACAGGCGTGGAAAATCATCGCGGTGTATGCTGCAGTGCTGTCTATTATCACGACGTACGCAGTACTTGGAGGTCTGGGCGTGTTCACGAGCTTAAGCAGGAATCAAGTCAACGATATCATGGGATATCTCGCAGTGTGCGTCACTTTGGTGCTTTACAGCTCGCCGTTCCTCAAGATCAAGGACGTCGTCAAGTACGAGACGGGAGTGTTCATCCCCATCCACATGGTCATCGCCGGCACGCTTAACAACGCTATGTGGATCACGTACACGCCCATGTCTGGACTGTGGTTCCTCTTCGTGACCAACGTGTGCTGTGCCACACTGGGTGTCGCTCAATTGACCGTGTACATGATCTACCACCCAAGTAAACACCCGCTTGGCTACGGAGCCACGTTGGAAGATCTACTTGAGAAGAAAAAGGAAGACGATGGCACTCTGTCGATAGCAATTGAGTGCAATCGGCCAGTAAACTGGTCCCGCAGAGCCCTGTGTACCAGATGATCAAGTCACCGCTTGCCCCACTCCGTTCGTAACGCCACACGTAAGTAAAACAGCGAAATTCCTATTGACACACAACTACTCGCTGCATTCGCCGAATCACCACGCACCATGTAACAGGAGGTGGTCGCCGCTCACACTGATCAGTATCCGTTAAACGCTGCATCGACTACCAAAAGAACACACCGCTTGTCATTGAAGGTTCAGGAGGTGCACCTGTCTTTGATATAAGCTCTGGAGACTCTGAAAGACCATGCCCAGCCATGCCCAGCAGCCACGGTCGACTTGTCGCTGTCGTCGTGTTGCTCATCTAATCCCGAGGATTACATTATTGTGGGTTGATTGGTCCACACATCACTCCATCGCTGCAGCATCGCTGTTTGCACCATTCTTTTGGCTCATCGTCGACGTTTTGATGAACACTTCGACTTTTGCCTGCGAACGCCGCTTCACCAATCTTCAAGCAGTGATCGTTGCATCCTACACTAGTTCACTCTACAACTTGCGTCGTTCGAATCACCCACTTACGCAATGGTCAGCTTCGTGGAGACGTTGTTCCGTGTGCTGGCGTCGATCACGTCCATCTCCGTCACACTCAGTATGATACCGTCGATGTACCGCATCTACTGCAAGAAGGACACGGGTATCGCGTCTGTGCTGCCACTTATCTGTATGGTCGCCAATGCGCACGTCTGGATGCTAGATGGTGCCATCGTCAAGAACTGGTTCCCCATGTTCGCCACTTTCCTGTCATCCGACTGTATCGCCATTGGCTACGTGACCGTCTTCTTCTGCTACGCACGTGACCGCAAGAAAGCTCTTCGCAGGATCTTGACCGGCGCAACTATCCTAGGTTTAATCACGACATACGCGATCTTGGGCAAAGCTGGTTACACCAACCAGTCGAACGACGGGGTGGATACGACACTAGGTATCTTGGGTGTTTTGGCTGGTCTCAGTATGTTCAGCTCGCCGTTCGAGCGTATGATGAAGGTGTTGCACTACAAGTCAGCAGCGTTCATCCCGATCCCGATGGTGGCTGCAGGAGCACTGAACAACGTCATGTGGATCGTGTATTGTCCTATGATCGGGAGCTGGTTCCTGTTTGGAGGCAATGCTCTGTGTCTGCTGCTCAGCTTGGTCAACATTATTCTCTACATTATATACAACCCGAAGACGCACCCGTTGCGGCTCGAAGAAGGTGACCCTGATGCTGTCGAAGGCAATTTATCAAGAGTCGAGCCTGCGTTGGCGTCCATGGTGCTCTCACCGCTGCCATCAGATGACGATGTTGGCTTAAAGACGAGGCAGAAGTCGCATAGTCCAGTGTATACCATGGTGCGCTCACCGATTGTGGGCGTAGTGTCCGATGTTAGTAGTCGCGTGTAAACCTTAGGTCTAAGTCGTATCATTTGAAATACATATCCAGATAACATCCGCTCGAGTAGTTATTAATACATGTATACAACAAACCACCTTCTTGGTTTGTCATGCGTTGCGTGGCTCGATTAGCTTGACGACAAACAGAGAAGCTGTTGTTAGAGCATCAATGACAACGTCGACAAAGGCTGGCTGCACCACATTAAAACCTCGAGAGTTCCAAATTGCAAGCGCACCACCAAAACGCATCGATTTCCAATGCACAGCCCGATCCTGTAGCTTCAAGTATCGCACGGAGGCTACGATGCAGGTTGTCGGTCAAATGTAAAAGCAGGAGGTATGTACCGTAAACGCTTCCGCAGCCACCGCGTAGAGAGCAGCGTTTAACGGATCCCAGGCATCAAGCCGGTGACTGTGAGGCAAAGCGTGACAACATCCCGATTGCACCGAAATCGAACCGTCGTACCTCCTTGCCATCTTCTCGCAACCACCATCACCTCATTACTCTTGTCACCACCCTCTTCTTATCGCGTCCGTCGTGTTGGTGAGCGTGCAGCAACTGGAACAGGGCTCAACATGTCAGTAGTACATGTACCATGTGCATGTACACTTAAACAGTACATGTACTTGATAAGCAAATATTATTGACCAATCAGTAACGGTCTTGGCGAGCCGGTTCACGGGTAGGAGCAGAGCATCACACACCTCATAGTGCAACAACCCACAGAGCACTTTGCACCGAGAACTCGAGTCACCATTGCAAGTATGGAAGTTGTGTCGCCTGCTCAGCCCGAAGACGAGGTGCGGCCGTCGCACATGCTCAACTCGCGTCTGTCGAACGTCGACCACTTCACGCCCAATAACGACGGTTTGGGCGCTACGCAAGTGTTGGGAGCGACGCAAGGGCCTCGACAGTCTATGATGACGTCCGTCATGCGTCCATCCTCCATGATGCGACCGTCTGTGGTCACCGACCTAAGCAACAACTTCTCTGAGGCTAAAATCCACGACGCACACGTCCAAGTCTTTGCCAGTGACGTACTGATGGAAGGTGAACTCACTAAGAAGGGTGAATCTGGGCTACAGACCTGGAAGAATGTAAGTGTACGTTTGTTTCATCCTACTGTATTTTTCAATGTATTTTTTAGTATTAACGTTACTGACTTTTTTGGTAATTATATAGCGGATCTTTGTACTTCGTGGACAGGAGTTGTCGTACTATACTATCGACAGTAAGCAACGTTATGGTGCGTTGAAAGGCACTTGGGACATCGCAGGAGCTTCAGTGGAGCGACTGGACAATTCGTCGTTTACTTTGAAGCTGGCCAATGGAAGTGCTCGCAGTCTGGGAGCTCCTAATGTGCAGACACTCATGGACTGGATGACAGCGGTTGCTGTTGCTGCTGAAGCTCATATTGTGAAGCCTGCGACGGACTTGTCGCTTGTGGATCAAAGCCGCACGACGCACATTATTTTGGTGCGTCATGGCCACTACGCGAGCTCGCAGACTCCTTCAGTGGATATGCATGGACCTTTGACGGATTTGGGAGTGCAACAGGCTCGTGCTACAGGCAGATTCCTGCACAAATATCTGTCTGAGAGGTTGGTGTTGAAGCGCTTCCCCAAGTTCCCAGTGTATCACAGTGGCGTCCGTCGTGCAGTTGAGACGGCGGAACGTATTGGTGATGCCTTCCCAGCTGGAGCGGTGCAGTTTCGGGAGAATAAGCTCTTCCGTGAAGCGTGGCCGGGCAACCCACTGCCGAACGGCAACCGCCAGCAATTGGCGAGAGAGAAGCTGGACAACATGGTGTCGGACTGCGCCCGTCTCAAGATGGCATACCGCACGACGTTCCGACACCTGATTCCGCAGGACTTGGAGATCGAGGAGCGTGAACTCAGTGAGGAAGACCAGAAGCATTACGCCAACACGTTTGGTGTGCGCTCGACGCAGACTCGTGCCAAGGACCGATTCCGTGTCGTTGTGTGCCATGCCAACATTATCCGCTGGTTCGTGTGCAAGGCACTCGGGGTGGACCCCGATGGTACGTGGGGCCGCATGCGCTACAACCACTGCGGCATTACGGCCATGGAGGTTGACAGCGTTGGCAACGTGCAACTCACTTACATGAACCAAACGGGACACTTGGAAACCACACAGCTCTCCGAGGTGTAGTATGGTGTCAAGTGAGGTTACCTATTGACTACGGGCCCAAGCCTCGCTTTTGCGAGCAGGACGTGTGCTAGCTGTAGCAGTGGAGTCGTAAGGAGTGTCGAGCATTCAGTGCCGACTCAGTTATATTGGCTTTTATGCATCGCGTGCATCAAAATTGTCTGACGTACTTTCCGTTGCGAGTGCAGTCTCTATCCTGTCCATGTTCTCCGGCTCAATCGAGTCTGTTAAACCCGCAGTGTCAAACCACAATATACGTGTTGAAGTGTGTCAACGAACAATTGAAAGCAGGAACAAATGCGCTATATTTTCTTGTTGCAACGGTGTACACTTGTTGGACAGAATGTCAATAACGAGCAAGCCAGGTCCAGTCGCTGCCTACATGTCGTAGGATCGGTCAATAGACGACGCTACTTCAGCTTAAAACTTGAAGACCTGCTTGTTGGTGTAGCCCAGCTCCTTAAGCAGGCCCTTGAGCTCGCCCTGGCTCCGGTCGGGGGCCTTATTGCCCGAAATGGCGTTCATCATCGGGGGCGGGCCGCACACACCGATCAGACTCTCGTCCGACGGGCCAGGCAGCAGATTCTCGATGAGCTCCTTGGTCACGTATCCCGTGTAACCCTCCCAGTTGGCCTCGGCCTTGTCCAGCACGTAGTGCACCTGGAACTGCGGATACATGTACTGCAGGGCGTCCAGCTCGTCACGGAGGATGATATCCTTCTCCGTCTGGTTGCAAAAGATTAGCACCACCTGCGTCGAGTCGTCCGGGTTGCGGCAGATCTCCTTGACCACCTGCAGAGCGGGGGTGATTCCCGAGCCACCGCACAGGAAGCCGATGCTCTTGTACTGGTTGGGCTTGTACTCGAACTTGACGAACGGGCCCTTCATGGCCAGCTCGTCACCGACGTTCAGGTTCACGATGTGCTTGCTGAGCTTGCCGTTCGGGTAGCCCTTGACGACAAGCTCGAGTTCGCCCTTCTCGGCGTTCGTGTTGGTGGGCGTGTACGGCTTCACGACCGCCTTGCCGTTCACGTCGGCCTTGGCCATCAGGCAGCTGGCGACGGTGATGCCCATCTCGTGCTCCTTGGTGGGCAGGGCGAAGACCAGGCGCTTGGTATCGTGGGTCACATCCTCCACCTTGGTCACCTTGAAGGAGCGGAACTCCTTGGGGCTCAGCGCCACCTTGGGCTCCTCGGCGTTGCGCGCAGCCGTCGAGAAGCTGGCGAGGCCCAGGGCGGACACCATAGCGGTGGCGGTGGCGGCGTTGCTCAGAGGCTGGCGAGAGGCGGAGCGGAGAACGGAAGATAACATGGTTGATCGAAAGCTTTGGCTCAGTGACGGCAGAATTGCAACTGATGGGCGATTCGAGCTTCCTGCACCCCCCGTTCAACAGAGACCGCCAACAAGTCCTACCTTGGTAATCGGAGTGTCATTATTGGCTGGATCGAGATCGGCTAAAATATACGATTGGTCAGAACACATTTTTGGCTCAGCTGGCCGTTGCGTAAGCGACCAAGTTGACTCGCGCTTGGTGTCGCAAGCGTTTGCTACAAACGCTTGCTGCAGATTGTGAGCCCAAGGCAGCCTTGGTGGATGGCGTACACTGGCACTCTACGTACGACCCGCCACCACGGCTGCGAGATCTAGGAACTCGAGCTTCATGGCAAAATTATCGTGTTAACGAGGATGAAATGAAGGACAGACGGTGCCTACCGGGTAGCAAGCGTGCTCAGTTGAACGAGAACGTGTCGGCGGCGGACCAGTCCACGGTGTGGCCACCGGGTTGCGAGCGCCCGAGCGAGATGCGGTTAACCTTTATTGCCTTGGAGTGACGGGATCGGTGCGAAGCCTTCGTCGACGTACGGCGCTTGACGGCGCCCTTGCCCGCCTGGTTCAACATGTGTTAGCTCCACAGCGTGATCAAGTGTATTTCGCTCAACAAGCAGTGTCGATGTACCTTTTGCGGGAGTGGCTTCTCAGCGGTGCCTTGGCTTGCCAGGGATGACAATGCCGTACCATTTACGTTTGAATCCTGCGCAGGTCGTGAGGCCGCAAAGTCTTCGTCGCAGCCAGCAGGAGAGTCGAGAGAGTCTTGGCTTGACATGTCGGCACGAGGATTCGGGTGGGTGCTGTCTTCAATCTCCGCAGAGAGTGCCGCTTCCGGAGTGATGCTTGCAGCCGCGGTTCCTCGCACTGCTGCTGGCTTCCCCGCTTTCTGCGCCGGCGTACGTCTCTTCAATCGAGGTTGACGGGCTCCGTTCGCACCGCTGAGTCTGCGTTGCTGTAAGAGGTTTGACTGGACAGGTTTGGCAGCTATCGCTGTTGCTATAGCTGTCACGTCGGCAGTGACAGTGTCTGTCAACTCCTTGTCGGTCTGAGGCGACTCGTCTACCAGATTGAGCCCAGGCGCGAGTTGCCGTCGAACAGACTTTGGAGCTTGTTTTGGCACTCCTTTTGTCTTTCGTTGTGTTGATTTCGGCTTTGGGGCACGCTTCTTGGCTACTGGGGCCTGCGGAAACGAAGAACATGTGAGCACGCCGTTAGACAGCTAATAGCTCAGCATCATTCACATCCAGACATACCTTTTTGGGAACGCCTTCATTGCTCGGACGCTCCATCCATGACGGGTCAAGCTCTTGCCTTTCGGCCTCGCTACCTTTTGCTGGGTTTTCCGTGGCATCATCCGCTTCATGTTCACGTCCCGTCGCAGATACACAATCTGGTCGAGTTGGCTTCTCCATCCGTGGTTTGCTAGTGGCGATATTAGTGGTAAGCCTCGCTTTTTTCTCCGCCGTCCGCTTCTCCAGCTTTTCTAGCTTTGCGTTGTATTGCTTTTCCTGTAGCAAGCAAATTGTTCAATGGTGCGAGATTAATTAGTGCCCTCAATTGATTGATGGGTCCAATATCTGTATCTGCAAGCGACAGATACCTTCTGCCGGAGAGTCTTGCCGTATTTCTTGCGAGTGTCGGCCGCTAAGGCGTCGTACCGTTCTTTTAGCTGTCGATTTGGCAGAATGACATCAGTGGAGCAAGGTAGCAACGCTTGCATCAGATTTCATTTTACCTTGTTCCCCTCGCTAGCAATCGCTTCTTCAACTTCGTTGGTGTCCCTCGTTGTCCAGCTCTCGATCTGAAGTGTTTTCAAAAAGTTAGAACGGCCGCGCTGCTGGCAGCCGTACGATACTTGCGCTTACCTCTTTGTTCAGCAATTCGATCAAGATTTCGGCGTCATCTACGACGAAGGTGCTCAAGAACCTGTCCCGTACTTCATCGATCCGATTTTTCACGGCAGTTTGAGTCGCTGCGATGCTGTTTTTCATCGCTACTAGGGTCTTGCGCGTGTGCTGAATTTCGGACACGGACGCCGCCCATGACGATTGGAGCTCCTCAGACTCCCTTTCCTGTGTACTGCGAAGTTGCTGGGTGTGTTCGAGATGGTGCAGCTCTTTCTCCAGCTCTTTTTGCAGGCTCAGCACTTCAGCATCGACCAGCTCTTGGGTGGTGGCAGACTTTGCCACTTGATCCTGCTTTGCATCAATTTTTGTTTTCCATTCTGCAAGCACTTTTGTCTTCTGCGCGACCTTTTTGTTGACTGCGGCCACCTTCTTATTACGGGCGGTGATAGCACGCTCCGTTGTCTTCAGTTGCTTTCCAGCATCCTTGATCTGCGCTTCCAAAGAAACCATGACTGCATTGTGTTCTTCAATAATCGTTCTGTAAGCTAAAGCACACACACTCGTATACTTTTAGCAATAAGAATGTCCTCGGTGTCAGAACACATACCGGCTTCGTCAGCAGCGTAGGCTTTTGCCGATTCCTTCTGCTCGTTTTCGAGATGTATACGCTGGCGTTCCAACCAAGTCAACTGCTCATCTTTTGCCTGCTCAAAGTGAATTCAAGACGGTTGAAAAATATGGTTCGCAGTTCTTGGAACTCAATGCGAACTGTGTTACCTTAATACTTGACTGTGTGATGGCCAGCATATCCTTCTCTTGCTTTCTCCGTAGAACTAGCTCTCGCTTGAAGAATTTGGCACTTGTGGCCTCCTCCTGAGGGGCCACAAAACATTTAGCGTCACTAACAATGTGGTTCCGGTGCATGTTACGTACGTTAAGATGCTGTAGCTGTAGTTGCAGATCCTTCGCTGCCTCCACAACTTCCTCATCGGCAGGACATGTCGCCTACAAAACACAAAAAGAAATTAACAGCAGCTTGGGTAGGCATGTACTCACTTTCACGAACCCCGTTGCTTTCAAGTAGTTTCTGAAGCTCTCGCTGCTCACTGAGCACCGTGTTAATGAGTCATAATGAGGCTTTCAGTAAACACTTGCGTGAGCGTACCATCTTGCGCCTTCATTCGCACTTGCGAGCTGACGATGCTCTTCATGGGTCATTTCTCCGTAGTTTTGCCAGGTCTGAACCATCCAAGCAGAAGAGAGTGAGCGATATGCTAAATAATGAGAAGAAATGCAGTAGCGTACTGTCTGGAGGTCTTCAAGTGCAGCCTTTTCGGCTCGTAAAGCGGCGCCAGCCTTTTCCACTGTTACTGCTTGACGTTGAGCATTCTGACTGACATCATTGAGGTGTTTGTCTTCTTCAGCGAGCTCAGTTTGGTCATTCTACGATCAATTTAAGCAAGTAGTTAGACAGGAGGCAACACCAGTCCAAACTACCACAAACTGCATTACCTCGAAGTTCCACTGGGTTGAGCGAATGTCTTCCTGCAGCAAAAGAAATGTGTTCCGAACTACAGCATGATAGCACGTAAGCGACGACAGCAGCGACCAGCTGTCCTCCTTCCAGCCTTCATACCTTCGCTCAGGCGTTCTTCCTTCGCTTCGAGAGCCCCCGTCTCTCTTGCGGTTCGCTCTTCAAGTCCCATGCAGCGTTGCTCCAATCCAGCACGCTTGTCCACCAACCCTAGCAGGATATCCTTGAGCACACCACACTTTTCTGCAGTAGCTTCCAGCTCGTTCACTCCGATAGCGTCACACAGGCCAGACTTGTCCGCCCCGTCTTGCTCTTGATCAGCTTCCAACTGCGTCCGCAGTGACACCAACTTCTCTCGTCGCATACGGCTTTGTTCTCTGTCCAAGCGCACGCATCAAAGCAACTTCTCCCATCAGAGTCGGCTACTTCAACGATGAACCTGACCCCACGTACTGTAGCTGACCGTTCGTTGTGAGTAGATACTCGTGACTCTCTCGCAAGCCGCCAAGCATCTCGTTGCGCTGAGCCAGCAGCGTCTTGAGTTTGGACGCTTCTGTATGCAGGATCTTCTCTTTCTTTGCCACGCTGCATACAAAGATCAAGGCAACGTTGTCAAGAGCAAGATTCAAACAAGTACAGCAGACGCCACCTACAGGCTCAGCGACATCGGCACGAGAGTCTTGGCGTCCTGCGACGATTGTGCGTCCCTCGTGGCGTCCATCATGTCTAGCATTTCGCTCTGTGTCTTGCGTGGCGCGCGGGTAATGCGGAAGTGACGAAAGCTTTCCGCGTGCGGAATACAGAGTGATGGTCCTTACTTCAACTTTGCGTCTGATTCTGTTATCATATTTGCCATACAAACGTCCAGTCACAACTCTGAATACAAAAGCCAAGCCAAATGGAAAGCTTCGTAATCAGCACCGGACATCGACGGTCTCACAACAGGCACGAGCGCTAGAACTAGTTAATAGACACCTCATTCTCTCTCACAACAGGTCCTCGCGCTTCACCGTCATGATTCCACGTATCCTGTGGCACATGGGGGCAGGCGTGCTTCGCCGCAAGCTAACACCCCAAGCTCCTGGCGCGCTGCTGCGGTACCCCGGCGTATGGAAGACGCGCGCGTCCCTGAAGGACTGCAACTTCACGGGTAAGCTGCCGGAGAACGCTTACTATCGCAGCATGGAGCTGGCTATCTGGTACGGCTGCGGTGTGCAGGGCATCCTGCATGCGTGTGTTCGTAAAAAATGGTACTTTGTCTTCGGATCCCAGGGAATTCGACACTTCAAGGACATTAGTCTCTTCCAGCGCTACGAGGTGCACACGCGCAATGTGTACTGGGACGACGACTGGCTCTTCCTGCTGGCGCAGTTCAAGTGTCCCGACACGGGCGAGATATTCGCCGAGGGGCTATCGCGCTGTATGCTGCGCCACGGCAGGGACCGCGTGGACTCGAGGCTGCTGTACGAGGAAATGGGCGTGGGCGGCCTGCCGCACCAGCACGAGATGCCTGAGGTCATCCAGAAGTTCCTGCAATGGGATTCAGCCACGGAGGTCGACATGAAGACGACGGCGGAGGCCAATGCTGCTGCTTTTGTTTCTAATCGGAAGCCGAGCTTCCTGTCAGCGCATTCGATGAATCTGCCCTTCCATAACCATGTCCATGGACACGGACACGATGGAAAGGGAGATTCCATGTGAGCGGATACTTAGGTGTTTCGAGTTGGTATCACGCTGGAGAAATTGGGCTGAGCAAAATTGTACATACGCTCACGTTTTGTGAGCCTTTCAATGGCGATTTTTTAGATGAAGTGAAAGCTGGTTGCTGCTTGGTGTGGCTGCTCTCGTTAATCTGCTATGGGACACGTTGTGGTGACTAACGAAATGGAGTTGCTTTTCGTTGGTAAACTTTGTGCGCAGACAGGTTAGCTTGGTCGGCAAGAGGGAAATGGCAACGAATGTTGTCATGTACTTCTGAGGCATTTGTGTATTGATCGACCCTTTAGACGCGGTTGCTGACATCTGTAGGCACCTTGGCAATCGGCGAGCAGACAGCGTTGTACACTGGGCTCTGAAAAATATGTTTGTTCTTGATGCTAAGGTCGTCGTCGCCTGGAATGGGGGAGATCGCGATGGACACGGAAGCGGAATCGACGCCCGTCGGGTTGGCTTCAAAGGCGTCAGGGTCGTTTGCATCTACAACCCAAGGACGCAGCGGATGCGTCCTTGGGTTGTAGATGACGTACAGGATCAAGTTGACCGCATTGACGGACAAACACATACAGTTACCTGCAAACAGGAGCCAGCTCCCGATCGTAGGACAATTCTACACGATCCACATGACGTTGTTCAGTGCTCCAGCAACCACCATCGGGATCGGGATGAACGCCGCTGACTTGTAGTGCAACACCTTCATCATACGTTCGAACGGCGAACTGGACATGCTGAGACCGGCCAAAACACCCAAGATACCTAGTGTCGTATCCACCCCGTCGTTCGACTGGTTGGTGTAACCAGCTTTACCCAAGATCGCGTATATCGTAATTAAACCTAGGATAGTTGCGCCGGTCAAGATCCTACGGAGAGCTTTCTTGCGGTCGCGAGCGTAGCAGAAGAAGACGGTCACGTAGCCAATGGCGATGCAGTCGGATGTCAGGAAAGTGGCGAACATGGGGAACCAGTTCTTGACAATAGCACCATCTAACATCCAGACGTGCGCCCATGCAGACAAGCGGTAGCACGGGCACGGGCGCGATGCCCGTGTCCTTCTTGCGGTAGATGCGGTACATCGACGGTATCATGCTGAGTGTGACGCAGATGGATGTGATCGACGCCAGCACGCGGAACAGCGTCTCCACGACGAAGCTGACCATGATGGCGTAGTTCTAAGTACGGTTCCATTCTTCGAGTTGCGAAGAATGGAACAGTACTTCAGTGCAGCGATGGAAGTGGTGGTGCGCACAACGACTCAAGTCGAGGAATGAGCTGCGGGATCCACGACGATCTTGAGATCATCTCCTTGAGCGTGCAGCATCATGCTATCAGCATGAAGTAGTTGGCGTGCAAAGCTACGCTTCGACGGTCGTAGGTCGAATCCACCTGACTGCTATAATAACGTCAGTTAGGCCGCGGTGTTCATCTCATCCTGCGTGAAGAGTACAGTGGCCATTCGGCGTTGTCCAACTTGCGTCCGGCCACACCATCCACGTAAGGCGTCAACTTCTACGAATCGTAGACGTACGGTAGACTGCGACAACAGGGCTCGCCACGGTTGACTCGTAGACGCGATTTCACCAAACCTGGCCGAATCGTTGTTTGAGGAAGGACTCCAAGCTTCTACTACTGTATCGTGTTGTTAACTCTGTTGCACCAACCAGTGAGGAGTGTAGGAGTCCTCACTGAGGTCAAGACTTGAAGCCGCCTCAGCGTATCGCTCATAGGTTGCCGGTGTTGTGGCATGTGCCGTTTAGTTTACTACTAGCATTATGAACGAGTAGTTGTGAGGCTCCATCGCGCGCTTCGCCACAATGTTCTGCGGTTTGAGCTCTTTATTTTTCCTTTGGGCAATCTCGTTAGCGACACCACAAAGTTAGTACACCCGGGTTAATGTCTACGTACCTCTACGATCGTTCTGAGAAACTTTTTGCAGCTCTGGTACTCATTGAAAACAACGTAACCCCGTCACCACTAGACAACTTGGCGGATTGAGAGCTTCCCGTTCGCCCGTCACATTGCGCACAGCGGGCTGTTAACAATCACCAACTGGGACCATCTGAACCCCTCGAGGCTGTCCAAGCTCCTCAATTGACGGACGTAAGCCAGCCTCGTCGGGTGGGTGCCATCCCCAAAGCACTGGACTGAGGCAGTAACATGGCCACAACCCATTATCGTTGCTCAGTTTCCAGAATCGAGACACCCAGGGCGTTAGTCGTCCATACTTCATTTTGCGCTGTCGGACACAGTACTTCACTTTCAGTGGCACCGACAACGTGAATTCAACAGTAGAGTTCTATTACCATGAAACAAGACCAACCGGAGGCTTTATCACCCGAAAAGACCGCAGCACTGCTCAGTATGAGCGACTCGTTCATTCAAGAAGCAGTGCACATGTCGAGACACTATGCAGGTTATTCGCGACATCCAACGGCTATCGACCCTACCCGATGGAAACGAATAGCTCACGTCCGTGACCTCAGCATGTACAAGGAGTGTCGAGCACGTTGGAGACTTGGTAGCAAACGCAAACTCGGTTCTTGGATAACGGACAACGAATATGTAGATGACAATGCCAAGTTGCTACCTGCGACGTTAATAGTGGGGGTGTTCCAGGGTGACCTGGAATCCGTGATGTTCGGACTGCAAAGCTCTACAGAAGATGCTACTCGACTACGAGCGTCGTATCTAGGTGACAACCTCGTGGACGAGAAATTGTTAGCAGCACCATTGGAATCACCAAGTTACGACAACCCATTGCGTTCGTGCACTTTGAGATGGAGAGGACTACGCAGCGACACCGCAGCAGCCAGAGTAGCATCGGGGAAGATTTTCAGCTCACGTACATTGGAAACTGTGTACATTGAGTCCACAGGTATAACGAAACTTGGCAATGGCGAGCGCGTCGGCTACGAATTGTTACAATCAGTTGAGGTCCCGGGTTTCGGAGGCTTTGGCAAGAATGGTAGACACCAAGCAATCATTTCATACTGCTACGTGTATCGTCAGCCGTCTCCAGATGTGATGGAAGTGTTTATGCTGGGCTCCACTTCTCGTGATGGCGTGTTGCTTGGTGGTGCGTTGGCAAAGATGCACAGTCTTCATCGTCTTGTACGCTGCGCCGAACGCAAGAAACTCGCGTGGTTGTTGAATTCCAGTCAACCAACTCTAGCGAACCCCAAGGCCGGCGGCTGCTGCGCTGAGTGCTTCCGTTCCTTCGGTCGTTGGCCACATCGTGCTGAACGACAGTGTAGCGCATGTGATGAACGCGTCTGTGCAAGCTGCACTGCTTATCGTCAGATGCGCTTCGCTCTCCCATTCCGACGTAAAGTCACTCGTTCCAAGCTCGCTTTCTGTGGTCGCTGTCTGCAACGTGCCGAAGAAACAAGTCCTCTTACGGTTGCAGCTTTTGAAGCCATGGAACAGGGTGAGGACCTCGGCTTCGACACCTTCGACAGCTCCTTACCGCCATTTTCAAACTCCAAATGGAGCAGTCAATGCCTCGACATCGACGACGATCTCGCTATGACAATCCTTGGTGACTAAAAACTTCTCGACCATTGAACCCCATCGGAAGGGATCACCTTGGTCACAAACTCCTTGAACGTCTTGAAAACTCTAAAACTTATAACACACAACAAATATTTATACTATTAGAGAGCTGAATACTGCGTTCCCTATTGCTGCAGTTGGTGATTTGGTCTTCTAACTGGATGGATTTATTGAACGCCTGAGGTTCCAAGTAACGGATGTCTGTGTGTCTTGTGGAAATGGACACTAGCATCATCCATAGCTGCGCAGATCATCAATATAAGTGCCATATCGACTCCAATTGCCGTCTCCACGTGGTACGAATTGCCTCCAAAGTTGGTCATCCTGTTACTTGCCGGTCGATAAACTTTTGCGATAGGTTCCCTACGACCTCCGCGTCCTCGTTCCAGATATAGTACAGCTGCTCGTCGTCTCCACATTCCGTGACATCCAATGCGACTCTTTCCTCCTGTATGTGGGTCATCCACTTCTGCAAGTAAAGGTTCTCCTCGACCAGGTACAAACTTGATCATGAACGTCATCAACACTTTGGGTTGTGGTGACCGTCTCTTACCGAGACACACGTCGTACGCCGCTGCATTTGGGTGGTCTCTGTGTGTCAGATGGGCAACTGGAATGCCATACTCGTCCACCAGCCACTTGGTGTGACCGTCCGACAGTTCTCCTTCAATCGCTGGCATGACGCGGAACAACACACGTCCAGAATCCACCTCACGCACCGCGTAGCCGTTAATGTCGATAGTGTGCGTCCAGAAGTTGTCCGTGAGCTCGAGTGTCGTGACGCGACGTCGGCAGAAGCGTGGGTTCACTACGAACGGGAACTTCCATTGCGCCGCTAACGGCGTGGCCAGGAACTTTTGCATCGACAAGGCAGCCCCCATCGTATTTTTTAAAATATATAAATAAGTCAGCGCCACCTCTATTATAGTTATTATAGTGGTGACGTTGAGCGACGGCACCGTAAGGGCGTGCTGGATAGGCGTGGTACTGTCTATTACTCGCGGCCACGACGTGGGCCAGACTGCTGAAAGAGTGCAGCGTCTGGCACAACTGTGGCGTTCGCTATGGACTCAACCGTTAGACCGCAGCGGCTGGGCTTAACTTCGAAGAGCCAGTCAACGGCGACCTTGGTGGCCGAAGTGGGCCACACAATGCGTCCGCCTCGGCCGGTAACCCCGCGGTAACAGACCAACACAGTTCAAAATGACATCGATATCATGTCTACAATGTTGGGCCAGCACTGGCCCAACAGCAAAGCCCATCATGTTGAAGTTGCCTTTTATGCTGCTTGGCCTGAAAGCTCAGAAGTGAACTTTGCCGCCGTGCAGCATCGACCGGCACCATCGATAGAGAGCTTGGACTTGTGCTGGCGAGCACGTTTTCCACAGCGATGGCTGTCGTTGGTAAACACCCACCAGCTGCGGGCGGTCTCAGCAGGCAGAAGAGAACAGAGCGTGAGATGATCTCGACGGCGTCTCGACGAGATCACGTGCAGCTGAGTTGCCGTCGCGCCCTTTCAGCAGCGGAAGATGTGCGCGGAGTACAACAACATAACGGCACGAGCTTCGACTGCCGTTTGACGAGGCTGTGAGTGGTGCAAGCAAGACCATGGAGCGCTGACGAGCTGCTCTCTGCTGATTTAATACTGATGGTGTGTTATGATTGGTCGAAACAAAGTTTGGACGCTTTTCATCCAATGGTACGTCTTCTGGATGCGGATTGGCGGTAATGTGATCTGGATTGTGAGTATCTATTGCTGCTGGTGGTTTCGCCGAGATTCCGGACGGGTGCGCCATCGAGAGCGCCACCCGCAGCCTACTAATATAGCCGTTGTTCACCGAGGCAGGGGAAGGTCCCGACGCTGCTTTTGGCCTGGCGTCGCGCGCCGCACTGGTGTCGGGTTGCAGCTTTCAACGCCACGACGCGTTGCGATTGGCCGAAACCCGTTCAACCCCAGCTAAGTGCGACGGGCGTTGCAGCTGCGGCGATTTCTGCCAAATTTCACGGTCGATGTCGGGGCGACCATCACTCCTTATATCACTTAACTTCACTATAGTTCACATCCAATTCACCCCGTCGCTTCCTCCATGCGCGGTCGGCTCGCCCCCCTTTTGCGGTCGCCAGAATCCGATTTTCAAGCTCAAGCTCAAGCGTCAGCTCTCTCTCTCTCTTCCCACTCATTTCGCTCACCATGGACCGTGACTCCCTTGTGTTCCTCGCCAAGCTGGCCGAGCAGGCCGAGCGCTACGACGAGATGGTGGACCACATGAAGGCCGTGGCCAACAACCACAACGTGGAGCTCACCGTGGAGGAGCGCAACCTGCTGTCGGTCGCTTACAAGAACGTGATCGGCTCGCGTCGCGCCTCGTGGCGTGTGATCTCGTCCATTGAGAACAAGGGCGACTCGGAGCGTAGCGAGCACATCAAGGCTTACCGTCAGAAGATCGAGGGCGAGCTCGTGGACATCTGTAACGACATCCTGACCATCATCGAGAACAACCTGATCCCCAACTCTTCAAGCGAGGAGGGCAAGGTGTTCTACTACAAGATGAAGGGTGACTACCACCGTTACCTGGCTGAATTCCAGGTGGACGATGAGCGCAAGGAGTCGTCGGACAAGGCTCTGGAGAGCTACAAGCAGGCCTCGACCATTGCCATGGCTGAGCTGCCCCCCACGCACCCTATCCGTCTGGGTCTGGCCCTTAACTTCTCGGTCTTCTACTACGAGATCCTGAACTCCCCTGACCGTGCCTGCAACCTGGCCAAGCAGGCCTTCGATGACGCTATCGCCGAGCTGGACACCCTGTCGGAGGAGAGCTACAAGGACAGCACGCTGATCATGCAGCTGCTGCGTGACAACCTGACCCTCTGGACTTCGGACCAGGAGCCCGACAACGCCGACGCCAACCAGGGCGACATGAACGTGCAGGACGTGGAGTAAACTCCGCAGGCGAGCTAGCTAAGCTGGTGTCTGTGTGACGAGGAGAGGGTCGAAGGAGACGTGGATTCGGCGGAGGAACGGGGGAATGAGAGGCCGCAGCTATTTGTTGGCCTCCTCCTCTGAAGCCTCGACCAACGCCGTGGCCACCAGCCATTTCCCTTGCCGCGGACCCGGCCGTCCAGTGCTTAATATTGGTAGATAGAAACCCCACGATAATCTCAGCGAACTGTCTTCCCTGTTTGTACATGTACGTGTTCTTCTTGGTGGTCCTTTATGCGAGGATAAGAAATTGGTGGCCTTGGACTGGGTAAGATATTGGCGTCGACGTGTCGGGAGGGAAACCGACGTTGAATCGAGATCTTTGGCGCGTGTCTCAGTGCACGCATTTGATTTGCTATAATTTATTTTGGCGAATCGGAGGAGATAAACGACTATAAGAGCTAAGTTGCACTAATGAAAACGGCGATAAGAGCAAGTTGCTCTTCACAAGAAATGTCGATAAGAGCAAAGTTGCTGATCAATAGAAACGGTTCAATAAGCGCCACAGAGTCGCTGGCGACCCGCAGTTAACCGATGTGCAAGATGAATGCCCTGAGAATCCTCAGACGGTTGGACACTTCCGAATGCTGTTCAAACACGCAGTACGCGGCCAACTGCACGAGTGGTGCGGTGCATTGACAAGAGCGAGACGGTAACCATCGATGAATAAGCCAAGCAGTATGCACTTGTCGCGGAAATTATGGAGGAGCTACCGATCGTGCAACAATTGCACAAGTGGCAGGCGTTGGCCACTGTGGATCAAAGCCAACACGCCCATTTCGCAGTTTCAAGCCCTTGGTTCGTCTTCCACGTTAGCCACCTTGAAGAAACGGAACTCATCAGGACAAGAGCTGCCTTCGATTCTTCAGCAACGACTGCAGCATTCGTGAATCGCAACAGTCTGGTCGCAGAAAACGTGACTTTCAGATGCAGCGAGCGGCGATGCACGACAGCATACTGCTGGGGTGATGGCAAATTCGCTATTGGTCCTGCTTCGAGATAAGCTCCACGATCCCGAGAGTCGTCATCAACATCATCTTGACCTTAATAACGCGCTTACAGGCTTGCGCTGTAGTTGAAACCGTGGTGCTTGGGATGTAGTGTGCGTGAGCTTTACCAAAGTGACCGATGTATTCACGCCTATATCGCAGACTAAATACTCGTCGCTCGCAGTGTCCATTGTACACCGAGACTCCACGGTCATCAGTTGCAGGCAGTGCATCAGCGTGGATGCGACCTACACAAAACCCATGCTCTAGGAACACCGCAACGAGTGTTGAGCGTATCGAAAAGTATTGCTGTCGCTGCTCATCTTGCACAATTCAACCTTTTGATCCGGGATACAGCCCCGAGAAAAGCACCCGACGACAAATATGAGGAGGGTGTGGATACGATAGCGTCGCGACTGCGATACTTTGGTTGCAGCTGGATGGAGATATCTTGCCCGTCGAGGAGACCAATTGCGGGTCGAAGACCAGGAAGTTTGTCCAGCTCTTCTTCCGGTTATTCATCGCTGAGAGCACCGAGTTTACTATTTCAAAGTGCATTGACACCACTTCCATACGACCCCCCCCAGTCCATATTTCCCATCACAGAATCCCCGTTGTACAGCTTCACGTGCGTCATGCAGAATATTCATCCTACACTTCTCGTCAAAAGAGCAACAGACGATTATAATAAAACGTAATCTCATGAACGGGATCTATCAAAGGCATCTCGTCTTTACCTCCTCCAAATGTAGCAGGCCGCCATGGCAATGCTGTTGTCACATGTGCCATTTCACCGTTTCGAGACAGCTCCGGCGCCGCAGCGGTGCGCTGGAGTAACAGGATGATGTCGATGACGAAACTGTTAAGCGTGCATATACTTTTACTAGTTGAACGCTGACAGGGGCGAGATGGGGCTCGTGGTCAAGGGCTACCCAAATGGAAGGCCCATCGTCAACCTGAACGTTCGTGACGAGTTGGTCAAATTAGAGTACAACCGATACGAGAATATCGCCTTCCTGTGCGGTGGCTCAGGTATCGCCCCGGCGCTTCAAGTGATCAAGGAGATCTGCTACAATTCGAATGACGCGACGAAGGTGACGTTAATCTTCTGTAACCAGACCGAGAAGGACATCGCTCGAAAATGTTGCCCAGTCCGTCGGATGAGAGTCTAATCGGTGTGTATGCCCCCGATGATGGAGGCCATCTCCGGTAACATTTGTCCTGATTTCAGTAGCTCAAGTGTTTGGCTACACTAGCAAGCAGCTTGAATACCAACATTGAATAGTACTTCAAGTATTACTTTTGGTACTTGAATTTATAAATAAAAAGTTATCATTTCAAGTTGATAAAGATATATTGACTAAACGTGTATGAATAAACTCATCACATACATACACCTGCATGTGAGAAACCCAGAAGAGCTAGCCGAATATGCAACGCCACTGTTATTAGCGGGTATGAATAGTGGTTTGGTGCTTTTAGCGGCGTGACCCAACTATTTAGATACAACTCATACGCTCTCAACAATGCTCGTTGTCAGCAAGTTGAAGTCGTATTCGCTTAAGTACGATACAACTTGTGCTAAGCATCATGTCACCTTTTACTGTGCTTCCTGCTATCGAAAGTTTTGATTCGAAACAATTCATTCTTAGGACTATGAGGCAGAGTACACGCTACGCGAACACTGAGCTTCCTCAAGTAAGTTCAGCAATACAGCAAAGTTTTAGACAACATTTCAAACCGGCATAGTCAAGGTGAGTTAGCATCGCTCATGAAAACGCTATGCATGAAACCGATGGACGCGTACATGGTACGAATGTACAGCGTATCGGTGACTGCCAACGAACTCCACCGAACTCGCCAACGCGGTAAGGCACGGCTTGCTTGGCCTTTCTCGGTCGATGGGCTTTCCGCCCACCATCCGGTGCCCGTCAACATGGTCATCTTGACAAAATTTAGTGGTGTGGCTACAAGACCATCCTTGCCACCGAAATTCAGTAAAGTCGCACTCAACTGCTGTTGACGGTCCAGGATTCTCTTGGCGTCGCCTCAAACGAGGCGATGCAACCATTTCGGTGAAAATGGTGCGTTTCCACGCTATGGCTTCGGATGATCCGTTGGTGGTGATTACCATCGCGTCATCATAACGCGGTTTACACTCGTGGGCGGATACAGAGCGCTCGGTTGTGAGCTTCTACCAATTGACACCCCTCAAAGTAGGTTGAATGGCTTTAGTGTCGAACATGTTACTATAGTTTGCTGGTCCTTTACAAAGCTTTCGATTGCCAGGATTGTTCAACCAGCAGGTTCCGATGACGATATGCTGCGTACATGTATCTTGAAGCTGCTGATCTTAATGCCCACCAGACGATGTCACAAGGATAGAGCTTGGGCTCCACCCGCTCGAAACATTTCGACGCACGTGGCAAAATGGCGTAAGTAGGGGGATGAAAGGGAGGCAAAGATTTCCGAATCCCAATAGTCGAGATTTCTTGGTCCGAAATACAAACAAGACATTCTCGTGTATGAGAATACTGATGGTGTAGCTGAATTTCCGTATCGACAATCGTGGTGCTCTTGAACAACGTCGTGACCCGACGCCGAAGCCGGTCGCATTCATCGGTGTACGGTGTCGTGCACTTGTCGGTTGTTTTCCCGACTTGAATGCCCTCAACGGAATTACCTCGGTGGGCGAAGATCTTTCGGTGAGGCCAGTGACAATTCTACCCCCATCGAAATGTACGATTTCCTAGTTTCAGAAATCATATCACGGGTCCATTTTCGTTGTCGCTTGAAGTCATGCGAAATCATTGAAACATGAGCTTACCGGTAACGCCCGAATAATTGCGATGCGGTGTGACGCAATACAAACTTCGACAAGTTTTTGGATGACTTAAAACACGGACGCAGTTTTATATTTTTTTTTAAACAACACAAACTAACTAGTTCCCAACTCTTCAAAGTGCGTCTGACAGTAATTCTGTGTGCGTTCGTACGCGGGTTTGGAGCAATTCGGCACTTGACAACGTTTGCCGCCTCCGTGAGCCCAGCAAAAGCCGTTCGACACGGCGATCGTATCGCAGTTCTCGAAGGAACACACAGTGCCGCCGCCGTGCGACCAGCACACGCCCTTGGACTTGGCACGGTTGATACAGTCAGGTACCTTGCACTTAACGGATCCGCCGTGCTTCCAGCAACGTTTAGCGTGTTTGGCACGACTGGTGCATCCTTCGACGGTACAGAACTTACTGCCCTTCCTGACAGGTGCCGCGGCGTCGGCAGTTGCAGGCACTACCGTACGCTTCCGTTTAACAACACTAACACCCGTAATGGATCCGCGTTTCTTGGCGTTCGGGTCTTCAGTATCCGATTCGGAATCGGATGACGAAAGGATAAAGGAGAGAGCAGCCTTGTCCATGGTATCTTCGTTGATATTGGCAAGATCGCTCGAGTTTTCCGAGAACTGCTGCTGCATGATGATATTACTTGTAGTGAACCGTGAGGCTGGAGACACGGTAAGTCCGGCGGCGAAATTGGGGAATGGTTTCACGACTGGCAAGGCACTGGGCGTGATGACGCTGCTCGGGTTGCTCAAGGTTGTCGCCGGGTGCGCCAACGTTAGCTTGTCGCGCACATCCATCCTGACAAGAGAGGGGCTGCTCGATCCTGTGATGACAGCTACGAACGGAACGGACAGGCGCTTAGCTTCTCTCTCTTGCGTTCTCGTGAGTCGGCTGACGCTCGTGTGCTCGTGCGATCAAATCGGAAAGTGAACTTGAGTCTTGGACAAGGTGAGAGACCGATTCTGACCTGCACTCGAAGGCTCGGATTATGTTGCTATAGATGCACCGAAAGCCTCGAACCACAGAGAGTAGAAAGGGATCCAGTTGGAAAGAACTCGATGTTGAGACGTGAGTGCCAGGTGCTGCCCGCAAGCGAAGCTAGGCAAACCACGACGTGCTGCGAAAACAGCTTGTAGGCACTTACGCGTGACGTTCGTCTCGGGGCGGAGCCACTTCGACGGATTGTCGAGAAGTATCAAAGACTTTGCTTTCCTGTTTGGTGGTCAAGTGTCTCGAAATGGCGACACAAGTTGTGACCTCGGTACGGGCGGTAAGAACCGCCGTCCTGGTCAGACGTGGAGTCACATGGTTGTCACGTCACGCCAACAGTATTGATATCGACCAGCAGGTGATGAGAAAAAAGTTGACCACTTTCCAACAATAATGTACACAGTTTTTCCAGTTCGTGGTTGTATTTTATCGTTGAGAATTCTAGGAAACGGATAGACTACATGTAGCACCAAATCGTGAATCGATTGGCTTGCAATCCCGAGATCATGCTCGACGGTCCAAGTTGAGGCTTTGCCTACAATATCTTGAAGTGGGCAGCATAAACCTTGTCTATGGTGTGTGATCACCGACGTTTGCACGACTTGGCTGCAAAAGGAGAATGAGCGACATTGTGATGGGAGCGGATCAATCTCTCTCTCTACGTTTAGTCCGACGCTGTAGGCAACTCCCGACAAGCGTCTTGCTGCTCATGCAAGTCTAGCATGGCAATCGAGCACCTTGTTTATCTTACAGTTCACGCTTGTACAGAACTCGCCAATGCGCAAACGTCAAGGCTCGAGAGTTCTGCTGTACCATCCGTTGGCGAAGCTGAAGCAGAGACATTGCTTATGGCGGTCGTCGCGCCGCAGTTTACGTCCAAAACACTGTGAGTATCACCGAGTGCTGAACGCCCTCTGGCCGCCCGGCGTTGGAGCGAACGCTCGTCGGTCGCCCACAAGTTGATGTGTGCTCGCGATCTGTTGCCTTCAACATGACACCGACGCAACAGTCGCGCTTGCTTGCTTAGCGTCTGTCGGGTACTGTAGCAACGTATCACCACCGACACACATCAAGCACCGGCGGTGGCGGTGGACGGCGTTTGCCAAGCTATAATGCGCTGCGATCGCCCGGTATCTGCCACTCCATCTGCTGGACTCTGCGTCTTGGCGCCGCAGAAGCCTGACTCACGCGTAGGGCTCTTCTTAGCAGGCGAATGATGACTGCGTGCACATGGTGTCGGACCTTCCATCGGGCCTATCCACTTCAACATGCTTAGCGCTCAGTGTCCTCTGATATGCAGTAGCATCGCTACATTGCACAGAGACTTAAGTCAATTTCGTCACTTGCAAGCTCGCTGCAGCTGGAAGCTCTCACGCAGGTATAAGTCAAGGAATTCGTCATCTTCGTGCGATTTGGAGCAGCAGACAAGTAGCTTCATGTAGAGGTGGCGGCTGGGATTACGCAGCGACTGCGTAAATATGTCTCGACACGACGCCAAGACGCTAGTCATGCTCTTCGTCGTGATGAAGCCTCTCTCTTGTGGGGTTTTGGCACTTTCCTGGGCGCAGATGGAGCTGTCATCGCGTGGTGGTTGTTGCAGTTTCCTAGCAGGCCACTCGCTGTGCGATCTCGACGGACTTGTCTCGACATGGACTAGCCGACGAGATCACGCAACACCCAACGCGAGGAGAATGCGGGTTTCGGGACACATCACGAGATCTCTTGTAGGCGTCGAGCTCCTGCACCCAAGTTACTCCACAGTTCTCTGCACTTGCACAGGTGGTCCGCATGAACGTCCCCAAGAGTCCTTCGTGCAGTGGCGGTGCATTAGTCGATGCCATCTGCAAACCCGTGCGTTTTGCTCCGACGTAAGACACATTGAAAGTTGCTAATGCTGCAGCCGCTTCAGGAGAACCTTAACCCACGACGGCAATACACGTGTAGCTAGCCAACGCAGGTTACCGCTCGAAACGTACGAAATGGAGCACCTGTCGAGCACTAACTCGACTTGAGGTGCTGTAATGCACGCTGCTTCGGGAAGTTTTTAATGCTGTGCTGACTCATCGAGACCGTGTGGAAGGACATGTGGATACGGTGTGGTCCGTGGAAATGAGAAGCACGGGGACGTATTCCCAATGGAAATTATCAATGCTAGCAATGTATGAAGAAAATCGATGCAAAATACAGTGATAAAAGCTTTTCGTTTTGGTTGTACATCTACTATCTAACGCTAACACAACACACGACGTTTTTTTAGCTGGTCTTGGAGTCGGCGGCGCCGAACTCTTCATAATGCGTCTGGCAGTAGTTCTGCGTGCGTTCATACGCCGGCTTGGAGCAGTTCGGCACTTGGCAGCGTTTGCCGCCGCCGTGCGCCCAGCAAAAACCGTTCGACACGGCGATTGTATCACAGTTTTCGAACGAACACACGGTGCCGCCACCGTGCGACCAGCATACGCCCTTGGACTTAGCGCGGTTATTGCAATCCGGCACCTTACAGCGCACCCAGCCGCCGTGTTTCCAGCACCGCTTGGCGTGTTTGGCACGACTGGTGCATCCTTCAACGGAGCAAAACTTGCTGCCTTTCTTAGCTGCCGGTTTTGACGCCGTCGCGACCGTCGGGGAGATCGACGTCCCCGTCACGCTACGTCTACGTTTAGCGACGGTCGGCTCACTGATGGAATCGCGCTTCCTGGCCTTGCGTTCGTCCGTATCCGACTCGGAATCGGACGACGACAGGATGAAAGACAACGCCGCCTTGTGCCGGGTGTCCTGGGCGTCCTGGTTGGCCGGTGCACTTAAATTCTCCGTGGATTCATCCTGGTGCATCATGGCGAGGCTAGGGAGCCGAAATACAGGCGTGAAGGATAGTGTGGGGCCGACGGTGAAGCTCGGGAGGGCACTGAAGGGGAACAAAGGCGTCTGATATGTCACGAGCGACGTGTCGGGCACCACCATGGAGGAGAGCGTTGCTAGCTCGGAGTCCTATTCCAAAATGATTTTCAAACGGAGGGGGCCGGGCTGAGACTTTGACAACTGCTGTCTGGGTGGCTCAGACTATGTCACGGATTGCACCGAAAGCGAGAGTGAGAAGGGAGCTTCACACCTTTCTGTGGACTTTCGAGGTTTCCACCTCGGGTGAGGACTTGTATTGTTTGCGCTGAAAACAGCAGCCTAGGGCACTCACTCTCGGGGCAAGGGCGTTGGTTCGGCCTTGTCAAGACGTGACGTGTTGTCGATCTTTAGAGGACAAACTAAGTTGGTCGACAGACGATCACTTGCTTTCGCGTTAGAAGGACAGTACGAATGATGTTCGAGTGTCTGTGGTAAGGACGTTAAAAGCAGCGTTGAACAAGCTGTACACTTTCTCGGTGGTGTTTGATCGGAGAGAACTCAGGTACACTTGGTCCGCCTTCCTACTGCTACATGCACGCATCTTGATGCGTCTGTGCTTGGATATCCGTCGCCACCTCGTGTTTCGAAGGATCGACCGCGAGGCTTTGCGTTCGCTTTGAACCTCTTCGATCAGCGCGCAGCAAGAGCTTTGCTTTCTATTCTCTGTTTGACGGAAGCTTCCAAGACCATACAGACGTCTGTGTTTGTGGCTCTTTTCCAGCGCATTACTCTTCTGCTTGGGATCCGTCGGCCACGGCGTCGAGATCGAGCGCTGCTTTTCAGCCTCTCATCATCGTCTTGCAGAAACTTGGCAGTCGCGGACCGGTGGTTGTCGTTGCACCAACGTAGCGGGGATTACGGAGATCGTAGGCGCTTGGAGCGGTCGTGCATCTCGTTTCACGCAATACCAGCTCCGATCTCGGAGTGATGCAGCCCTAGACTGTTCACAGATATCTAGTAGACCCTATCTTGCTCTCCATCTTCCCATTCGAACCTGACTCACTATGCCAGCACCTGCGGATAACGAGCAAGTGTTGACATGGTGCACACGACAAGCCGTGGTATATCCAAAGGGTTTCAAATCACCCTGAGGACTTGACAATACGGCAACAAACCCGTGAGCAAGACTCGACCGGGACGAACGACAAGTATCCTGATTCCGTCCAACCCGAGCCATTTGAAACAGGAAAACCGGCATTTACAGGAGACTTTCGCTTCCTACGCCGAAAGACCGATTTCCCTGTCGACGGATGGCGGGACGAGGGGAAGCACGGACAGGGATGTGCCGCGGTCCTGACTCACCGCGCTGAGTCAACAATGCTGGCGAGCCTGTCCATCTTGAAGCGATGAACACTAGCCTTGGACTGCACTGTGCATATCGACATCCAAGCCTGCAACGCGTCCGATTGTGAGGATGAGGCCCCACAACCGCGGTTCGGCGCAGACAGACAGCTCGATCTCGGGATGGTATCAGCCAATGGAGCCGTCGGCAAAATCAACGTGACCTCGCCGCCTCGTTTGAGGCTTTCGTGCCGAGGTGAGCAACGTTGCCTCGCTCTGTGCCGCTGTCGCCACGAGTCAGGCATAGCGACGGAAGTAAAATGCTCTACATCATCTCTAAATGTCTGTACATGCATCTTATCCGCAATGCCTTTGGATCACTTCATGATAAATGGCATCTGGAAGCTCTACAGTGTAGAGTCTACACTCTATGCGGGTGACAACCTGTCAGCTGAGTTGCATCCGCTGTAAGGTGTTGACACTTGCTTGGTATCACGTGTCTGTCTGGCGCAACCAACTACCGGCGCGAACTTGAGCGGTGACAGACAGTGGATAAGCTGCTCCATGTAGCTGTGCTGGATGGCACTCAGCACCTCCGTTTCGGACGCAGGCATTGGACACATCGCTTGTGTCCTCGCTTGATTTAGTTAGTCGATGCCTGTGAGTTTTTTTCGGCGGTGATACACCATAGAAGACGCTGTGACAGACGTGCGAGTGAATGGCACCCGTATCGCCGTCGATCCACTCTAGCGCTAGACAACGCGATGCAATTCACGCGCGACGATCGGGTATCACGTTCGGAACGATTTTGGCGTTCGTGGCGGTGTTCGGACGCGTCATGGTGGCACATTCGATGCTCGCGATGGTCTTAGGACTGAGCAAGTATCTCACGTCCGGCAGGATGTTCATTGAGTCTGACGACAGCTACTTCGCCTTCAGTGCCGAAGACGCCGTGTTGGTTGGAGGGTGTATCAATTGCCGGATCGGCTGCCGCAACGCCATGTTGCAGCTGTCGTACTTCGGACAACAAGCGTTGATGAGTAAACCCCTGTTTGAGAACTTGTACACGATGGAGTTTTCAGACTATTCACGGGCTCAACTCGGATGCCATCGCATTGGCAGAAACGATGGAGAATGACGGCGCGATATGTATGAGTGGCTTTGACGAGTGGGGATCGCTGGTCACTACGTTCAAAGTCGCACCGCAGATGATCGTGGATACTATTCGAGTGTTAAACTTGTCGGTGATGCCACACGTACTGCTAGAAGTCAAGATAACCGTCGAGACGGTTGTGAAATGTCGTACGGACTGGGTCCTTGAAGCACATTTGAGGCTGTTCAAGTTCCCGACAGCGAAAGCCAGCGTCGAGTTCTCATCCGTCTCAGTTGCAGACTTTACCATATTTCCTGAACAAACGGAGTGTCGACCTAACGTTTCAAATAGCGACCTCGTTAGATCTAGACTTGCATTTGCGACGGACGGCTATGATCTACTATCGGTTGTACCAGATATCCTCAAGTTGTTCCCGTACAGCTTTACTAGCAGTATCACGGACAATCCTAGCGATAGCAGAAAGCTACGACAAAGTTTTGCAACCGTTGTTTCATGGATACTACGGTGGATGTCGTGTTCGTGAGGTCAATACCACCGGAGTCTACATCGAAGAAAACTGTTTGATGAATGAGCATTGGTTAAACTATGGATTGATGATACAAGCACCGGATAACCTTCCAGCATGTTCGACAGGAGACGTATGTGTACACAACTACTACAATTCGTTGTGGGAGTTTGTGACTGTGGTAGACTCCACTATCAACGACAGACTTAAGATGGCTATCAACGTGTTTCGGAGTCGCTACGCTGACAGGGTCAAACTCAGTATGTTACCAGGAATTGTAGTCGCACAGATGCTCATCATGGGCATCATTAGTTTGTACCAAGTGATGTCCCACAAACGATCTGTGCTGCTCACGCAGATATGGGCGTACAGGTGCCAGAATGGCCGCATGTAAGTGCTTTACCTCGCTCAGATCACGTACCACCTCATCACAAGCTCGGATTTGTATTATCTGGGCCTCGCAACTGGTACATTGACAATTGAAGCACTGACCAACCTCTCCTTCTGTTTCTTCGTCTTCTCCTACTCGTTCGTGAATCTATTGAAGGCGCGTTCGGGGGAACAGCAGCTTGCTCGTCACGTTCGACTCACGTGGGAAACCATGCAAGTCTTCATCACAGCATTTACCACATTCGGACTGTACAGTTCGTCAAACCTCGCTGGTGTTCATTTTGAACCAGAACGGCGAACTTCTCCGCAAGGCGACAGCACGTGGAGCAGCCATGTGCACTTTAAGTGATTCGTGTATCGTGTTCAAGCACAATTTGGTGCTGGTGGCAATCGCAGCGTCGCTAGCTTTGGGCTGCGTCGCTGGAGTCGTCTCGCACTTGATCCAGAAGCACGTCCAGTGGAAAATCCGTCGTATTGAGATCAAAGCTGGTAAATCTAGTCCCAAGATGAGATCGGTGGTGCCACACGACAATGCAGAACCTTCACAAGACTTCATCAAGACCAAATCAAGGCCCACATTTCGCCGACCGAGACTCACAGGCTTCGGACAATCCGTCAAGCCTGACAAAAGTCCAATGAAGTCGAAACCCGGGCCGTCAGTGTCGTGCATCTTCCGCGATGGACAACCGGTTCCTCCATTGACGAGCTTTGAGCGACGTTGTCTCGGTGCCCCGTTCTCCAGACTCTTCACGGACTGCGGCGACATCGCGTACATCACGTACGAAGGCTGTCGTTGCTCCACAGTTGAAGCGATCTTACTCACTGGGTTCCTCTTCTACGGCGAGCACGTGTACCAAGCACAAGACGTAGTGTTGTTGCTACTTGAGCGTCTCCTGCCACGAAAACTTACACGGACTTTCAACCTTCTCTTCGTCCGATGGTATGTCAATAAGCGTACAGGTCGAGTGTCCTATCCGCAGTCCTGCACGTGGTTCCGAGCGAGTGACGACGCCTTCCGACTAATGGAGGCCCGGCCGATCGCATAACCAACACGTCGTGTAATTCCTGCTTGGTGATCACTGCAATGTTGTGTGCTACTTTCTCAGGGCCACTCCACTTAGTTGAACTTCTCGGACCGTCGGGATCAACAACATTTTCGCCATTTGCGAGTTGCCGTCGAGCGCGATCTTATAATCTCGACAATTGCAATCTGGGCGTGTGCGGCCTTCGGAACGTAAACATGTACATGTACGTGACGCAACTTTGCCGTGGCCATCGCTTCCACACCGGTGCTTCAACCTCACAACCGAATCTGTCCACCGAAATAATGCTACTTGCAACACTTCATCGTTTTCACCGAAATGCATCGCAATTCGACGGAGTTGGTCGTCACCACCAGCTGAGTGTGGCACGACGCCAGAATTTCTTTCACGGTTTAGCAATATCTCGTCAAGAGGGCCATGTTGACGGGCAACAGATGCACTGAGAAAGGCCACACAAACCGTGCCTACAGCGTTGGTGAGTTCCATAGAGTTCTTTCGCGTTGCACGCGTCGTGTGTCTTCGTACATTGTCCATGAAGACGATTTATTCATCTCGACATTGATAACCTCGAAACCCGGATCAAAATGAGATCGCACTTAATTGAATTCAACTTCAACTTTGTGATCAAACAAATCGATAACGACATGTATAACTCATACAGTATGAGTGAGCCAGTGAGGTTAGCCGAAAGTAATAGCTGGCTAACTCACAACTACAGTACAACTCAAAACTTTGTTCTGTCGTGCAGATCAAACAAAAAAGTAAATTGGCCTTGAAAACAGCAGCCTGACATGCTCTTCACCCTTCTTCTTCGACGCTCGGCTGTTAGCAACGATTCCTGGATCTGCCGCTAATTTACACGGTCCAACCGCTCAACAAGCCCGGTGATGTCGTATGCAAGACCTTCGCCTTCTTGGGTTCTACCATGCCAGAGGTCTCTGAGACGATACTGGAATCGTCACTGCTTCCATCAAGCAACGATCCAAATGTTCGAGCGCTTTCTTGCATCGCCACGACATCCCACTGTCGCTCCAATTGCCGCTGCTGCCTCGCGTCTTTCATCGCTTGGACGAAAATCGACGTCGTCACTTCATCCTCGTTCATTAACGTGATTAAACGTAGCGCTGTGAACGAACATTCATCGCAAAATGCCAAACACTCAGCCACAATTTCTCGAGCAGCAAGGTACATCGGATAGCGAGAAACACCAGTGCGTAGTGCTGGGATGGCCACAGACGTCACACCCAGATCGTTGACCACATTGAGAGCACTTCGAACAGCTCGACGAAGATCCAACTGGTATCGTGGTGTTGGCCATCGGTGGTGACTCAAATCAGGACCAACCGTGAAGACGATGAATCTGCTCGAAAGCTTACCGGCAGTCGTCCACATCGCCGACCCAACCGGAACTTCTCCACGGTAATACACCCATTCCGTGCTCTGACGCTGGATCTCCAGTCCACCTTTGTGGACAATGGTCGCTGCCAATCCGGAGTTGTGACGTAACAAGCTGTTGGTGTCGCTCACGATCGCTTCAGTGCTCCAGTCGGTCGGATCTCCACGCATCACAATAAGCTTCGGTTTGGCAGAACTGCCTGTTGGCTTTGTTCGTAGCTGGACGTTTCTACTGGGAGCACGTTTCATTGAAAGTTCAAGGCTACCGAGACTTCCACGCTTTTCCATCGCGTTGGCAGCTAGTCTTGATACAGGCGTTGAAGCTCGCACGTGGCTGACACGTTGAGGGTGGCTTGGGTTCCCCAGCCACGACCCCCACGGTTTAATCTGTATTCCAGTACTACGCCTCAGCTTCTCTTTGAGACGAGGCTTCTTCCATTGTCCTTGCGTCTCCCAGCTGCGGGTCTCCCGACGGCGCTTGCCAGAAGACTGCAGTAGTGTCCCATTGAAATCTTTGAAGATGTTTCGCTGCTGAGCGTCAGCGGTTGACGACTTTGCAGGCAGCTCCACCGCCGCTACGGCTGCTGCTGTGTTCGCCACCACTTCGTCATCGTCGGACTCGAAGTTGAACTCACCGTCCGCGCCTTCGTCCAGATCCATGCGCAAGCGCTTGAACGTGAACTTAAACCGCGCCATTTTTTTCCCTCTGTTCGCGACTAGCGAAAGAAACTTTTGGTCATAGATTGTCACTTCCAATCACATTGAAGTGGCAAGACAGAAAACAAAACTAACTGTAAAGTCAACTACAACTTCATACCTATCGTGCTCCTTCACGAACAACTGCGCATTTCTGAAAACCCAAAAAGACAATTTTCATTGCTGTCGCACTGACAACCCTATCCTTGGCTATAATACTAGGCGAGTTTACATGGTGAGCTCCATGATGGCGTTGACAATGTCGTTGTCGTTGGAGCGGAGGGCGGCCACAGCCTTGCTTTTGCTCACACCAGCCTGGCTCATGACCAACTGGATGTCCTTAGCGTCAATGCCAGAATCGTCGACGTCCTCGTCCTCCTCCTCAGCGACGGCTTCAACGGCGGGGGCAGCGGCGTCAGCGGCCGGAGCCTCAGCGGCAGGGGCCTTGAACTGCTGGGCAGCCATCGACTGGGCCTGGGCGTTCAGGTCCTCGATCTTGGCCTCACCGAAGATGACGTAGGTCTCGCTGACCGTGCTCTTGAACACGTCCGGCTTGGAGATGACGAACAGCACGTTCTTGTTCTTCTTGATGGTGACACGGATGATGCCGCCCACGGGCTTCATGCCGAGCTTCTGCATGGCCTTACGGGACTTCTTCTCTGAACGGTTGTGCTTGCCCTTCTCGGCGTCAGCGGCGTCCGGGGCCTCCTCAAGGGCCGGGATCTCGTCATCCGAGTCCACGTCCTCGTGGTGGTGGTCGTGGTCATGCTCGTGGTCGTGGTCATGCTCGTGGTCGTGGTCGTGCGCGTGGTCGTGCTCCGGGTGGGCCATGGTGATCGAAGAGGGTACGAACGGGGTGGTTAGCGGACTCTTTGGGGATTGACACGAATGCTGCTTCAGTCGGGGGGATACCTGTCGTCTGGGCCAGTCAAATCGAGTCCTTGTATTTGGGTGATTGAACTGTGAGAATGAATACTGATGCTAGTACGATGAAATAGTGTTTGTATGGCATATGAAACTGTCAGGTGGAATATTTTGTGAGGGACGTGTATAAGGCAAAGAGTAGTCACTGCGGCGAGGTGAAGTAGTGACAAGAAACGCTGACCTTTATCATGGACGAATATGAGCATGTGACATGTGCTGCGTGCGGGTGTTTTTCTAAAGGTTTTGCTGTTATTTAGTCGCATACACACTCGCGGAGCACTGGAGTTTTCTCTGTCTAACAACGTACCACCATGAAGCCGATGTCCGTCGACAATTCCTGCTCACATCGAGTCCCTGCCTGTTTGTCTACATCTCTCTACTCGGCGTCAATGGGGACAATGTCCATAACGCGCAGCACGGTGACCTGACGACGGAAACCGTTCCAGCGGCGGTAATTCTTTCGGCGTTTCTTCTTGAACACGTCGATCTTGGCGTCCAGCGTCTGCTCCTCCACACGTGCGCGCACCCTGGCTCCTTCCACCAGCGGCAGCCCCACGATCGTCTGGTTCACGTTGCCCAGCAGCAGAACCTCGTCGATGTCCATGACCTCGCCGACCTTAGCCTCCTTGATCTTCTCAGTGATCACCACGTCGCCCTGCGTCACCTTGTACTGCGTACCAGCCAGCTTGACCACAGCGAAATAGTCCTCAGGCTTGATGGCGTCGGCCGTCACGGGGTGGTCGACCACCGAAAACTTGGGCGCATCGGGGGTCGGTACAGACGCGAACGCACGCGTCGAGAGCGGCGCCGATCGCTGGGCACACGCGCGCAGACTGCGAGCCAGAACTAGTGACGCCATCGCTGTAGTGTAAATGGCTCGGAATGGGAGGCGCTCCGACGTATCGTGTGGACTAGAGTCTGAGTGCGCTATGATTGGCTGATTGATGAGCTCAAATTCATCCATTGGTAGAAAATCAATTTTGGCCAGTTTGGTGTGGCGGAACATCACCTGCATTTGCCAAGCGGCGGCCAGCACTTCCCCCCACATACAAACGCGAGGGTTAGCCGCAACCGCATCCCGCATCGGGCTCCGCACGCCATTCCGCACTCGCTGCAACAATTGCCTATAATAACAGTGTACGAGTGCGCGCAAGTCTCCCAACGAAGCGACGACAAAGGGCAACTTTACTATGAAGACTGACAAGCCACGAAGCAAGAAGAAGACTGACAAGTTCGATGAAGTGGACAAGAGGATACAGATCCCCATGGCCACGCGCATGAAGATGCAGATGAACCTCAAGATGAACGCCAACATTTCCTCCAATGAGGATACGCGTCTTCTCCGCACTGGCATCGACCAGTACCGCACTTTGCAGCAACTCAACACAACGACCAACACTCGGCGGTCTCGTGGCTCGGCCGAGCGATCCTCTGAGCGCGGCGTCTCCCTCATGGAGCGCAAGCAGTTCGGAGCCGCCGTCCCGTACTTTACTGAAGCACTGGAGGCTCTCACGGCGTCCTCCTCCGACTTCAGCACGCAGAGCAGCACCGTCAAGCTCTATCACCAGCGCGGACTGTGTTACTTAGGCTCGAAGAAATACAAAGCAGCTATTGAAGACCTCTCCCGAGTTATGCAGATGACACCCAAGAGTTCAGAGCTCTATGCTAAGCGAGGCAAGGCTTATGCTGCTCTCGGAGAGCACCATGCCGCCATGCTCGATTACAATGAGGCCATCAACCTTGCAGCAACTCAAGGGTTACTTAACGATTGCGGAATGGTGAGTGATGGTCACTCTTCAAGTGCCAGCTTAGTGCAACTTAGAGGATTGTACCTGGCCAGAGCGAAGGTCTACAAGGCGATGAACAATATTACCAAAGCACTGGAGGATCTGGGTCAGGCAGAGAACTCGGCCGGCGGACATCGAGATCTTGAGCTCTATTACGAGCGAGCACAGTTGTACTTGCAGTGTCATCAGGAAACATTGGCGTTGAAGGACTTTGACAGGTTTATTGAGTTGCAGGAAGAAGCAGAGGAGAGTCGACATTTTGATGCATCCGGAGGTGTGGGAGGCCTCGCGGGGTTCGGAGCGCCAAAGGAGATGGAGACGGAACCGAAAGCTAAGTTGCTGGATGTGTTGCTGGAAAGAGCTAAGTTGCTGCAACACATGGCACTGGAGGAGGATGCTCGGGAACGCAAAGATGCAGAGCTAGCAGCAGTGGAACAGGGACAGCCAATGCAAAATTTTAGGAGGAGTCCTAAGACAGGAAAAAGCGGGTCCAAGTTGGCATATACGTCGGTACCACCTAAACCGGAACCATATCGAGGAATTGAGTCTCGACGGCTTGAGAAACGAGCGTTGGAAGATTATTCGAGAGCGCTAGAGTTGGCACCAAATAATGCAGGGACGCTTCGATTGCGTGGTGAAGCGCATATGCATCTTGCACGGTACGAAGACGCGCTGGCGGATTTTGCGAGGGCGCTCGAGGTGGATCCACACGATTTTCAGGTGTGTATGGCTCGCGCAAAGTTGCTTCGACAACGTGGAGACTTGAAAGGTGCTGTGGACGAAGTTACTGCGGTACTGCAGGTCAACGGGTTTTTCATTAATGGGCTGAAACTGCGAGCACAACTTTATGAGGAGCTGGGAGCGATCAAAGAGGCAGAGAAGGACTATTCATCTATTATTCACGCGCATTTCGACAAGCCCGGAGTTGACGATGCTGCTACTTCTGGTAAGGTTACGATGGAACTCGCTTCTGGTGGAACATTGAACCTTAGTGGACAAGGGAAAGGGAAAGGTGGAAAAGCTGGAGGAAGTGGTAAGATTACGAGTGAAGTGGCTGTGCAAGCTTTGCTTTGTCGTGCGCGATTACGGCTGGCGAGTGAACAGTTTGACGCAGCCGAGGAGGACTACCAGGCGATCTTAAAATCGTTTGCCAACAACATGGAAGCGCAGTTAGAATTGCAGGAGACCCACGAGCGCAAGGCTGCGTTTGAGGAGAAGAAGCAGCGCGAGGCTTTGGCTTGGCTCGAGCAAAATGCAGACGGAATTGACGGTGCTGGAGTTTTGAACGCTAATGGGAATACGACGTCAAGCAAGAACAAGAAGAAGAAAAAGAAGAAAAAGAAGAAATCTAACAGCAGCAGTGCAAATACGAGTGCACATGATAAGCCCCCTGCCGGCTATGTGTTGCTGGAGGATGAAGAGGAGTTGCTTCAGCAGCAACAGGAGAGGGAAGAGGAACAGCGAATACAGCAGCAACGGGACCAGGAACATAAACTAACCCAGAAAAAGGCACAGTCCCAAAACGTGCGGGGCGAAAAGAAGGTGAGAGACAGGAAAAAGGAAAAACCTCCTTCTTCTCGTGTGGTAGCTAAGGAAGTGCCCGAACCTGAACAGGAGAGCAAGAGTGTTGAACCTGAGGAGATGGTGGATACAGAGCCCGCTGAAGAGCAGAGTACGGAATCAGAGGTGGCGAAGTTGACGGCAGAAAACGTGTCGGTTGATAACATTGACGAAGCAGCCCCCACGAGTGAAGTTAATCAGGCTAGTGCCCAGGAGGTCACAAAGCAATTCGCAGAAAAACCAACTGCAGTTGTTACCACTCCGCCGCCGGTAGTGGTGGCAAACGTCATGACTCGAGATGAAGCGTGGGAGAGCATGTGGGACGAGGAAGCTGACGAGCCGTTGGAAGCTGGAGCAGTTCGGATACAAATCCGAGCGCAGTCTGGCGATGTTGGAGAAGACGACATGGTGAACGAGACTTCGATCGATGGTGTTTCTCTGGCCAAGCATGAGGAAACACTTCGAGTAGAAGACGAGGACCAGACGTCTAGTCCTACGGATCCGACTGCTACTAACGGTGACGACGAAGCTAACGACGAGGCTTCCGGTAGCAGTGACGATGGGAAGGACAGCCAAGGCAAGGCAAAGACCGTGCTTATGGACGAGAAATATCTGAAGAAGCGCGAAAAGCAATTGAAGAAATTGCGTGCAAGCCTCCAGCATGCTTCAGATGAGCGAGACAAGAGTGCAATCGACGAGGCGTTGGCCCGCGCTGAGCGCAAGCAGATGAGTGACGCGCTACAGGATGACATCCAGCATGCTCGTGATGTGCTGGCTGACATGGCAGTGGAAGTGCAACGTTTGCGTGAATCTTTGCCTCCTTCTGGAGCTTCTTCCGGTTCGACTTCGGGTGCTCAACATGGTCGTCTGCATCTCCGTATGGTGACACCAACGACATCGCCATCGAACACTATTTCTGGCAGCTCAAAACCTCCATCGCTCGTGATTCGGCCTATTGCGTATGGCCAGGCATTACAAGCTGCAGAGCAGCACCAGCAGCAACTGAGGGCTCACCAGAAACTGCTCGAGGAGAAAGATGCTGAGATCGCAAAGCTCAAGACGCTTTTGGCTCAGAAGGAGCAAGCCCCTGCCTCTGCACCCAAAGAGGATACACGGAATATGGAGGCACGCGCACACGCAAAGGCAGCAGCGCTGGCGCGCCGAGTGGCACGTTTGCGTACTCAGTTTCCTGTGCAGGGTGCAGCCGCTCGTCAGGCTGAAGCACTGGTTGAGTGGATGGGCCCGAGCGAAGCAGCAGACCGCGTTCGTCAACAGATTCTTTCTTTTGTGCAGCGGGTAATTACCGCTCATTTTCCTTTGGCAGCGGCTCCCCTATTTTTCGCTACTGGTTCTTACCCCATGAAGACGTATCTGCCAGGTTCAGATCTGGACATTTGTTTGCTGGTGCCACAAGAATTGGAATCGTCGTGGTATTATATTGTCACACAGGCGTTGTGCGTTGCTGGAGGCAGTGGTGGAGTGGGTACTGTGCTGGATCTTGGGAACCCGGGAGGTGCTGTTGATGGAAGTGGGAGTAGTTCGCCGGCTGGCCCTGGTGCTGCCGCTGTTGCAAGTGGGGGCGGTCCACTGCTATTGACGAATACGGTGCGCAATGTGACGTTCATTAACGCCGACGTTCGAGTAGTCAAGTGCACAGTGGACAACATCCCTGTCGACTTTACAGCTAATCGTGTCGGTGCACTAGGTGCTGTGCGGTTACTGGATGCCATGGCGGTTCGTGTGGGACGACAGCACTTGCTTAAGAAGAGCCTCATCCTCATCAAGGCCTGGTGCACGCACGAGTCCAGTTCTTTCATGCAAACAGCGTCTGCAGATGCTGGTGGATTGGGACCAGCAGTGGTCCCGGGAAGCACGCCGTCAAACGTGATGGGTGCGAGTCATGGCGCTTTGTCAACGTATGCAGTGAATACGATCGTGATGGCGCTTTTTAATCAGCACGGTGACGCACTCACGCACCCCCTTCAAGCGCTATACTTATTCCTGGATCGACTGGCTGAATTCCCGTGGCACGAGTCTGCATTGACACTGCATGGAGCTGTGCCGCTGAGCCGTCTGGCGACCACACCGCTGAACGGGGCCACTCCATCCAAGTCGAAGCTCAAAACTGCGAAATTGGATGCCGGTGATGTTGAAGCTATACGTGAGACGTTGACTGACCAGTTTGGCGCGTTTGATGCAGCGTTGAAGAGCCCAACCGGCCTGTTCCCTATTCGGGCTTGCAACATTGTGGACCCGCTTGATGACAAGAACAATTTGGCGCGCAGTGTGTCGGCCGAAGGTTTTCCGGTTATGAAGCGTGCTTTCCGACTGGCAAGGGATCAAGTGGCTGCGATGCTAGCACCTCGATCATCTCACAAGGATGATGATGCTGAGTTACTCAGCGAGGAGACTGGAAACGATGTGGGCGTGACGTTCTTTGGAAGATGTTGGCAGCTTTACGGGCGTGGTGACGGATGGCGGCCTGATCTGCTGATCCACCCGAGGCAGATCTGGCATGGTAAGGCAGCTTCAACGTCCAGCACGGATTCGGCCAAAAAATCCAAGGCTTCACCACGTCCGAGGCCTGCTCCAGCTTCACCAACTGGGGGTAATACTACGGGGGGTAATAGCGATGAGGACGAAGATCGCCGTTGGGAATCGTTGCTGCCGTCGCTAGATGCTGGGGCTGTGAACGCACTTTTGCTCCAACATCAACAATTGCAACAGCAAGCAGCAGCGGCGGCAGCGTATCATCACGGTACAATGATCGCAAACCAGCAGCCGTACTATGGTCCTTTACAGCAGCAGCATGGACCGCCGATGGTCTCGACTGGCAGCCCAGCACCAGCCGGGGCAGTAGTTATGGCGAATGGAGTTGCTGCTGGGGGTCCTACACCTGCAGGAGCCGCCGAGCAGGTCCCATACTACCAGCGCCGTCCGTACGGGAGCCCAGGAGGAAATATTCAGCGTAGCAAGTCGCCGCCACCATCACGAAATGTAGGACCGCAGAACGGAAAGACGATGCCCATGGGAAGTCGGAGGTTTGACGCGACTTCACCGCAGCGCACGTAAAATATATAGACAACATAGGTAGCAGGGAGATGCAGGTTGAGCGAGTGCTTCGCCCCTATTTATTCCAACTTAGAGCCTGGCTTTCTTCCACTTGGACGATGGTGCTATCCCGGAGGCATCCGCCTTGGCCTTGTTGGCCTTGTTCTGTTGTTTGTTCTGACGCTTCTTCATTTTGACGGCATCACGCCGCTTGCGTTTGTAGTCAAGTGTGAGTTTCCTCCGACGCTCGGCCCAGTCTGCTACCTCATCACCCCCGACAAATGTCCTACCAAAAGCTAAAAAGTCCTCCAAACTCTTCCTGGCACGCTTCTTGGTCAACTCGTCCTTTGACTCCTCGTCGTCCTCAGCGTCATCTCCAGCTTCACTGTCAGTGGCCATAGCTTCGTCGTCCTGTTCATCTGAGGGGTGGAAACCTTGCGAAAAGGCCCAATCTGCTGCCCCTGGCGTAGGCTCTTCTTGCTCGTCTTCTAGAAGTTGCTCGCCCATCACAGCCAGTGGCTTGTCTTCACCAACAGGGAAAGAAAACAGCGAGCTCATCTTAAATGGGGCATCAGCCCCGGTCTCCGTAGCACCAGTGCCAAACCCAAACACACCATCCAGCGCAGCTTCACCTTCCTCACCATCCTCCGAGTTTTTACGCACACGAGAGAAGAGGTTGCTCAGGTCGCCGGTGGTGGAGAAGAATCGATCACCGCCCGTTGGAATCTCCTTCTCCTCACGCTTAGGTGCAGCAGCAACCGCCTCTTCCTTCTGCACTCCAGATGAAGCCGTAGTCATCGGGATCTCGAACTCTTGACGTGCGTGCGAGTCACGCGGATCATAGCGTTTTAGTTCACCCATCCAAGCGGCTTCCTTCAGCGGGTCTTTCGGTGCGCGCTGTTCCTGCATTCTCCGCTGCAAACGCGTTACATCAACATCAGGGAAAAGCTTGGACACCACACGTAGCGCGACCTCCTCTTCTTCGCGCATCTCACGTGCATGACGAGCAGCTTCCTCGTGGTTCTCCTCCTCCAGGAAATTCTGGAGCTCAGCAATGGCATCCTCGTCGACCTCCCGCTCCTCATCCTCGTCGACGTCATTGCCGCCGTACTCATTAGCCTCCTCTTCCAAGAAACGTGCATCAAGACGGAAACGCGAGTCACTACCGAAGCGCTTCTGCATCTCGAACAGCTTCTTACCCTTCTCACCAACAAACTCCGGTCGCAGCGCAAACGCCGCCTGCGCTTCCGCATCATCACCTTCGGTAAAGTCGAACGTCTTGCGTCCTCCACGTTCGCCGTCATCTCCCTCCGCTTCATCATCACTCGAGTCCATCCAGTTCGAGATAACACCAGTACCGTCCTCCTGGTCTTCTGGCTCTTTTTCATTACCACTATCATCAAACGTGATCTTCTTGCTACCAACAGCCTCTCCAATAGCTGGAATCACCACCTTCTCCTCCTTCTTCCGTTGCTGCTTGGCCTCAAGCGCAGCAAGACGACGAGCATTCATCTCTTCCTTCGTCAACGTCTTCTTCTCCTTCTCATCCTGCTCACTCTCCTTCATCTCATTCGCCTCTTCCTCCATCTGCCGCACGAAAGCCTCCACGTCGTCCTCCCCAAGAACGTCCTCCTCAGTTTCGCTCTCCGTCTCCTCATCAGCCTCACTCTCCTGTTCCTGTTCCTCCACCTCCGTGTCCGTCTCCTGGCCAGCCTCACTCTCCTGCTCCTGTTGCTCCTCTTCCGTGTCCATCTCTTCCTGAACCTTCACCTGCTCAATCTCCTCACTCTCCTCCTCCGTGTCCGTCTCTTCCTTCACTTTCACTTTCACTTTCTCCACCTCTTCCACCTCTAGGAACCTCGTTTTCTTCCTTCCTTCAAACTTCACCGCCGACTTCAGTGGCTGCAGCTCTTCAGCGGGTGCATTAATCAGTTCCTGTTGCTCTCGGTGCTTGTTTTCCGCCTCTTTTCTCTTGTTTTCTTCCTCCCCCCATTCCTGCTGCAGTTTCAGCTTGAAATGAGGTTTTGCCAGTTGCACCTTCAGCATAGAACCTCTCCACTTAGTACGGTTGAAAGTCTTCTGAAGCTTCTCGCTGTGTGTTGCGGCGTCTGCGCCCTCCAGCGTCAGGTACGCGAATCCGCGGGAAGTTCCGGATGGCGGCACGAACCCCCCCATGGGTTTGGGCTTAGGCAGCACTACGTCCGACAATTGGCAGTCCGCCCCATTGCTCACGAAGCGGCCGAAACGTTCACGCAGCTCCTGGTTCTTGGCGTCGGACGGTAGACCACCCACGTACACGCGCACGGAGGACGACGACATCGCTGCGACTTGTGCCGATTGGGGATGTCGTGCTATTGACTGGTTTGCAGTATGGCGCTTTTTGATTGGCTAGTGCACAATTTTGTGATCATTTGTGACTAGCCAATCGGTACACCCATTTTGTATCTTCAACTTGTTCGATACAGTTAGTTTTTTATTGCCGTTAGTTCAATGTGATTGAAAGTGACAATATATGGCCAAAAGTTTCTTTCGCCAGTTGCAAACGGGGTTTTTAGAGAAAAGCGTCGAAGAAGACGGGGTGAAGAACATGTCGTGCTGCTGTTTTGGAGGCCGATTTACGAGGTGGAAGTTTTTGCTTGATCTAAACGACAGAACAAGGTTTTGAGTTGTACCCGGTACTAGTTCCTGCTAGCGATGAGTTAGCCGAGTTGTCACTCTTACTTTTGGCTACCTCACTGGCGCACTTATACGTGTCGTTATCGATTTGTTTGTTCTCCGAGTTGAAGTCGAATTCAATTAAGTGCGATCTCACTTTGGCCCGGTTTTCGAGGTTGTCAATGTCGAGATGAATAAGTCGTCCTCATCGACAATTTACGTCAAGCGCAAGATGACTATACCGCCATTAGTCGATACAAATAAGGGTTATTATCTTGGGCAATTTAAGCTGAAGACTAAGCTTTACGGTGGATGCTATGCAGAAGGATCAATCCAATAAGCGGAGATTTACACTGCAACGGACCCCGCATCATGGTGTACTCGTAGGGCGAATACAGGGCTTTATATCGACACGCGTAGCATCAAGCTTCTCCAAATTTGGTCCTTATTTTTTGTCCTTAAAATAGCCGTATTGGGGCTAATCAATCCTGTAGCTCTGTAAATCAGAAAAAAAACCTGTGACACTTGACAATATTTAATATTGAATATTACAGATACAATATAGACACATTACAAAATGTATCATGTATTTTTTTAAATTCAGGTGCATTGTTGCCACGGGTTAGCTATTTTCCGGGTCGTACATGTATACGGGTCGGGCATGATGCAGAGGTCAGATACACTTTTAGCCACAAATTGACAGATACCTGATCTTTCAAAAGGAAAAAAATGTTGCATTGGGTTGTCAAGTAAAATGATACAATTGGAAACAGCTACCAGATACTACCAGATATCGCCCTTTCACCACTCAGGGCCGTTCTTAACCGGGATCGCGATCCCAGGGTTTCGGTATTCTCATTGGGACCGCGATTCGGTCGTTCTTAACCGGATCGCAATCCCGGGTGTGTGCTTCCATTCAAAAACAATCTAATAAAAAAAACTTAACATCTTATAAACTTGCGTCTCTGTGCTGTACGCGTTCAACAAGGACGTTAAACATATCACTCCAATGCATGTGCGCTGCTAACGGGCTCTCGCATACCCGTAGTACGCAAAACTAATTTTTTGTCGTTGCTGTCTTGGTGAGGATTCCAGGCCCACCTTGCGATCCCACGACCCAACATCGGTCAAACTCGGATCGCATGGATTGTATAATCACGAAATTTCACATTACACCAACCAATCACAGCGCGAGTTTGGGATCGCGATCCCGGTTAAGAACGGCCCTCCCTGCTGTCTTCGTTCGCATTACCATGCTCGCTCTTTCTCGGGCCATCACTAACGCAATCCTACAACTCCGCTTCGTCATTCAATTCCTCATCTCAGAGGCTGCTTAACTGCTTTTTGGTAAGATAACATTACATAGTTGGTTCTTGGACACCAGACCCCTATCCGTATCCAACCCGGAAAATAATCTTCCGTTGTCACTTGGTCAATTTCTTACGAACTAGAGGTTTATGAGCCCTCCGTGCTTAAATCAACAGCAAATAACTGCTAGACCTACTTATAAAAAACTATGGAAATCAAAACTACTTGTACGGATGAAGTCGGCGTCGTGTTTGCGCAACGCGTAGCGAGGAGCAACTTTCGAGAGGTAGTGTTGCTTGTGAATTGAGAACCAATTTGTTTTTTTTTAGGGTTTTGTTTGTGGGCTTCCAATGTACATGTACTGCACTACGATACATCTGTGCTAGCAGCACGGAAAATGGAAGGGATCCATTTGTCGAAAGTTCTCGCAGAGCACACTTCATCATTCACTCACAACGGCGAACCAAACATGCGAGCCTTCTACATCCTGCTTGCAGTTGCTGCCGCAATCTTCTCTGAGGAAGGAAAAGCGCACTCCGCGGAGATAGCCACGAATTCGCGAGTGGTTGAGTCTAACGAAGTGCAACACGCTACCTCTGATGGCAAAAGGTTTCTCCGAACTGAAGATGGCGTGGAAGAAGAGAGAATCAATTTGATCTTAACCAAAGCTCAGAGGGCTAAGAAAGAGCTCAAGAAGATGAAAGAATTGGCCCCGAGGTTCTCCATGTGGAATAAGAATGGTGCGGAAGCTCTTGATGTTTACCGGAGATTTTTCCACAACGAGGGTTTTTCCCACAGCAGGGCCGAAAAGATGATGGATCGATACGCAAAATTCCTGGCCAACCCCTCTGCCTACGACTAGAAACAATTCCAACGCTGCTGTCGCCTCCAGCAATATACAGGGCGCTAGTGTCTTGCGAAGAAGTTTGTCGTTCAAGATAAATGCCGGTGAGGTCCGAAGAAGTGAAAAAAAAAAAGTCAAACGTTGTGAACGTCGTACTGAGAACCTGCATCGTTTCTCACGGAACTCGGAAGTGATGAACAAGCGAACGGATTGACGAGTGCGTAAGGCAAAGCAACGAAGCCGAACGCGAGCTTAGTCATGTCAGACGAATCCAAGATAATACAAAACATGACGAGGTGGTAGGCAGTCAGCGTTAGGTAGACTTGAATGCGGTCATGCCCATAATTACGTGAGCAATACGGGTCAGTATTTTGAAGAGGCTAAAGACGCCCAAGACGAGCGTTTGCGCTAGGCTACGAGACCAGGTAATTCATTAAGCTGTATCTGTCAGCTTATCGACTTCTGAACACGCTTGCGGGCCGTCGAGGCAGCCCGTTCCATCGCTTTCCGTCGATCCCTCCAAATCCGGTCGAGTCGTCCAAAAGACAATTAACAAAGAAACGAATACTCCCGCTTGATACGCATACGAACTGCGCCGTGTACGATGATTTAGTATGCTGAGGTACTTCGAAGTTGTCTACGTCAAAATTGTCGAAAATGAAAATGCATACTTACTTGATGTCTTGAAACCACCAATTGAAAAAGATCGAACGCGTGCCAGAACTACGCGATTAATTTAGCGTATTACAAAATGTAGTCGAATGTGTGAGTGCGCTATCGAAAGGAAAGCTTGTGTCACACAAAATGTATTCCAAAGTGCAGGAGGGTTTGCTTGAACTACCATATAAAATCGTTTTTGAGCTGATTTCATAACTTCATATCCGCCTTAACGATGAAAATCCACTGCTGCTGAAGGCGAATAACACCAGTTCGTCGTGATCTGGCATGGTCGTCAAGCCGCAAATATTGATAAATTGGTGCTGGCACAAGTACGTATAATACTGTGCCTATAAACACCAGTGTGATCCCGTTACCACTCGTACTTACAAACCAGTTCCAGACAATATTTTGTTCATGGCTATCTAGTACTTCAAAGTAATTCGCACGACAATAGTACGGTCGTATCGACAAATTAGATATCGTTTTGAATTTGACAGACATCTGCTAGTGTAATCGACAACTTACTCCACCTAACTTTAGCAGAACCGTCCTCATTCTTCGCGACCTTATGTCGAGTCGACTTCAAATTAAAGGCTGGACACTTTGGAAGTTACTGTGCAAGCGGCACAACGCTCGTAGCCTCGCTCCTGCCGTTACAAGTCCCGTTGGGTTGTCCCAACAAAGTCCAGACTTGTCTTGTCCTCTTACGCTATGGTGACTGCTTTCCCTGTTGGATCTCGTTCTCAGTCAGCTGAACCTGCACCGACGCGAGGTGAACAACGCTCAGGTTATGAGCCCAAATTTGGTATTATTCATCCTGACGGGGCGTTAGCGACTGCGAGGCAGCGGAGCTCAATGGCCGCGCGACCGACTGAGCAACTCGATCAGTTTGTGCGAGAGCAAAATAATTCTTCCCACCGTCCTCCCACTAGAAGTTTGGGCGTGTACGGATCTCGTGGCGGCAGTGATGGCACTGGTGACCGCGGTCAACATGGCCAAAACCAGGGTGAAGATCAAAAAGAACAAGGCGCACGCGGTTAAGCATCACGTGGAGATGATGGGGAAGAGTTGGCAAAGCTCGTGTTGATGTCTAATTACAAGCTTGGCTTCAAGCTGACTGGTGGTGAAAACTACCAAGAATGGAGTGCTCGTATAATGACTCCGTTCATCGCTACAAGCATGAACAAGATAGTTCTCTGCGAGGAAGTGAAGTCCGACCAGCCCCAGTCTCGTAAGGCCTGGCACAGTTCCTTTGGTGTGCGCAGAGTCCATATGAGGTCCTCTACGGCAGGAAGCCAAATCTCGGAGAATTGCGCACGTGGGGCTGCCTGGTTCGAGCGCGGATAAACACCGAGGCTTCCCACGGCAAAAACAAGCTAGATCCTCGGACCGAGATGTGCATTTTGCTGGGCTACAGACATGATACCAAGGGTGTCAAGGTGCTGAGTCTAGAGACTGGTGCTGTACGGACCTGTCGTCTAGGGAACGTGTTCTGCCATGAGCTGTACACGTCAACTTCTGACCATTTGAAGCACGTGCTGCACGCAGCTATTGGAGATGTGGACGCTCCTATATCGGTTCCTATTGTTCGTATTCGCGCTAGTATCAATACTTACCTGGAGGATGCAAGTGGGGCGGTTAGTGTGCTTGAGGGGAACAAACTTGAGGGCGATTGACCTGACCTTGCTGGGCTTGAAGCTGAAGTACCAGGTGAGAGCAGTGTTGCTCTAGACCCTCCTGCAGATGGTAGTGCACAAAACTGTGCAGGTGTGCAAAGTACTGGTCGTCGTCCGTCCAAAAAGACCAAGGCCAAGAAGAGCAGAAGCATTAAAGACGTGGGGCTAGACAGTGTTGGTGATGGCGACTACGTTGAGCAAGTGCAAGAACCGCTGCAGAAGCCGAATAAGCTACCGGTGACGGTATTGCCTCGCCGCAAGCGTGCTCGACCCAGTTACTTTCGTGACTATGAAGTCAATGTGATTATCCAGGGTGCTGCTGACGTTGACATCCCGCAGCCATTCCGGCAGGCGATGCGCAGTCTCCAGAAGGTCGAGTGGAAAGCGGCAATGGAGTGGGAAGTGGAGTCGCTCCGTCAGCACAAGATGTGGGAGCTCGTTGAGCGCGCGTCTGTGCCGAAGGGAGTGAAGGTGTTACCTTGTCGGTGGGTATTTGCGGTTAAACGCGACACCAAAGACAAGATTCTGCGCATTAAAGCACATCTCGTTATTCATGGGCACAAGCAGGTGTTTGGTGTTGACTTTACGGCGACATATGCTCCTGTTATACGTTTTGAGACTATCCGTGCTGCAAATTACTACGGCATGCAACGTGGATGGGTGGTGGTGCAGTACGATGCCACGACTGCATTTCTCTATGGACCGCTGGAGGAGACGATTTATATGGTGCTCACTCCAGGTTTTGACGGCGTTTTCCCTGGCAAGGTTTGTCATCTCTTCAGAAGTCTGTACGACCTCCACCAGGCGCCGTACATCTGGAATAAAACTCTTCATGCACAAGTGGTGAAGCGCGTCTTCACGTGCATCAAGAAGGATCGCGGTCTGTAGGCCCGTCAAGGGAAAGGAGAGATCACAATGCTGGTTACTGTATATGGTGAAGATCTCCTTCTCATTGGACCTGCGGACCCCTGTGAACAAGTGGCTGCTGAGATGGAGGCAGTGTTTCAGCTGACTTCGCTGGACTAAGTACGTTATTTGCTTGGAAGCGAGATCTTCATTAATCGTGCGGCACGACAAGTGGTGTTCTCCCAAGCTGAGTATGTCTGAGAGCTTCTACGCAAGTTTCACATGGTCTCTTGCACCGGTGCGCGCACCCCAGAGCCCACTGGGAAGCTGCAAGTGCGCGAGCCAGCAGAAGATGACGCGCCTCCGCCATATCGCGAATTGTTGGGGCACTGGGTTATCTGGTGTCGGGCACACGACCAGATCTTGCACACGCAGTGCGTAACCTTGGGAAGTATCTGTCATGTTTTGATCACAGCCATTTTGGATTGGCGAAGCACGTGCTGCGATATTTGAAGACGACCACCGACTACGGCCTCGTGATGGATATTGGCAGTGGATCTACGGTGAAGTTGCTGCTCTACACGGACGCGGACTTTGCCAATGACCCCGTCGATCGAAAGAGTATTAGTGGATATGTCACGATGATTGACGACAATGTCATCTCGTATGCTTCACGCAAGCAGCCTATGAATGCACTGAGCACGACCGAAGCAGAGTATGTGCCAATGAGTGAAGGCTTGAAGGATTTGCAATGGCTGATGCAGTTGTGCGATGAGCTGAAGTGGCAATACACTACGCCCCTCCTGCTCGGTGATAACATGGCATGACAGAGCGTCCCCGCAAGCACAGCAGAGTGAAGCACATTGAAAACAAGTATCATATGTCACGAGACCTCGTGGAGAAAAAAGGAGCTTCGAGTGCAGCACGTCGGCACCAACGACATGGTGGCCGACATTATCACGAAGGCGTTAGGTGCCACCAAGTTTGAACGCTTCAGAACGATGTTGAAGGTGTTGCAGCTGAAGGAGCTGAGCCGGGAGCCAGTGGGAGCAGGCATGCTCAACTACAATAGCTGAAGTGGCGATCTTGTGTTGAGCATGAACCGCGTGGCGCGGAAATGTGCAGGAGCGTGTTTACAAGGTGCTTGGAGTTCTGCATCACGCTAGTATTGACGAAGACAAGACGTTCACGTACAAGGGCGAACTGCAGATCCGGCTTTTCTGCTTGAAGCTGCATGTGCTGGATCGCAGTTTAAGATGCAGCGTGAGGCACGCTAGACGTCTGATCAAGTGCTAGAGGATGCGATCGAGCGCTATGCGGCTGGGTTCTACTGCGCACTAAATGCTACTGCGAGGGGAAGCCGCTGCGCGCTGATCGAGCGGGAGTGTGACGCCCGATCCTGCTTGACTAACTTGGAGCTACAGTACTCATCATGGAAATGCAGTCACCGACTGAGCTAGCAGCTGGTGTTCTGCTGCAGCCATCTGGCTGGCTGTGAAGGCACCATCCGTCGCTGCTACTGTACTCTAGAAGTCTATCGTTAATACAGTGCACTGGGTTGAGCGGTGGCAGGAGGAGGCTGGACACTTTGGAAGTTACTGTGCAAGCAGCACAACGCTCGTAGCCTCGCTCCTGCCGCTACAAGTCCCGTTGGGTTGTCCCAACAAAGTCCAGACTTGTCTTGTCCTCTTACGCTATGGTGACTGCTTTCCCTGTTGGATCTCGTTCTCGGTCAGCTGAACCTGCACCGAGGCGAGGTGAACAACTCCCACAGGTTCTCCTTAAGCATTGCGTCCGACACCGGGTGTAGCTAGTTAAGTCCGTGACATCCAATGCATCGCTAATTTTTCATCACTTTTAAGGCAACGATGGCAACGCAGTGCACAAAAGCCTCCCTGTCCAAATTAGGAGATTCGCCTCCATTGGACAAAAGGGGGTCCTGCCTAAACTTAAATTAAGGTATTAATACTTAATCGAGAGGCTTGTCAGCGACATCAATTTTCAGACCGTCGCTACCCAAATAAGTATGTTTCTAAACAGGTCGTCAAAATAACATTGGTAAAGCATGAACAAAACTGCGAAAAAGCGAATGGCTACGCATTGAAGTACTCGGGAGAAACTTCTCTCACATTTGAAGGGGAAGTTCGCCCAAGGCATCGCATACAATAGCTAAGTGAGCGAAAGAAGCAGTTTGCGACATCTGCCACTATTTGCGTTAAAGCGGATTTATACACCCGTAAAAAACATGTCTCCAAGTTGTACTGCAGCGGTTAGAATTGCCCTTCAGAAACGATTTTCGCTGTTATACTCTCAGCCCCTTAGGCTGAGAGAACATTTATGTAAGATCGTATATCGGAAATACAATAAAGAAAAGAAGAGCGCAAATAAAAGACATTGCGGCAGCACTTACTGTTTTGCTGAAACGAGAAGAAATCCGGAATGAAGTCGGAGTAGACCAAGCTTAGGTTCTGTTGTTTGGCCAAAACGAATAATAGTCCACGTCGCACGACTTTCAGCCATAAAAAATCATCGTAGGTGATCCAACTTGTACTGTAAACCGAAACTGGCACATCCGGGCTACGCGAATGCTTTGGCATCCGTCCTGAATCTTCGTCGCTCATTTTTCGATATGGGTTAGTTTGATCAGCATCACTTACCATACAATCCGTAAAACTAGGCATGCAATATGTTCATACTATTCTCAAATTTCCTACATGTACTCGAACACATTCTGCCATACCGGTATCTGCAAAAAAATAAAATAAAAACTTGTTTCACAGAACGCCAGAAGGTGACCTGTACTGTACTGTGGTATCTTCAAGCTTATCTTGACATTGTCGCAGTGCAAAAGCGATTGGAAGACACGCGATATGTGTACCGTACAAACACACGCCAATTACTCAACTTGCGATGGCCGACAACAGATTTGTTATTTATATATATTTACGGGATTTAGGGTTTGACTGCAAGTACTGTACCGGTCTCTACAGGCATTATCCTGTGTGCCAGTTACGTCGAGACACTGGTATGGTACATGTGCAATATTCTTGTGAGCAATACACAGGCATAGATAAATCTGGCATCTCATACTATTTTTGGCATTCGTGCTGTCCTATCTTAAGAAAATGCCAGCTTTGAACAAAGAAAACATCATTCTCCTACTTTCATAAGTTATATATGACGTTTCTCGTCAAAATGTTGGCATTCGGGCTTATGTTTTCCCGAATTCAAGTATTCTCGTCGTTTGCGTTGACTTAGATTCACTATGAACAAGCACGAATCGAATCTTTTCGAGAAATCATAAGTAGCATTCGACGACGATAAGCCGGCACTCTGATTGGACAAATATAAACGGAGTCAGTGCTGCTGCGCACTCCTGATTGCGTTCTCTTTCAGGCGTCCTGAAAGAGAACGCGACGCGAGTGATAGAAGATCGCAGGAATTGAGTCAATGAGCAGTCTCCCAGTTTCCGATGCACAGGCAATACGCGATGCGTGCATATTCCCAGAAACGAGGAATAAGTATACTTACGGGGAATATAAACGCCATCAAGAAATGGATCAGACAAAATCTCGCGCTCGAAGATCCAAACAGCCAGATTTTTCGATGCTAGTGACGACTTAAAGCTGGATGTGTTCACACCAAAATATTTTGAAAAGTACCTGGTGTACAAGCGCGGAAGTGCTAAATTCGTGACACTGAGTGGATATCGCAGTGCAATTAAGGATCTCTACAGATCACAGCGCATTACACTACCTGCGGAATACGAAGACGACATGAAGCAGCTCTTTTCTGGAATTAAGCAGCTTGACGCAGCACAGAACTAGTCTAGCACACCTAAATACTCTGGAAAACAACCTCTGAATCAAAGCGCATTGCCAGCCATCCGTGACGAAGCACGCGCAATAGAGCTATTTAAGTTGGGGTACGAAACGCCGATGTTAAAGCCTAGTAAACGCGAGCGGAGAACAAGCCAGATCAAACTCACCACGGTACTGAGGTTGGTGCGTGAGGCTGGCTCCACGCACAGTCAAGTTCGTTCCTTCAAGCCACGCAAACGTCCGAAGCGTCAGTAGCTTAGCAACGGTGAGCGCGTAATTAACTACATGTAACACATCAAACTTACCTATGTGTCGATGCTGGTTCGCGAGGCTGTCACGACGTTCTTCCGCGCAAATGACTGTGTGACTCACACAGTCATCAATTGAGATATTTTTAACCAATGGGATGTTGAATTTGAATCGTCGGCTGAGGGGCTTACGTTTTCCAAAGTCAATTCAATCCCTTACTTACTTCGATCTGAAGGCTAAATCGTGACCATTGAGAGCGCATTTCGTAGACGTGAGTATAGATGGTCGAGGCTACCGCGTAGGTGGTGAAGAAATAGAAGGGCAGAGTCAAGAGTTAGTCTCCATAGCTGACCATACAATGTGGAGTAATAGAAATGCCGGCTTTAGGAATAACTAGGACTGAGCAAGAGCAGAACAGTGCCAATTGCACAATTCATTTCATGTCATGTTTTACGTGTGCGCGTAACCATTAAGGCTTTGTATAGCTAGAGTTAGCAACAAAATAGGTGTGGTACACACGATATCGTACTGAGTACAATACCGGTACACTTTCCGCATGCGTCAGGGTGTGTGGCTCTCCTCGCCCCCCCCTCCGTCCTCCTCGTCCAGCGATGGAAGCGCTGTGTGCGTCGCTCTCCTCCCCCTTCCTCTTCATCAACCTCAGGCGATCTAGGCTCCGCCGCCCGTCTGCCCCGGGAGCTGTGCCAGTGATATTGCGTATCTTTATAGTCCTCCGTGCACAGTCTCAATTCCCGGTACCCATGGCAGACCAACAGCGGGGCCGGAATCTTGCGCCTTGATCCGTAGTTTCTGTTCTTGTCCTCGCGTTCTCGATCCGGCACCTTGAACGTCTTCAGTCGATTACAGTCTTGAGAGGGGCGCGCCTCGCTCCTTGGCCTTGTCTAGAGTTCGAATTGTCTTCCTGGGCCTTGCCGCATTAGTCCGCGGGTTAGAGCTCGCAGTTTAATCTTAAGCCGGACGCGGCCGCAGAGTGAGATTCCACAGCCTGCCCTCCCTCCTCTTTGCCCGGGGAGACACCGACATCCCGCAAGGAACCAGGCGCCGCCCGAAGACAGCGCCCCCGAAGCGCACCGAGGTTCAGCTCGGCGCCGCCTACCAGGAGGACGTTACCCCCTACCCGACCAAAAAACAATTCATTTATATTATGCTAATCACATCATTCGCATAGCGTCACCGCAAGGTGAGACCCATCGAGAATGGCTGAGTGGAGTGAACGATTTCCGATGTTTTCCTGTACAACGTATACAGTTCAATGTTGCAATTGTACACTTCGCAGTCTGGTTGTTGCAATCGCCGACGCTGCCGTGCCGCTGTGGTGTTGTTGAACCTGACGGGAATACTGCGATCGGATTGGTTGATCCCCAAGATTCGGCTATTCTGATTGGCTGAGGGAAGGGTAAGTTGAAGTTGCCTCTAGCATGGGATCGGCAACTGGATATCGATTTAATTTTTGCATGCGCGAGTCCCCATGGAGGAGTTAGGAGCTAAACCTTCGTGTGGTTGTTATTAGGACACAGGAGAAGAGTTCTACCTTGGTTGTTTTTCCGAATTCACTTTCAAATCTACTTCCTCCTACTCACATCGACTACACGCTTCGTTCGCCTACACTCCGAATTGGCCCCGAGATTATCTAAGTGGAATGAAAACGGCGCGGAAGCTCTTGATGTCTACCGTAGATTTCGTAACACCAAGGGGTGGTCCCATAGCAAGGCTGAAAAGATGTCGGAGCGATACGCGACATACCTGGCCAACCCCACTGCCCACAGCTAGAGCAACAAAACAAACGAATAATGGTTGGTACACGGAAGAAACATCACTATACTACGCAACAAGCACCAAAGTGGCTGGAATGTGTTGATCACCGAGAATCCTTGGAGTAAAATAATAATGCTAGGCATTAGCTAAATACCAAAATGATTAAAAACAAATCTCCGTACAACGCTTCACAATATTTGCTATTACCGCGGATTTGTCGGGTATGTGCACAAATTTCCTCATTTCTGTGCTCTGGAGCTGAATGCCGGCGCCAATGATCTTGGAGCAAGTAATCCCTTATCCTGACAAAGACATCTGCTGTGGCTGCTGCATAACATGCCATTATTCAGCGCTCGGAAGTCTGCATGAAGAAAGCAGAGAAAACATATTTTTAAGGCAATGGTTACTCGGGGTGGAGCACTAGCTTGGCCCAGATATCGCGCCATCGCTTTCTATGAGCCAAGCTTGGCCTCAAATACACTATTGTCCAAAAGACAATCAACATGTTCGCAAAGAAATTAACATCCCCGCTCAACACTTGAACGAACAGCAGGATCTCGCTGAGTACCTTCTCCCCATCAGCCAATATCTCGGTGGCATCATTTTCAGAAAACCCAATGGTTACCTTCAGCACTAAAAATCTGAAAGTAGCGTTTGTACGATCTGAATACTTCGATGTCGTCTAGGTCAAATTGACGAAAATGTAAACGATGTCGCCTATTTTAATTTTTTTCCTTGGGTTTTGTTGGACAAAATGACTTCCAAAGTATACATACCTCGTGAAGTATGCTTGATCTGGCATCTAAAAACGTTATACTAATGATAAACTCATAGCTTCTGCCACAGCGATGAAAATCCGCTGCTATAGAAGACGCATAACACCAATTCGTCGTGCTCTGGCGTGGTCATCAAATTATGGACAAGGCGATTAGTGATTAATCGGTGCTGACACAAATACATAGGCAACAAACCACCACCGAACAGACAGCACGTCGCCAACATAACAAAACCGCTTTGGGAAAATATATGAGTAATACTGTGCGTATAAACTTCATCACCTGTTGTACTTGGCTGAAGTTCGAGAATGGCGTTGATGATGCATTAACCGCACAAAACAAAATTAAACTATAAACTCCAGTATGATCCCATATGACCGATCCGTTCCCACTCGTACTTGCAAACCCGTTGCAGATAATAGTCTGTGGCTATGTAACTCGCATAACAGGTGAAGCTATTCGTTCTCTCGGTACGGCCGTGCCGGTGCAAACTTACAACAAATTTTGGAGGTGAACACGGACAACAGCATTGATCTGTAACCGGCTTCAATGCACCACTACACGTCGAACCATTGCCGTGATGACTGTTTTAACTGTGCGGTGTGGCCGTACTATTTTTTATAATATATGAGTGAATCATGCCAAGCTAAAACCGTATTATGTGTGTTTCCCATTATCGGCTAAGGGTGCCAGTATGCAAATAAAATATTAATGCTGTGGTTCACACGGAGAAACTCCGGATTTGGTCAGGGTGAGACGAATGATACAGAAATCGTAGGAAATCGTAACAGTAGTAGTTACATAAATTCGGAGTGTAGGCGAACGAAGCTTGTAGTTGAGTTCGCAGATGAATGGAAATCTGAAAGTGATTAAGATTGAAGTAGGTTTGCAGCTCCTGGCAAAATGTTCCCATGTGTCTTCCTAACAATCCCACAAAGTCTTATCTCCTATATCCTACAAATCGAAACACGGCTGCAGCGAGTATGCAACTATATCCGTTTGCAGATCCCATACTAGAAGGCAGCTTCAACTTGACCTTACCTCAGCCAATCAGAGTCACCGTATCTTCTGGATCAACCAATCACATCACCGCGTTACCACTAGGTTCGAACTAGGTCCCTACTAATGCGTTCCTACGGTAACAACACAACAGCGGCACGCCAGCAACAACCATACTGCGAAGTGTACAATCGCAACACCCCCACTCAAATCGTAGTCTACTCGAGCATGCCTGCGACGTTGCAGCGTTCGAGTAGGGGGCGAAGAGTCTTGGTTGACAACGCCTTGGTCAGGTAGTCAGCGAGCTGGTTCTTGGACTCAATGTTGTCGAGCTCCACGGCACCACTCGTGATCTTCTCGCGGATGAAGTGGTAGCGCATGCCGATATGCTTGGTGCGCACCTGGTACCCGACGTTCTTGGCCGATGCCATTGCACCTGCATGCGGAGCACAGCAAGATCGGACGAAGGAGTAGGAATGCGTTGAATGTTGCCCTGCAATCGACTTCTGCGGAGCGGGAGACCTACGAGGCTGTCGTCGTGATAATTCGCGAGTAAGCGTTTGATGACATTCCCGAATGATGACTGTGAAGTGTGTGCCTTCGTTGACGCAAGCCAGACCGGCTACGCCATTGCTTTGACTTAGGTTACTGAGTGGAATAATGAGCTTCGAGCGGAGGAACAAGATCACCACTTGAATATATGTAAAGGAGGGATTTGAAAGACTCCCAAACGCGCTGGCCGGACATTGATAAAGAGGCCTGTTCGATCGTCAAGGCGTGCCAAGACCTGAGCTACGTCCTCCAGCGTACCAAGGGATTTCGTTTGTTTTGCGACCATTCAAATATCATGCACGTCTTCGTGCCGAAGGAAGAGCTAACGAAGCATGTGCGAGATCGCCTGCAGCGGTGGGCAGTGCGGCTTTGTGGTATGCGCTACACTATCGAGCACATTCCAGGCACGACCAACGTATGGGTGGACATTGCGTCGCGCTGAAGCACGTCGGCCACGGCCACCGCTGCAGCCGTTCGCACTCGACGCGATTGCCTTGCTGCAATGGCGACCGTCTCGTCTCCCAACTCCTGCCTTTACACGATCCAGACTTTGTGTTTCCTCAGCTCCAATATATACGTGATGCTCAAGAACGGGTTGGCTCACGTGTCAGAGGCAGCCTTCCAGAGCCGCTCACAGAAGAAGAGGGAGTGGGGAAGATGAACGGCAAGCCATGGATCCCGTCTGCGGCGTAGTAAGTGCTGCTGTGCGTGTCCGTCGTCGCACATTGTGGCTCGCAGGGCCACCGAGGCCAAGATGTCATGTGCACCGTGCTGGAGAATCGCTTTCAGATCCCGCTGCTGACCAACAAAATGTCGGCATTCGTCGGAAACTGCCTGCTGTGCAAACACGTGAAAGGTACCAGGCAGATTACGAGACCTTATGGACCGACGTTCACAGCCTCGAAGAGCAATGAAGCTGTCCACTACGACTTCTTGTACCGCGCAGAATAATAATAATAATAATAATAATAATAATAATAATAATAATGGTAATGGTGGGGTATATTGCGTTACCGACTAATACCAAAAGCTATTATCCCTTCTTCCCTCGAAAGTTGAGGATCAGGTGTGCTAGCCTAGAAATATATTTCCAAGTCTTAGTGTCCTTGGTCTTTAAGCTTGTGGGCTTGGATCCGTGTACATGTGTGTGCTGCCGGAATCCTTCCAGTAAGAAAAGTCATTCAGCAAGTGTCGAGAACTTAGAGCGTAGCGTAGCTCCGCAAGTTCGTCTGTTGTAGGTTCATCTTGTTGTCTTCTCTTGGTGTCCATGGCTAGATTTGCTAGTCTGTCAGCCATTTTGTTATGAGTGTTTCCATGGGTTCGCCCTAACAGAGTCCGCCAGCGTGCGTGAGCGATCGTACCAATACTGCAGTTTGTCGACCTTGGCCTGTGCTGCTCGCTCATCATGCGTATTATCAGCTGGCAATCACCGACGATATGCGCAGGTCGTAGCTGCCTCTTGGCAAGGAAGTACAGGAGGCTGTGCGGTCCCCTAAATTCAGCTACGTTGTTGATGCACCCTTTTGCAGCAATGTATGAAGTGTTTGATTGTGTGTTTATACCAGAAGCTCCAACTTCCAGTAAAACACTGCCACTTTCTCTTGAGCCGGGGTTACCGCGTGATCCTCCATCAAAGAATCCGACATAGGTAAAATCATGACACGCAAGCCTCCTTATGGCGTCTGGTGGGTCGACGAGTTCTCGCCGCAGCAGCGATCTTGTGGCCATTGCTGCCGACCACTCTCCATACCGTTTCCTACTAAGGGAGAACGATGACGTCACCTAATCAAATCCATCTTGAAGACGTCTATCGTAGAGTGCTTTGCACTCATCTACTGTTCGTGAAATTTGGTTGGTGCAGCATTCCATACCAAACAATCTCCGACCGCCGAACTCTCCGACCGGCAACAAAACCAGTCCATCGTTGTGTGTCAAGTGTGTATATTATGTTGTAATTGTGTAAGTGGTTAGGGGAGCTATAAGTGGGATTGGCGAACCCAGGCGGCGTGTGAAAGGCCGGTTTGTAGCGAGTTTATAACCGGATTTCCTGGCTCTAATTCGGCCTATGTGCCGAGAAAACGGCGAAAAACTAAAACATACATTTTCTAAGTAAAACGGGCGCCATGAGGCATGTTCACGCCCCATGGTAAATTAAGAAATGAGGGCCCGATTTGAAAATCGGCCTTTTGACGAGAGGTTTTATGCGTAATTACTTAGGCCAACCACTGGCTCACAGGAGAGACGTGGGTAAAATCCCACAAACAAGGTTTTTTGGCGATGCTTGGCTTCTGATGCCGCAAAGCCAAAGCCAGCGCCATTCCTATTTTTTTCTAGCAAGGCACAAGTCGACCACTCCCTTCTATCTCGCCCAATGGCCCGTCGCCGCGGGTAACTACGTGTTTGTATGTGCGATGCGCGGCCACCTCTGCTGTCTCTGCGTGGTGTGCTTGCTTGCGTTGAGGTTAACATTGCTGTTCCGAGAGGAGGTTAAGCTTTGTATTCGATGCTGCACTCACATGTATGTTTGAGTACGCTGTAACGAGGTTTACTTTGCTGTTCCGAAAAGAGGTTAAGCTTAGTGTTCAATACGATGCTACCGCTGTTTATCTCAAGTCTCTGATTCATAAGCATTTAATACACTCTGTATTAACTCCTTACGCTTTACTCGCCTTATCCATCTATGTCGATGCGAGTTGTCCTCCACATCCTCGTCCTCGAAGAAGCGTCTGCGGACTAGAAGGCGACACTCTTTTTCGAAGGCAGCGACGACGCCATCGTGGATGTGCGCGCGCGGCTCCCATTTGACCAGATAGTTCGTCTGCCCATTCTCGCGCTTCACGCCAGCGGCTTGCGAACGTGGTGCTGCTTCTCACCATCAAATGCCTCAGTTTCTTCTTCGCCAGATGGAGCAGGCTCAAGAAGCCATTCGCGCACGTCGTGATGTAGGGCCCGTCGCTTCGTCCGTTCGGCAAGCGAGGCGTAGATGACTTCGATGGCCCCGAGCAGCCATTTGGCAGATGCAACAACCGTGTTCATGGTAAGTCGGAGGTGTTGAATGGCTTCATCACTAAGGTGAATTTTGTTCTCCTTGCTAGGAGCGATGCAGAGCGTCTTGAACTCTTTCGCGGAGCTGAATTCGTTCTTGGTGGCCTTCGACGGCATGGCGGAGGAGCTGGAAATTACAGAGTGCGCACAAGAACAACCAAGAGCCCAGTGGACGTGAGTGACTGGTGTTCATCAAAAAGGTAAGCTTTGCGAAATTACGGGGTGGAGACTAAACCTATGATGTTATTTGCGTGTGGCGGCGCGGGGTCGACGATGCGGCTAGCGGCTTGAAGCGTGATCATTAAGATGACCACTCTTGCGCAACTTGCGCATGGACTTCAAGACGTTTTGGGCTCCATGGGCCTTAATATCGTGCTCACGGAGGAGCGATAGCAGCTTTGCTTCAGCTGCTGTGCCGATCGCCAGCACTTCGTCTCGGTACCGCGGTACCTTCTAGTCCAATTCGGAGCCGTCTGGAATGAAGAGCTTCAAGAACGCGACAACAAGCTTGGCGGTGGATCGAGTATGCTTCGTCACTGCGTTTGTCGAGTTCCACATGCGCGGCGCTTGAGCGTACCAGGAGAACCAGACACCTTTCAAGCTGGAAGCCGTAGATTTGCGTCATCGCTTTGCCGTTGGTGCATTGTCGCTTGCGCTCACACTTGTTGCTTGTGCTGGTGGTGTCCGTTTGTGTTTATTGTAGACCTTAGCCTCCATCATAGACATCCGCGTGTGAAGCGTGTGGTTGACTTGGACTAATTGCTGAATCAAGGCTGCTTGGTGTCGAAATATGGGTTGTTCAGTGATGTCGGTCGTGGTTGTTGGACCGGATGTGTTCGCTGTGGGGTTCGATGCTCTTGAATTACAGGAGAGGTACGCCGACCACGCCAGGAGCTCGTTCACGCTGACGGATTTCTCCACGGCGCATGCATCGATCCGTTGAGCTGCAAGTCCGTCAGCCTTCGCTTCCTTCAACGACGGGTAGTGGCACAACCGGTACGCCGTAAGCGTGTCGACTACGCGCGCATTGACGTTGTACGATGTCGTCTCCAGTCCTAACGAAGCCGAGAAGAGCGACGACGCAACACCTTGGATCTTCGCCTGCGTATCGGAGTCGAGGATATCGTGCGTCAGAAGAGGGACGGGTTTTTCGGGATCATGACAGCTCTAGACTCTTCCGACTTTGTGGTCCTCGGCTGGAGTGTTGAAGACATAAGCGAAGGCCTTGTTCGTCGCCGTCATGTTCCACGCTCCCCGGTCGAAGATCCACTGTACGCACATGCCGGCACCGTTCGAGTGGTGCGCTCCCCCTCGGCGAAACGAATGAGATGTCAACCGCTCAGCCACTCCAGCTTTAGTGACGTTCGGTCAAGGACGCGGTTCACGTAGCTGTGGATACCGGGCGACGCATCAGTGCTCTTGGACTTGTCACCGTTCGCCGCCTGGAGTGTCGACGCGGCTCCCGGATGGTCGAACAAGTCGATTAATGACGTGGACGGGGTCAACGCGGCTTGCGACATTGATTGTTGCTCAGGAAGTTGGTTGGGCAGTGACACCGTCGGAGATTGCTGCGTGATCAGCGCAAGCGCGATGGCAAGCAGAGGGCACGTGGCAAAATCGGCGTCTGGGAAAAGTGATAGACATGTCTCCTCAGACATCTTGGCTCTAATGAAGCGAACGAAGAAGATGTCCCCAGACCCGATGGACAGGTTTGCCTTGTGTAGAAGCGTCAGGTCCGACGCACGTCCGAAGACGTACCAGAGCAGGCAGAGGAGCGCAGCGTCCTGGTAGTCAGCGGCAGTAACGACAGTCGAATAGAGGTACTCTGTCATTTGCTTGAGCGCCTTCTTCGTACACGCCGGCGCCTTGTTAACGAACGTTCCGGACTCGCGTTTCATGCAGTGTCGTTACAACGCTTGTCCCTTCTTAAGCAGATTCTTGTCGACTCCTGCGCGATGCTGGGGAGGGCTGACCCAGCAGCCAGTTCTTGGCTTGCCGATAGTACTGCATGACCGATTGTCGAACTGGGAACTGGCCTTTACGACCCTCCTTGAAAGCGAGGTTCATGTCGAACTTGTCCACCACCGCTTCCAGGATGAGAAGGGCGATTTCGCGCGTCATGTACGTCTCTAGATAGTCCCAGCTGACGTCTTCGTCCTTCAGGAACTTCAAGAAAGCTTTTGCCGCACCTTCGCGGGCGCGTTTCGTGTTGGTGGGTGCAAGGTCGCTGAGGCTCATCGTTGGTCGGGGGCGTCGGAGCTTGAGGGTTATTCGGCAACTATGCGAATGGCTGAGAAATTGTAGAGGGGTATCAATATCTTGGCCACGACCTCCGACTCGATACGTCGGACATGTGGGTACGCGGCCCCCACAAACTCAATAAGTCTCTGATTGGTTAAAATAAAGTGGAGGGTGACGTTGATTCGATAATAAAACAAATTCCGTCGTAAGACGCATCCTCCTATGGCAAAATACTATATAATGAGTTGTAGTATAGTCGGAGAGTTAACGATATTCATCCATATCGCTGTTAAACAGTGACCTACCGCATGTTTCCAGTACATATTGACGACATTCGTCATTGTGTACGTGGTTAGTTGCTGTCTCTGCTCGGATTGTTGTTTAACCACCCAGAACGGAAATCCATGCACTCGGAGGGCGGGTATTTCAATCTAAACGAAAACAAACTCCTCCAGACTGTGCTGGACATGGTCCTCGTGCAGATTACCGAAGAATCGCATTGTCCAGCTCCTAACTTATTTCGCCCACGGATAATCCCAAAATACATGCGAAAAGGTAATCCTTAGATGTCCGCACATTGTGTGTGAGGGCACCCAGCAGTGTTACGCTCCTTGATCCACAAAGATAGCACGTGTGATTTGAAGCGATACAGGAGCGTGTACTGGTATGCTGTTGCACCGGTGATGTTGGCAAGTTCTTTCCACAATATTTCCTGAGTGCCTCGCATATGGCATCGTTATCTCCGTACTATGCTGAGTCAGCTCGCTCCACCCCTCGCTTTCCACGTTGAGTGCGTTTCGCCATCACTAGTTTTCTCCAGCGCGCACGAGTCTGCTTCCATCTTCTATTACCCGCCCTTATTGCAGACATTCGTGTTGTCCAGACGTGTGGTGCTGTCCAGACCGTTTTGCTGGGCACTTTTAAGAACCTGACAATCTCATAGTCTAACAGTGGTGGAGTTGAGTGTTCGAAGACGTTGGCATCAGTAGATCACCAGCTGTGTGAGATCACTGCTGCCGGGCATGCTGTAATTTTAAAGTCATGAGCGGGGTCTTCCAGCGTGTGCGAGACTATAACCTGATTACTAGCGTGGGGCTATAGCAACAGTTGCGGGAACGCCGTCAATACTCCAAAAGCGAGATCACAAAATTGGTGGGCCAGTTTTGAAGCCAACAGGAAGCTGTACTGGGGACTGTACATCCGAACTACGTGGTCGCATCCACTCCCAATCGATCGCATCTATCACCATAGTTGCAGTCTCCGCAAGGTTTGAGAATCGCTTTGTTAATATGTATTTCCATCAGCGTTAAAAAGAGGAAGATCGTGGATGCGTACATGTTTAACGCTTTCGGCTACAAATATACCGAAGTTTTATTTTCCTGAAGCTCAGCCAGCCGTACATTTGGCTCGGAAATATTGTTGGAGAGTCAATAGTGCCCTTGTGGTCGGTGGGCAATCGAGCGCGCAACCCACCTCGTATTAGAACCGCGGACTTTATGGGGTATTTGAAATCACCAGCTCGGAGTTACATGTGTAGCTGAGTTGCCGTCGCGCTGTATGAAGACGTCTCCGACAATGCGAGCTATACGTGAGCTTGTTAGGGCCATTCTTCAACTACTTGGGCGCTCAACACACGTAGTTCACGCAAGAAGTTTGACATCGCCAATCCACCTTCCGATGTCGGTAGTTCTAACACCTTCGCACTTACCCATCCTTTGATGTCGGCCGTGCGAATGAGCTGTTCCACACAAAGTTCTGTATTCTTTTGTCGGCGTCACGAGCGATAGAGTTGGTGGGCCACGCGTGTTGAGCCACATATCGTAGTTTGGGCAAAATTATCGCATTCGCAATGTCTATACGTTGAGGCACAGAGTTGGTTTTATCATTTGCCAATGCTAACCTTGCTGTTAAGGCAGCGAAAGCTCTTTTCCAGGCTTCACCCGTTGTATCCACGGTTCCCGCCCAGTGCCCAAGATACCTGGCCTCCGATTAAACAGGTATCAGTACTCGTTCCTGTGTTTGTTCCTGCGAATAGTTTATCGTGCTTGTACGAATCAGTGGTACGTGGAAGCGCTGCGGATTGTGGACGCCGTCAGGTCTGACGATATGTCAAAAATCTGCTTGCCGTGGTGGTGTGACATCAACGCAGTAAAGCATAATGCAAGGCAAGGCAAAGTACCGTCGCGTCCTACGCTCTCCAAAGACAACGAGTGGGAGTTGATGAAACGGATGTGTGTGCTAAATCCACAGAAAAGGATCAAAATCTCGACAGTGGTGGACGAACTGGCGAGGTTGACCAACATCGATAACCAAGAGACTGACAATTGTACCACCTTATTGTCAAAGGCAGTAAATCAGGGCCCGATCGACGTAATTGTTAAAGCGCGACAGCCAAAGCGAGCGAGTCGGACAGAGTGCTCACGTTGTATCTGGCGTTGTGCAATTACTTGGAGCTCATGTACAGCAAGATCGAAGCTATCAGCAACAGCGAGTGTCATGCTGTGTTCTATGCGATTGTATCTGACTTTAATTCGGCCACGTCAAAGTTGAAAGCTAGCACGTCGAACCTTGTGTCAATTGCTGAGACGACGATGCGGTGTTACGCGTTGCGCCGCCGGCTGGACAAACTTTGTGATGCGTACTTTATTGCCTATGGGAAGGAGCTGCACCGTCAAGAGCGGGATCAGTATTCCAAATGACATACTTAGTATCACAATCGCCGAACTTGCGGCGAAAACGTCCGGCCGGTCTTTGATGCTGTTGACACTGGCGTACGGCCTGCTCAGTCTGCAGAAGCAAATATTAATTCGATTCATTGCACGAAAGTAGGGTGCTTTACTACTTTACTTAACTTTCGTGAAACTGTACTCCAAGTTTAATGATAGCCGTTCATCAACTAACCTCCAAATACACGTCCTATTTGCAACATCAATTATAAGTGATGCAGGGTTTATAAACAAACAGAGGAGCTCTTCACCACCGACATTAGTTTTGCTGTACGAGAACAAAGAGTACTATCGCTGACTATGCTGTGCCAATGTGTCAGAAAGCATTTGTCAAAGAGAAATATGCTTCAACGGAATATCAAAAAAGGAAGATGTATTAACCATGAAAAGTCCTCAGTGGTTAGACGTGGAATACTAGGAACACCCGTGGGAACTTCGATGCGAGTAATGATTTTTAAATCATTAAAAAAATCGAAGTGGGATCAACGACGCTCCACTTCTGGTTCGAGTTGTTGGGCGAGCAGCCATAAACCTGCACCTTGTTATTCTGCGCCGGATCCTGGTCGAGACAGTAGCCCTTGTGATTCACAATGTGAGTGGTGTGCTGTAGCGTGTTACTCGCGTTATCGAGCGACCACTTCTGGTTCGCCTCCAGCGATACACGTGGACATTTTCGCCATCCTGGGGTTGGTACGCGTCGCGTACCACGCTACTAAATAGTGGTCGCTGCTCTTCGAGCGCACCTGCTGGGTGGCCGTGTCGATGAACAACACTTGTTGCTCCTGCACCAACCAATCACTTGATTTGGCCGACAAGTACGGACCGCCATCATTATCCGACAGCATCACGTTGGTATTAGTGCTACGAATGGCACGTGGTTCCTTCCAGTCGATTTTCAACGTCAAAAGTAAGTTCTTCACCAAGCCAGCAGTCTCATGACTGTCAAAATAAACTTCAACGGCCTCCAGAGGTCCAGCCCGTCTCCGAGATAACGAGTTCTATGCCATTTTCGCAGCAGCCACACGAAACGATCCAAGGTAGAGTCAACACCCTGCATCGTCTTTGTAAAAATACTAACTTAAGTTAAAATTAGTATGAGTAAATTATCTGAGTGGTGTATAAAGTTGAGGTGATTAGAACCATAATATAGCATGTATACGCTATATTATAGTGCCTGAACTACAATTCACCATCCTGGGGTCGCCATCTCGCAATCGTCGACATGGGGAGCAAGCCCAAGACGTCGGATGAGGAGGCGACTCCGCCGCCTCGTGTTTTCCCTTACTTCTCTGCGCTCGTAGTGGGACTGGTGGCGGTACTTGCAGCTGCGGTGGCTGTGGTGGACCCTTCGGAGTTGCAACAGCTGGTGTCCACTTATACAGGTGTCTCGTTCAACGAAACAGTCTCCAATGGCGTCGACTGCTCTCAGGCCGAACAATATTTGACCAATGTATTGCCAGTCAAGGGCTTCCACGTTCTGTGTATCAAGAAAGGACAGGGGGGAGAGTAAGTTGACTTAGGATAAAGATGTTGACTTTGCCACTTAACGCTAAGTGGACATTGATGGTCACTTGTTTTGCAGGTTGGGCATCACGGCGTATAAGGACGGAAATGAGGGGTCCATTACAACGCAGAGTAAAGTGGAGCTGACACACTTGAAGAAGCAGCTGGAGACGATCTTGGACATTGAAGGACCAAAGGACGATATTGCACTCCAATACAAGCAGACCTATGCATTCTTCACACCTGATGGAAAGAAGCTGGAGAAGGTGGACGACATGGTTAATCAAGTTGTCTTCCTCTTTGAAGGAGGACAATTTATCTGGCCGGGCATTCGTATCCATCACAAGAGTAAGTTTTGGGAGTTTACAGGCTAACGAAAAGTGTCAACAGTGTCTAAAGTTTCTTTTTTTGTAGCTGTGGTGAAGGATGTCACTGGCAAGGGTGACGTGGTGCTGGAGACGTTGAGCATGACTCCGCTGGTCTTTAGTGTCGAGGAGTTCCTGAAAGACGACGAGATCGACATCATCATGGACTTGTCGCTGGAGCATCTGAAGCCATCGACGGTGACGCTGTTGGACGGACATGAAAACCGAGCAGCTACGGACTGGCGTACCAGTACGACGTATTTCCTCTCGTCAGAGAAACACCCGAAGCTCGATGAAATTGACCAGCGAGTGGCAGACCTAACCAAGGTGCCGATCGATCACCAGGAAGACGTGCAGGTGCTTCGTTACGAGGAGACACAGAAGTATGATCACCATACAGACTATTTTCCGGTGGAACATCACAAGAATTCACCTAAGGTGCTGGAAAGTATCGACTACGGATACAAAAACCGCATGATCACGGTATTCTGGTACATGTCGGACGTGGCGAAAGGTGGTCACACCATTTTCCCTCGAGCGGGCGGAGCCCCACGCCCAAAATCGATGAAAGACTGTACGAAGGGACTGAAGGTGCCTCCGAAGAAGCGCAAGGTCATCGTGTTCTACAGCATGTTGCCTAACGGCGAAGGAGACCCGATGAGTCTTCACGGTGGGTGTCCTGTTGAAGATGGCATAAAGTATTCCGGTAACAAATGGGTCTGGAACAAGGCCAGACACTGAACTTGGATAGCAGACGAAAGCTCGGAAAAACTGACGCGGAAAATGTACGAATTTGAGTTGCAGTGTGAATCTGACGCTGGTTCTAGTGTTGTTGTCGCTGTCGTGTGTGTATGCGCGGAATTGTCTTGTGGGGAAATTGTGAGAAGCGGACACGATTACAGTCATACCAGTACATGGAACGAGATGAATTGATGATGGCGTGCAACGCTGCAAACGAATAATCGAAGTGGTGGTGAGTGAATCCGTGTGAAGACGCGGCTTTCGTTTTTCAACTGTAGCAGGTAGATCAGTGATCCACCTGCTACAACTTCCAGTTTGCGAGTGCTGACACCATTATCGCCGAGGTAAGCAAAATTTGCGTGCAATTATGGCAATACTTTCCAATGCCACTGTCGCACCAAGCTAACGACTTGTCGATGCTACAAGCTTCAAACCTAGAGCTGGATCCATAATGTAGATAACCGTCGGATTGGATGCTATTGACTCCGACAGCGTCTCTCAGTAGAGAACCACCTTGTGGGTGCACGCGTACTCGTATGATACCAATTGCTTATGCAATGTGCTTCATGCGCTCCGTATGTTGACATGATATCAATCCCTCCTCCTGCTCGTGTCACTTTCAATTCTTTTCACCAACGTACCAAGCTGTCCAAAAACTTTCCTGCCAAGATGAAGCTGTACCCCCCTCTTGCGACCGCCCCCACCTTGATCGTGTACTCTACTGTCTTTGGGTATATCATCGACAACACGCGCAACGGATCAGGCTCCACCATGTGTCAAAGCTTGTACCATGATCTGCTAACGCTGCAGGGTGGCGTCACCAACAAAATCCGTATCAACGCGTTGGTAGATTGCAAGTAGGGTGAACCTTTGTTGCAGTAGGGAATCATCGTCAAGGTGGATCTTGGCATCTCCACAACGAGTGGTCACGACTACTTCCCCCAGGAGAAGGCCAAACTTGGTGAAATTATTGAAAAGGGCTTAGTCGATGACAGAGTGGTTAATCTCCAAGTGGGTAACAACGCTAACTCCACTGGAGCGATCAATGTCGACCTCATCAGTGATTCGCGATTACCTTCGTGGTCGTGCGTGGAGTGACCGTTGCTATCACGACCTCCGACTCCGTTGACGGTTACAACGCCAACCCGCAGCTTATCGATGCAGTAGACTATGTCTCGGTCAACTACTTCTCCTTTTGGGAGAAAGCTGATGAGAACAAAGGTGTGTCCATTACCTTGGACCGCTTGCAGAACCTCCGTGTGGCTGCTGCGAAGAAGGCAAAGGGCTCGTTATTTCAGAGACGGGTTAGAGTTCTGGTAGCTCGAACCCTTCCGCCGGTGTGGCATCCACGAGAACCAGGTCAGGTTCTACTCGGAATGACCCACTGGCATAACTTGACCTACTATTGGTCTGATGCATTTGACGCGACCTGGCTGGGTGCCAACGCCGTTGAAGCATTTACGGGACTGCTGGTCTGATGGAGAACTTCTTTTTGACGCTTAAAATCGACTGGAAGAGCCTCGTGTCATTCGTAGCGCTAGTACCAATTTGATGCGGCCTGTACATGTCGGCCAAGTCGAATGATTGGTTGGTTCAGGAGCAACAAGTGTGGTTCTTCGACTCGGGCACCCAGCAGGTGCGATCGAAGCATACCAACCCCAGAATGGCGGAAATGTCCACGTGTACCGCTGCATGGATAATGAGGCGAACTAGAAGTGGTTGTTTGACAACGCGACTACCACTCTGCGGCTCACAAGGGCTTCTGTCTCGACCAGGATTCGGCGCAAAATAACAAGTGCAGCTTTACGGCTGCTCGCCCAAAAACCCGAACCAAAAAAGAGACGTCATTGTTCCCGTTGCCATTTAGACCACGACTAGCATCAAAGTTCCCGCGCTTGTGCACTCAGGGGTTAAAGTCGGTCTAATCACTGAACATTTCCACATTGGCATACATGTATATCCGCCTTTTGTGTGAAAATAAATTCCGTTCAAATGTATGTTTCCTTTGACAAACACGTTTGATACATTGGCTTAGCGAAGTCAGCGAGAATACTCTGCTCTCTTCATACGTTGAGATCAACACGGCGACGGAAACACTCGAATGTAAACTGAAATTTCATTCAGAGTCTCTTCAGTGATACGATTCTCCGCATGTTTGTGTAAAATTGGAAAACGCTTCCCGTAGCCGTGGAACAGATCACAGATCCCAAAAATAGCCGTGTGAGAAAGGGCAGGAATAAGTCTGGGAGTCAATCCAAATCTGTGCGAGGTGCCGGTAGATTCTAAAAGTGTGCTCCCATCTTTCGCCCAGTTGTGCAAAAAACGGTAATGAGCACTCACACGTGCGGTATTGTAAAAAAAATATGGATTAGTTCGAGTACAAACGGATTACCTGCGGAACTAATCCATCCTCCAAAGTAGCCCCCGAGTAATCTTACGTAGAAAATCTGCGGAGACCGAAAACGAGTTGCCTCTCCGACCACGGATTGGTTTTGCTGTTTGTGTAGGCACGAAAACCGCCAACGACCCAGTTCTCATTCCTCAATTTACCCAGCACCCAACAGTTCCCGCTTCTGACCAAGAGCAACCACCGATCGCCAATGCGTCTCTCTTGCATTCTGCTAGTAGTTGCTGCTACTACCACCCTCCTCACGAGCGGTAACGCTGTGGCCGGAGTCTCTGTCCGCACCACGGATGTCCCGACAATGACATCGCCTGAAGGGGTTGCCTCACTTGGTACGGATCAAGGCACGGGCGGCGAAAAGAGGCGTTTGCGCTACCGTGGCAACGAGGAAGACGAAAATGGCGATGATGAAGAAGAAAGGGTCGGCGGCGCCAACCTCTTTCAGATTGAAAAACTCGACGAGATTGCATAAAAAGCAAACGGCTTGAGCGCCAGTGATGTGGACGGAAAGGTTCTGAAGTATTTCCAGAGGCTGGTCGAATATAAGTACAACTCCTACAATCTCCCCGGCGTCTTGGACGAGAGTAAATACGACAAGCTCCGTCAGTTGTACCGAACGTGGAAGTACCACCACACAGCCTACGGTCGGGCTAACTAGTTACGAGTCTCCAAATGGACAACCATTTTGCGGGATGTTCTAGTTGACAGTAGAATTCGTAACTTTCAATACAACTGTTACCTCAACTTGTTCTATTCTCATGTCCGCTATCCGTGGGAAGAGGTATTTCCTTTCATTTTCTTTCAAAACTGGGTTATTTCCGAAATAGCACAGTCAATCAAAGCAATTCCCTTCCTTCGTAGATTCAGGTTGCAGCAAGTCATGGCTGACCGGGCAGGCTAGACCACTCAGAACAAAATGATACTACCTCCGTGAGGAAAATACTGCACCTTTTAGAAAAAAAATTGTAGCGCTCCGCCTCGTTCTTTTGAGCGGTTATAAGATATGCAGAGGGCAGTCGATAGAGGGATAATGTGACGAGATTTGGTGAATGGTTCGCGAATGACAAGAATCTCCTACATGTACACGTATCGTAGTCTGATGGTGTTCTTGTTCCACTAAATCACGAGTAGCTGCAGGCGTTCTTGTTCCGTCTTCCCAGCAATAGCTAGACTAAAGCCCCAATAGCTCAGCAATGCCTGTGCGATGGAGTATTTACATGTACATACTTACCCGCAGCATGTTCCCGCAGCTTCTCATGGGAGCTGATAATGCATCCCAAATATGTGCCGAAACTGTCCCAAACTGCCCCAAACGTCCCAAATTCTGAAACCATTTAGGCACAGATTTGGAGCGAAATAATCGTTGGCAAAATGTAAAACGATCCTAAAACCGTGCCAAAACTGAGATGGTCATTGAGCGTTCGTACGTTAAGTGAATTCGTGAGGCCTCAGAGAGACCGTTTGCAACCGAAGCGAAGCGGAGGTCTGCAATGGTCGGCGCGTGGGCCGGAGTAGTTGCCCTAACAAGGAGCTCACGTTGGGAACGTGATTGTGAGCGAAGCGTGTGAGAACCAAGCCAAACAATGACAAATGTAGTTCTGGCACAAATATGTGCCAAAAGCAAAATATATTTGGGAAAAGTTTGGGATTTGGGGCGTTTTTGGGGTGCATTATCCGACTTCCTTCTCATCAATCTCATTCGCTCATTAGGCAAGCGCATGTCTTGCTAACCGCCTAGCCTCTTCCTATGACAACCCGAGCAAGCTATACTGTCCCCACTTACACCCGCCTTCATCCCAATCCTCCATCTGATCAAAATTACAACAGCACGCGCGTTAGAACAACACAGCAGTCACCACGAAGTCTTCTCGCCTCACCTGCATGCACACTACCCCCCACTCCAGGGCTTCTTGCCTCGCTGCCGCCCTGTCGGACCTGCATACACACTCCTCCTCTCGCCATTCTTCTTGCCTTGTAGCCGCTCTGCCGATCCTCCCGCTTTTGCAAAGTGAGCGGGCGAGAGATTCAACTTCGAGAGGGTAAGTATCGATTTGGAAAGAGTACTGCGGGTATCGACTTTGACCATACCCTTGGCGAATATGGGAGGGTATTATATATTAGTAGACTGAAATTTTATTGGAAATGTGCAGTATTTTCCTTACGGAGGTAGTACGAAACAGCGTCCGTCCATACTCGGATGGAGCAAGAAGCAGTGCATTGATGGAAATCTGCTCTCGGCCAACTCCTCATAACGGCAAATGCGAGCGATTCCAGTGCTAAAACGCTTCTGGGGATTCTTGAAGATGCCGCTAAAGAAGACAAACGCGAGATTATTTGATTGCTTGAGACTGTTAAACGACACATGTAGGGAAGTGTTTTCGGCAGTAATAAACAGTAGACCATGCGATTTATCCCACTTATCCCAGCTAAGCAGCTTACAAGAACGGCGACGCATTGTGAGGTGGTCCTCGTATTGCTCATCACTGAGTGGGACCTCCGCTTCTCCAAAGTTGTCGCCGTTGTTTAGAGCTTCACGAGCCGCGTCCGTGAGTTGTTCCCACATGATTAGGTCCTGGTACTCGCCATCGAAAATGGCAAAATCCATGATGTACCCCAATTAAACCGATACTCAAATCGGAGAGAGGTGTTGGAGCCGTAAATTTCAACACTTCTGCTTAAATGGCCTTCCGTTCGGTAGCCAGCAAAATTGTATGTGAACAGTGTACCTGTTTATCGTACTTGGAGTCGGACGTGGACAAGGAGACTGCTGCGATATTGGGAGTCTCCAAGTCAGGGTTATCAACCCACACAACGACGCTCTTCCAGTCGTGGCGTCTCGAGGGGAATCCCATAAAGTTGAAACCTTTCGGGAAGCACCAGGCGTACATGATGGCCCACACGTTCTTGTACCATCCAGCTCGACTGTAGATCTGAGTGCCCATCGGAGCAATCCGGCAGCCGTCGTTCCCTTTAGGCCGCCATTAGTCTCTCCGGCAGCATTTACGGCAGGAAATGGGGCGCAGATGTTTGCCCGTATGAGAAGTTGGGGCTTGAATTTGATGGCAGCTTCTTCGGAGATGGTGTTCGGCTCCGGTTGAGGAAAGGGTTCTAGCTTGTCATGATCGACGGTCGCTGTAGCACAAGCTACCAGAGCTGCAAAAAGCGCCGCAGCAAGAGCTCCAAGCTTAATCTCGGTCTGAAGTAAAAGAAAATGAAATTTAAAATGGCGCATAACGCTTGTTTGAATAGCATGCATCGGTGTATCTCGGCATGCTTGGGCATCTACCCACATCAACTTGTGTTGGCTTTGTCGAAGATGGGGTGAGATGGGATTCCCAATAACCGGCGCAGTGGTTTTGGTCATGTATTGTGATTTTTAGCATGCAAACTTATATGGATAGTATAATATCTGTATGGTCATATGATCGGAGAGTACCTGGTACATGTACATGCACAACGACGGATGTACATGTACGCAATACATGCACTGTCCGATCGTATGACCTTGGATTCTGAATACGGTATATATTTTTAAGTACGATCAAGTACATGTATTAAAATACATGTACTTGATTGTAGTATGGATAGGGGAACTAAAACATCATGTATTAGGGAGTTTTATCCTAACGTTAATCATCGATCCTATCGGGAGTTGTCACCGCAGACTGCACAGTGCAGTCTGCACTGTATTACGCGCCAAATGATTACAGTACGTATTACTATAATACCTACAGTATGTTCAATCACGAGGATATTGGACTGTATATCGAATAGGCAAGACTTCAGCGAATCCGGTATGATAGGCTATCATACCGGATTCGCTAAATTCATTCATTCATTGATAGCCTATTTCAAAACTCAAATCCACATTCAAAGTCTACCCCCAATTACAGTGGCGTTTTTAAAAGTGTTAAACGCCATTGAATGTGACCTGCTTAGGTGCGAATTTGGGGTTTGACCTGCGGGAATCGCTCCATTATATTCGAGATGGCATACTTGGCCTGTTCAGAAATCGATTTATTATTCATTCCGCAATTCGCTCAGCAGTGCGCAAGGCACCGATTTTCCATCGCATAGTTCAAGAACCAATAAAACAAGCATGCCCCTCACCACGTTTTCGCGATAGGCATTCTGTCACTCCTACCGGTCGCCACTACAGCGCTCGCTACGACAAAGAATTCCAATGCAATGGTTAAGGATGGCCCGTCGCCTAATCTCACTCATGGAATCTACGCCGATAGTGGTCGACTTCTGCGTCCAGTCGAGAAGGATGAAGAGGAAATCGAAGAAGAAAGATTTCTGAGCAAGCTCGGGAAGTGGCTGCAGAAGAAAAACCCATTTACCGAAGCTGGAAAAAGACACAAGGTGTTGAACAACTACAGGAAGCAAGCGGTCAAAATATCAAGATGCGCGCCAGAAGAAGCGCAAAAATATTAGGAATTCGGGAGGGACCCCAAACTTCTGAGAAGCTCTTAGCCGGTTGATCCGTACGTGCCGCCGGCAACAAGAGTCTACACGACTCTGAGTTGTTCATTCCCTTTAACCACTAGACAAATACACAATTGATCAACCTATCCTTTTATTTATACGAGTTGATGATACCCGTGTTTTAATGAACATGCGCCGCCTCCAACAAGGAGCCCATTTCCGTGCAATCGTTCAACTCATTGATCCTGATAACGTGTTGCTTGGTACACTCCAGAGGCCTACCAATACCGTAAAAATTGAATTGGTGCTAACTAGATACAGTAATAATTTTTACAATTTAGCATCGCTCAATCTTAAATATTACCGCAATTTATTTTGCATTGAGTATTATCAACTTCTGCTATTATATTTAATATCTTTCCTACCAAGTCTAATGCTTTCTGTAGCCACCCCACCCCGATTGGGATCCAAACAAAAGTCTAAACCGGGCCGAGATCTTCAGATCAGCAAAGAGCACCTCTATTTATATTTCTTTTTGAGTTTTAAAAAACCTCTTATGTGCCTTTTCTCTTATACTTTATAAAAAAGTGTCACATTCATTTCATTTTTCAGGTGAGGTACAGTGTTCTCTCTAACCGGGGTTCACAACTCTTTTCTTCTGACTCGTGATCCTAAAACTATAAACGGTTCCGAATCGTGACTGCCATGTTTCTTCGGTTGCCTTCCTGTTTGTGTGCAATTTATTAATGATTTGCCAACCTATACGACCATTTTAATCATACTCATTCGAGTTTTGACTCAAAACTGTTGAGTGGTCAATATCATTCCTGAGGAACTTTACCTTGAAGACGCTGCATTCGACGTTGCTCCAGTGGAAAACATCATAGCTAGTCGCCGTCCTGTAGAGATTCGAAGGCGGGTCGCCAGTCACTCTTTTTCATATTTATTGTCAATAGCTGGGTCAATTTTTATTGTATTGGGATCCTGAATCACCAATAATAAATATTTTTATTGGAAAACCCAATAATGTTTTTAATTTAAATATTTTTTGCCGACCACTGGTACACTCATATATTAAGAGTGAAGGTTGCGAATGAGGCTTGTAGTCGATGTGAGCAGATGAATGGAAATCAGAAAGTGAGTTCAATTGAGCTAATGTATTTGCCTACTTGCTTCTCCTACACATGCAATGCCCTCTGTGCACCCTTGGTATCGTCAACGGCACGGCCCAAACGATTAGAGATACGGCCCTAACGGATTGGCGCAAAAGGTACAAGATACGGTCCAAACGCAGATCCCTTGATTAGCCAAATCGAAGCTGTCGACCAATCACAGATCACGATCCCTTAAGATCCGCCAATCAGATCGCACGATTCAGGCAGCTTCAACAGTTGCCCCCACTGGCCACGCGCCCAGCACGCGCACAACCAAACTCGATGGAGGAGGTTTGCGCTAAGCATTAGCTGATGATTCGGATATGCAGCAGGACTTGGATCAATTTATTTCGTTTCGCGACTACGAGCAGTTTGGCTCGGGGTGTTGCTATTCGTGGAAGTAGAGAGGGAGGTTCCCAGTTCCGACCTACGACGCTGCAAGCGGAAGTTCATGATCAACTTGTTAACGGTACGTATGCAGGGATGGCAGGTCAATTGGTGTTGGAGACCGTGTAATCGGAATCGAAGGTGTTTGATTTATTGCCACACCCAACGACCTTGCGTTTTGCCTACGACTGGAAGTTTGGAATTCATGGATAGTCAACGATGCATTTTGGGCGCATGGACCCAGAGACGAAGCGGTCACGCGCTCGCCAGTATGAAACGAACAATTTCTCGAGTAAATATCCGGTACCGATTCCAGCGCGCGCGCGACGACTATCAGTGACGTTGAAGATGCTATTGATATGCTTACAGCAATTAGCACTACCAGTGGTGTTGACCCTGCTGAAGGCTGAACGACAGTTCCTGCTTATGTCATGTGTCCAGAAGGACATGCCCGACCCGGCTGCAATCGAAGAACTGGTGCTCTTCCTCGATGAACGGTTTGAGCACTTCCCCGCCCGAATCCCACGTCGCGACCTCTCTGCTGCGGCAAATATGGCGCAAGAATTGTCGACTGAGCACAATGCTTATATGCGTCTCGTTCACGCGGTCCTTCGCAGGCGCGTTGCCTCACTTGCACCTGCGAGCACACTCGGCGCGGGTGCTCACAAAGGCGGTTCTCGGGTTTACAAGGATCGCAGTGTTAAGTACCCAGGACGGCGTCCCCAGCGCACGGTCCCATCTGAAGTTCTAGCAGCTCTGCCGAAGCAACATAGAAAAGCTTTATGCATGAGATACGTGTCTAACCAGGGCTGTCGGGGTCAAGGAACCACTTGCATTCATGAAGAGCGTGGTCATTTCCAACCCGCAACGCTCCCCAAGATTGTGCGCTAGCAAACCGAGAAGTATTTCGGTGGAGTTCGAAGTTTGACGCTCAAAGACGGTGATAACGAGGCCTGGAATCGGTGGTCGGGGGCGCAGTTATTTACCTCTACCTTTCCGAGAAGTCTAAGTGGTCTTTATGCCGATAAGTCTGATATCGCTACCAATTACCAATCAGCAGCAAACCCTACGTTGGTTCGCCACGAGATATAAACGGGAGCAAGTACGAGCGTACTCCACTGTCGTAGTGTCTTTATCCCCAATGCGAGAATATTCCTCCACTATAGTGCGTTTTACCCCGACGCGAGATCACTCCGTCGCGAGGGGTTTTCTGTCCCAGGTGCGACAGTACTCCACGAAACAATTACCAGGCTCACCTGTGCGAGCATGTTCCACATGGTGCAATTGGTGGCCGTTGGTGCGAGATTACTAGCGTTCATAGGAAGAATGAGAATGTTTTCCATCGTTTACAGGCGAAGCTCGCAGTGGAATGCTCTGAAATTGCTGAGGTGGACGCTTTGACTGTGCAACATCGCAACCAAGATTGCGAGCTATCGACAATGTTGAGCGAGATTCGTACTGGTACTTCGGCTGGACAATTGCTGCGGGCATTTGTTACGCAAAGAGAACACGCATTCGTCCAGACCATTCTGGCGCGACATCGGTTGCTAACGGTTCATAGAGCCAGTGTCCATACAGCTCTTCGACAAGCTTTGGATGCACACAGTTTTCCCTGGCCAACCCACTGTCCACGATATACAATTGTGAATGGCACTAAGCATTTGTTGCTCAACCACGCCAAGCAGACGACAACCAGCTCGCTTATTAGGCGTTCGGGTATGCCATTGCCCGCTGTTGTTAGGCTTATCCGAGGTGACGCTTTAGCAGATCCACATTCTAACAATGCGTTAGAGCTGAGCGACCATCTTCCAGGCTAGAAAGCGTATGCAGACAAAGGCCGAAGGGAATCCATAGTAAGTCACGGGGTAACTCCAACATGGTTTCGTCCATCTGGGATACAACGAAAACCTCCGATTAATCACCCTTCAGCGCGAATAGCACTGAACATGCTTATCAAGGTTATTCGTAAGGGTCAAGATGATTTGCGATACCTGGTGCTACAACTGGATGTACTGGATCTCCTGGAGAATGTAAGATGCAGCCCTTTGGCGCAGTACCAAAAGGAAATCTGGTGCTCTCCGTTGACGCTAGGATATTCCATGATCTATCGCACCCAAAAGGAACCTCCGTCAACGATCATGCAGTGGAAGACTCAACTATTCCTATCAATTATAGTGGAGCAGCAGTTCTTGCTCGCCGAATTCAGGATGTCGAGCAAGGTGCTACGGGTGTGGTACATACGATGACTGGAGATGTTCACGGTGCCTTCCGGAATATTCCGATTCCAGCTGATGAGGTCGGCCGATTTGCAGGTACAATCCCCGAATTGGGGATGCTGGGTGTCGATATGTCTTGTCATTTTGGTTGGGTAGATTTACCAGGCCACTATTGGACAGCAATTGCTGCGATTAATCGTATCCATGCTCGTTCACGCTCGTAACGGGTAGCACAAACACTTATCGGTGCACACTGATTCGATGACAAAGCCTGGTGCGACTATCATATATGTATCGAGCCCGATGTGGGCTCCCGATTGATAGAGGCGAACCTATCACTACGCAGAGCAATGGCGGCAGTGCTCGACTCAGAAGCATGTAACGAGGCGAAGTTCTCTCAATGGTACCAGGCTGGAACGACGCTGGGGCTAGAATGAAATCTGGGCTCTATGACACTTGCACTTCCCGAAGAAAAGATCGGCAAAGCGACAGAACGTTTACAAGCGATGTTACACGCAAATATGACTTCCAGGCGAGAGTTAAGCAAGATACTAGAATCCCTTCGGCGTGTGGCGAAATGCATTATCCCCACAAAGCCATTCTTCCAGCGAATTGCAGACATGGCGCGATTAGCTCCTCGATTTTCTAGGGTGGTATTTTCGGATGACGTACGCGACGATATTCGCTGGTTCCGGATTATATTGCAGCTGAATAATCCGATTTTCGCAATTTCAGGAGCCCCATTATCACATTGTTATGGACGCCAGCGATCGAGGACTATGTGCCCTTTTCCCTTGCCAAAGAGTATCTACAAGTCGAGTTTACAAGCAGTGAACGCGAAAAGATCGCGATATTTAACTCTTCGGGGACTCGTGATTATGGTATTAAATTGCGCGAGCTGATGAGTGCGTTTTTCGCGACAGTTGTATGGGGTCCATTAGGGGCAGGAGAGAGCACAGCAGCGTTACGCCATATACGCTTTTGGATAGATAATACGACTGTTGTGGCATGGAACAACAGTACGGCTAGTCGTAACTCCCACGTCCAATAACCGCTCCGGTTGCTCGCGTTATTTGCAGTTCGACACGATTTTTACACATCAGATGGTCACATTCCTGGAGAAAGCAACATCGTGGGTCGCGGGTGTGGCAATCCCAGGAAAAGGCTGACTTATTCTCTGAATTATCTGCTTTGTGGACACAGGTTTTAATTGCGAGGGCCTCGAGAGATCCTTGGTTGCTTTGAGAGAGCTCCTCCCTGCAAGGGCTCTTGCAGACACGTTCGGAGGACTTTACCAACGCGGCTGGAAACAATGGCTGAAGTGGTGTTACATGATGCACTACCAACTGTGGCTGCAGAAGGACTTTGACAAGAATGCAGCTCAATCCAGCGCGTACGCGGTCTTTCTATGGAGATTTGGATTGAATCTTAGCGGCAAAGGCAGCATTTGCTCCACTATTTGTGGTAAACTCTGTGCGGTACGATGGTACCATCGAAATACGGCGGGGAACGACCCGGGCGTGAATGCTAGCCATGCAATTTTGCTGCGCGGGATTCGGCGCTGCACTAGTCAAGTTATCGAGCAGCACCCTGTGTCACCCACTCTGCTTCGCCGTATTTACCTTTTGATTGACCTACGCCAGCCACGCGGGCAACTACTTTGGGGCGGGGTCTGCTCGGATACTTTTTCTTCCCATGAAGAGCCGAGAATTTGCACATTGGAAGAAAATACCACATCTAAATTATACGACTACAGGATATCCGGTTCCTGAACGAAGACCAGCAAACCGCAGTTCCTCGTCGCGCGGTACGAATCGATATTCGACTATCTGGTGCTAAGAATAATCAATACGGGTGAGGAGAAGAGCGCTTTCACAGTCGCTCGGGTGATCCTGTACTATGTCCGGTGAAAGGAGCAAGATGGATTGTGAAAGCAGCGGCGACTCTAGGTACAGGCCTCGGACAGCCGCATTACCGACGGGAACAGGAAGCGGCATTAAGACCAAAGAGGTGGCTACTTTGTTGAAGAGAGCGGCGGCTAATTTGGGGTTGGGTCCAGACCGATTCTCCACGCATTCTTTTCGAATAGGTGGAGCAACATCACTGTTAAATGTTGTTGCTGATCGTTTGGTGCTTAAACTGATGGGAAGGTAGCTGTCGAATGCGTTTGAGCTTTATCCGGTTTTGATGGCAAGCCGTTTGAGTCACTTGGTGTGGCTTATGTGTTAATTGCCGATCCACACGTGGAGGGCCGTATTTCAAGTGGGGCTCTCCACATCCACTCCCAAACCGGCAAAAACACGATATATATTTCCCCACGAAGATCGGTACTTGGAAATGGAGTATGGAAGCTGAGCACAATATTGATTGCGGGAATTTCGATGTTGATTGCAATAATCCGTCAATAAAGTCACTTTTGCTTTTTCAACACAAAGTTCAAAATTTACATTATCATGTTGGCCGCAACCGTTGCAATAATGGGCAAAGGTGTAGTTCGGGTTCAAAAGCCAAATTAAAATCTCCACACACAATGTGAATCGCTTCATCGTCAAAATCAACAGGAAGGCGCTGAAATAGTGACTTCTGGAGGCCGCATCGTTTGGCGTGTAAATGTTATGAATGTAACATATCTGGTCTCCCCATTGTACTCTGACGAGCAAGTACGATGTATCCGCACTCGCCGTTTCCACATCAGGAGAAAATCCATGCACAATGGTTGCCACTCCAGCACTTCTGGGAAATGAAGTAATTTGCGAGGCTCCATTTTCGTCAGACATAAAACCTGCCCACCAAAACTTTGACCGACTAGGCAGGTAAATCACTCGGCTTGGTGTTTATCTTTGAATCTGGTTCCTTGGATACAGGAAAAGTAGTAGTGCTTGAGGTGCGGTGATATGATATTGTGACCACCGTCTTTTACCCCGTGTACATTCCAAGTCAATATCTTACAGGATTGTCCAACGTCCATCATGGTCATCTTGATTTTCCGTGTTCGCCAACACCTCAGGCGGCATACACTCCAATGAGACCGTAGGAAGATCATCCGTTGACAATCCGCTACCACGCAAGGCATTGATACTTTCTAACAGGACACTTGTTGGTGCCTACTCGCGAAGATTGGCTAGTGATTGGTGGCCAAGCGATATTTGTAGAAGACGGGGACTCGTTACATCCTTTAAGAGTTGTACACGGGCATGCTGGATATCAGCATCAACCTGTCCAGCAATACATTTCTGCCATTCCACTGATTCAAAGATGAACGGGCAGACGCTCGTGACAAGCAACTCGAAACTGCTGAGAAGCCTCAAAATGTCCCACTGGTTATTCACTTGAGCCGGTCTTCCATCTAACGCCGTGCCCAAAACCCTCCCATAGCTCTAGCGAGTCTTTCCGAGGGGTAAATAACACGATGCAATTGAACGGAAAATTCCGCCAGCGCCTGTTCCCAACTTGCACCCGGAGATATGGATATTGATTGGGCATGACCGCCTGGATATGTGCGACAAGTGCAACGGCTGTGAAGACTGTGGAAAGAGCTGACATGAAGATATCTGGATCCAGACTACCTATGATGGCGACACTGATGGAGTGATGTATTGTGACTGAGGAGCGTGCCGCATTCAAGACAAGTGATTGAGTGATGAGAATAGAATACTCCATATACGTGAAGTTGCAGTTACCATCAGCGAAGAGTTGTTTCGGAGCCCGGTGATGATGTACAAGCCCCACGCCCAAGTTCGTTCCGGATGTAGACTTAGTGTTCGAGACGATGAGAGTCCAAACCGTGTGCTTCCGGATGACCAAGATCCAGATACTCAAAGTGTACCCACGGGCGGGAACATGTATCCAGTCAGCACCCACGAAGAGACGTTCCAGATTCCAAGTATACTCCGGCCAAGATGTTAACGTCCGACCAAGACGACCGACCGGATCTGCTATGCACGAAGAGTCGGATGATGTGCAGCCTGACTTCTGATGAGTGAACCGATTACGCCACCTGCACCTATAGTGAAACCAAGATTAGCGACACCGACATTCGGAAGGACAGTAGTATAGAGAGCGTCTTGCATTAACTTTATTCAACAGAGAATTCGTTTTGCCTTGTGAGTGACAAGTGCTGCTGGACAAGCCTGCTTCGAGGGTTCAGCGTCAAGGAACGTACGTATAAGGACACCTCGGAACGCGAAGATCAGCGCGGAGTTCTCCGAGTCATCAAGACCAAATTGGACGGAGACCTCGGCAACGCGCGCTGGGGAGTGACCCCCTTCATTTCATATTCCAGTTGGAGGCATCGTTCTGAACGGTAACTTCATTTCACAGTAACTTACATTTTAGGAGGTTGTTGGTAGTCGACCACTTGAACTTGATCGAATAACTGCTGTGTGGCGGGTTATGTACTTGCGTTGAGAGCGAATTCTCTTCCGGACCGAAACTAGTTTTCCTTCCGGAAGCGGTGCGCATTTGATTGACATATTGGATTTTGCCAGTGCGTTTGGAACTGACCAGGGTTCTGAATAAGGCTTTGTTGACTGAACCGCAGACCCACCGTTCAAGGGTCCGAAAGAATAAGAACGGCTACATATTGTGTATAATTCTCTGTATTGATATTGGTTATTTGGGACGACTTTACTAATAGTCTAACCCCATCCAGACTGGCTACGTTCGGAAGTAACGTTACGGCAATCTGGATCCTGTGTGTATTTCAGATTGATATTTGTTTTAAAGCAACTCACTAGGTGGAGCTTCCGAAGCTACCGAAGTTAAACGAACCTAAGGGGATAATCACAAGGTCACACGCTAAACTCCATTCGGAACGCTTGCGTGACATCTGGAGCCTGACCCAACTGGGCTTTCCGAAAGGCAGTGTTTGTATCTAAACTTCCTCGCTCTTCCCGGATCCACAACTTTCTAGTTGACTAGTTGGCATGCTATACACCTAACTGGACGACAGAAGGCGTTCACTCGCCTCAACTCATAAATGCGATGCAATCACCCGGTTATGGAAGGACATTGCATTCTCAGTACTGATGTTAGATGCTAAAATGCGGTCCACGAGATGGATTTCAGCGAGTTCCTTGATGTTGTGTTCATCGTCAGCAAGATCGCTGCCTCCCTAATCGTTGGTATTGCCAGCCATAACGGCATGAAGCAACTCGGCCGGTTAGCGCTCATATCCATCATATACTTTGAAATCGTGGCGGTACGTAATGCATTGTTTTGATTCAGTAGCTGCGGGTATCTGAAGCGGTGTGTACTGCTCTCCAGACAACCGCCGTGATCGTCGGTCTCCTCGCTGCCAGCATCATCAAGCCAGGAAGCGTCGGTCTCGTGGAGGGTGAAGCATACACGTCATCGACCTCATCTTTAACGTTCGAAACCTTTATCAAGCATCTGACGCCCATGACGTGGGGCGAAATGATGGGTTCGTCAGAGCTGCTACAAGCCCTAGTGGCCTCAGTCCTCGTCGGTGTATCGACAGCATACATCCGTGAAGAACCTAAGCGGCTTATTGTCAAAAGTGCGCGTGCTGTGCAGGATATGATGTTCAAGTTCGTGGATATTGTCATCTGGTCAGCCCCAGTTGGTGTGTGTTTTGCAGTCGCTAATTCAATTGAAAAGAATGGAGTGTCTTCGCTTTCCCGTTTGGGGGCACTCGTGGCTACGACGTACGGGGCATTGGTGGTGATCTTTATCGTCATATTCGTGCCGATCTTCGTCTACTTCAAGATCAACATCCCCGAGTTCTTTATTACGATGCGTGAACCTTTGGTTATTGCCTTCACCACTGCATCGTCTGAAGCTACGCTGCCCAAGGTGTTCGAGTGTCTTGTAGACTACGGTGTGTCCTCTCACGTATTGGCGTTCGTGGTACCTTTCGGTTACTCGTTTAACCTGGATGCAGGGGCAATGAATCTGGCGCTGTGCTCCATGGTCTGTGCGCAAGCTGCAGGCATTCACAAAACGGTGGGGGAGCAGGTCGTCATGGCCCTCATGATGATGGTCTCGTCCAAAGGTATCGCTGGTGTGCGTTCAGCCAATATCGTTGTCTTGACCTCGACTATTGCGCAGTTCGACATTCCGTCGTGGCCCGTGGCATTGATCTTGGGCGTCGAATGGTTGTCTGACATGGCGCGCACGTTTATCAACGTGGCGGGCAATTGTTTAGCTGCCACAGTCATGGCCAAATTGGAGAATGAGTTCCGTACTGACGAGTGGAAGCAAAAGCCGAGGTCGAAACACCTTAGAAAGTTGGTGTATCATTTCGTCCGTCGGCTGTTTAGCACGTCGTTAGCTTCATTTTCGGCCCAATATTTGTCGGTCAGCTACCATGTCTCCATTCCAAGATTTTGTTTTTATTATTTTTCACTGTGTGAGTAGCACTCAATGTAGGCGAGATTACAACTTGAAAGTTGAGAGTTTAGCGTGGCCTTGGGTTGATATTCAAACGTAAGCGACCACAACTACATCGTCTTCAATCATCCTTCACCCCGCTCTCGTTAGGTATTTCAGTAAATAGCGACAATAATGGAAGACGAAAGATGATGACAGCAACGAGTGCAACAGCGTCAACCAGGGGTTGGAAAATAAAATATGATATTGCATTTTGGTTTTCAGAATACCTTAATGTACATTGCAATATAGGACCTGCCAATAATACACCATTTTGACCAATTGTTGCAATAAATATATTAAGCCGTTTCTGATTATTAATAACCTTAATCTTTGTATAACCTAAAGTATTGCACTTATATTGCGGATATGTCGATGATACGGCGAGCAATTATACTTTATTCCGTACAAAAACTACCGTAGTTACAGTATTGTTATTATTTTTTCAACCTGGCGTCAACGTTGATCAACGTTGATATTATCGCCCCACATATTCTTGGCGTATTGCTAAGATGACGACGCTCACCGCGTTGTTCAAAAGTTTTCGCACAGTAATCGAGTTCCGTTAGGGATATTTTGTCCGGAAAGGTCACACACACGCTGTCAGCACATCTTGGAGAGTGACCTCGCCGCTCTCAGACCAGCAAGTGTCGTTACCTTTGTCATCACGGAAGCTTGTACTGTCGATAGTGATGAAGCACGAGAGTACCGCAAGTTGTTTGAGCGCGCGTTGGCTTGGGGTAAATCTCTGCTCCTCATCACCACTTTACGGTCTATGACCAGGACGACTTTGGCACCAGGTCTACGTGCCAAACCTTGATCTTGTTGATACGCCGTACGCGAAGGGTGCTACTTATTTGTGAGTACAATTTCCTGAATTCTGAGTAAACAGTAAACTAATCCTGTTGTCAGCACCTGCGTAAGTGCCAGCAGCTCGCGACGCCCTGTCCTCCTTGCTGAGCTGAAGTGGACACTAAAGAAAGGGGTCGGACTCGGAACCCGCGCTCGACTCGTTATCATGCTGCCAAAAAACGACTATTCCTCTGTGGCGCCGCTACTGTCAACTTACTTGGACCAATTGACCAAATAGTTAATTACAGGCCATGATTGATGCACTAAGTAAGCACCACACGAGTTTCGCGTTATCTTGCTACGCTGACTTAAGCAGTGTACAATACTCAGAAGGTAGGAAAATAATCATGCTTACTCAGAAATCAGGGAAAAGTACTGGTACTCAGAATTAAGGCCATTCCGAACGCGAACATTCCTGATTGGCCATCCCTGCTGTCACTACGTTCCCGCTCGCGATCCCGGCGCAACGGCTTGCGATGGGTTCAGCTAAGTTGTCCTCGCTGAAGTTAGCAGTGGTAGTATTACCAGTTCGTCTCCGGAAAATGACGAACCAAAAGCCTAAGCAAGCGAAGTGAAAAATAAGGAATCAACTAAGAAGGCTTTCGGGCAGATTAACTATCAGTGTATTTCGTATTGCTAGATAGCACAGCGTTACTATCAAACTATGTGGACCTTGCAAGAAGGAGGGCGGGTGCGTTTTCCCAGGTATTGAAGGAACGTCCCCCGATTCTTGCACGCTGTTGAACAACATCACAACGGAGCCCCAGCCACACCATGGCGTTAACGATGACACAATTCTCACTTCGAAGGATTTTATTTGGACCAAATGCGGGTCATCCCAAAAGCGGTCAATCACTCGATTTGTGCATGGATCAAGTGTTTGATCAAAACAACAGCTTAAGTACGGATTTGGTTGGTTGACCAACGGCGACACTTACACAAGTACCCAAGCCCAACGTCACGCCCCGATGTCTTCGCAAAACTCAGCATCCACAGGCCTACGGTGTTACTATCACCAGCGTCTTCGGATCCTGCAGCACGTGGAAGAGATCCGTCAAGTTCCAGCGACTCCAATTGGCGCAGCAGTTTGGAGCATGGTCGGCCTTCAACGCTGTCTTGCAGCTCGGATTGGGGCCGCTCTTCGACAAACGACCGTCACTTGACTCGCTACCGCATTTGACTCGCTACGGCAGCTCGGACCGGGTTCGTCACACTTCTCGCTTGGATCGCGGCCGTCAACGCCGCAGCTCGGATCGCGACCGACACGTATCCCGACATCGCAGTTCGGATCGCGACCGCCATGTATTTCGGCACCCCAGCTTGAATCGCGGCCGCCACACTTCTCGATACCGCCGCTCAGAGCAACGAGGGTCGTCGTCACGGCGCCGTAGCCCGCCCAAGTCGAGAGTCTCACGTCGGCGCAGCAGGTCGTTCAGACAAGACAGCGCTTCGAAACGAAAACACCGCGACCGTAGCAGCGGCGATCGCCTCTCCACCAGCAGGCACTCGGACGCTAGCGAGTTGTCAAGCTCATGTGAAGAAGAAGAATACATGGTAGCCAACGAGGCAGAGCGCGTCGTACCAGCAGCAAGTGTCACGCATCCCCGTCTCACTGTTGTGCACACCGGAGGCCATTCATTTACGGGATACCATACATCGAAGGCCAAAATATCATACAGATCTAGCTCATACAAAAGCACTGAGTGTAAAAGCAAAGTTGCATTTCTACATCCAGCGAAACGAGTATAATATTTGTGGAGAACATATTTGCGATCTCAAGCGCACTGTCGGGGTGGGGCATAGAGTTGGCGTGACGGAGGCTATGAAAGAAGACACAGATGAGATGGCGCTCACACGGATGGATTTGACAGCGGAGCGAATTTGGAAGAACATTCGAGAGGACTTTTACCCTGAAGAAGTGACAATTGTTCAGCACGGGCTAACACGGGAGCAAGTAATTCAGCGTGTTTACAGAACCCGACATGGTCACTTCGGGGCGGACTTGCGTGATATCGTCGAAGTACCGCCATTGGCGTTGGTGTAAGGAACCAACCTATCTTTCTTTCAGTTTTACCGGTCATATATGAACGGAACAACGCTGGAGCGCCTAATTGGTTGGGCGCACCCGGCCCTTCTCAAGCTACTCATGTACAAGAATACGACACTCTTTCTAGACGGCACGTTTAGGTGTGTTCCTCGTTCATTCCACCAATGTGTAGTCATGATGGTATTTGACAGTGCGACGGATCTCTTTGTACCGGTGTTCTATACACTTTGTAGCGCCAAACGCAAGATACCTACTGGCACCTGATGGAGGCAGTGAACGTAGCAGCCAACGACAAGATCCAGTCTAGTATGGTTGTATGCGACTTTGAGGCCGCCCGGCAACATGCTGTACATGTGCGGTTTCCTGAGGCAGATGTGGTAGGCTGTTACTTTCACTTCAAACAGGCCTGCCGACGAAAGATGCAAGCTCTTAGACTTCCAGAAGAGGAACTTAAAATTGCCATGAGCAAGGGGCACCTCGATATGCTGACAGTGATAGCACACTAAAAGAATGAAGGGGCGGGGACCATATACGTGCGACAAGCCATAAAGACCAGGTGCATGGAAAAGCACATGTCGTATTCAGCTACTCTGTGGGATCTATTTTGGCAATACTTCCGAAAGACTTGGCTCAAAAGCAATCAACCCAGTGTTTGGAATTATCATGAGGTCGACCCTGCAATGGTGACCCGCACAAACAATCCGCTGGAACGCTTTAATCGGGAGATTAATGCGGCTTTGACAGCCCCCACCCGTCGCTGCCTTCGTTCGTTGCTGTCATCGATATGTCAACGAAGCGCTACGTCGATCGTATAGAAAACTTGACCAAGTGCTGCTCGAAGAAACGGCGCCGACGGAACCCCGAACCTACGAACCTACCAGTCCCTGTTGAACTTTTAGAGACTGACAATGAATCCGTAGTAGATTGCTAGATATCTCAATGCAGACATTAGCCGTTGCAGTTTTAATGAAGACTAAACAAAGTTGATTTCACCGCTGTCAGTGCGGCTCAACTCCGGTTTCTTGTCTTTCTCCATCTACCTGTAGAAGTGGTGCTGCTAATGAACCCGCTAATACCTTCCGTATCTGCTTTATGGCATCCAATACACATGTTTGCCACTGGTCAAGACTACGGATCAAGTGCAACACTGGTCAAGGGATTTGGTCAGCTGACCACTGTTGACTAGTCCCGCATTTGGTCCAAATAAAAGTCTATCTCTCATTTATTGCGGACGCATCTGTCTCTAAGCCGCAAGCCGCTGCACCAACCCGTCATCCTTCTTAGTGAACTTTGAACCAGGATTTTTTTCTCAAAGCCTTGACGGGATTCAGCTTCGACAACCACTTCCCAACATCCTTCACGGGTCTCTCTTCTTCCGTTTCATCGTCGTTCAAAGTTAGCTTCTCAACACGACGCAGCAGCAGCCAGCCATCCGCGTGGATCGAGTCGACAATATCAGGTGAAACTGCATTTTCGACCATACCATTGGAATCCTTGGTCGCAGGGAGAGCAGCGCTGCTAGCGCGAAGTGTGACCGCAATCGCTAACACGAACATGTATGTGAGGCGCATATTTGTTGAAAATTCGGTGACTTGGGGACTGTTGAGCTAATTTCACAATGAGCTCGGCGGCGTGAAGGTTTTCGTAATTCGCACGCATAAATCACACTATATATTCCCGTAACCGGTTTTTTTTAAGTGGAATCTCGAATGTCCTGGATTTATTATCCCCCCATTATTTAACATAAGATTCTTGATTACGAAGTACATGTAGATCAAGAGCCGGAATTTATCAAAATTGAAATGGACGTGCTGCAGCAGTGCCGGAAATTGGATTCCGTGATTACAGGCAGCCTCTTGACTTGGCTTTGTTGGATCTGTTCCAAGTCAGAGGGTTGCGGGAATCTCTCCAGTACTAAAGAGAGCGTTTTTTTTGCGCAAAATTGCACCTAAATTTACTGGACTCTATTGGGGTTCGATGTCCAATTCATATTCCAATAAACTTACTGGGATATTATCCTCCATTAATTCCAACCCCCAATGGGGTGGGAATTATGGCAATTCCGGGTTTTATCCCCAGACCCCGGCGGAGAAACCACACTAATTGAGGAGCAAAACATAATTATACTGGAGTATAAACTGTTGTAACTCGAATGATCCTTTTGATCGAGGTAGCAAGAACAAGCCATGAATATAACTCATTTGATCCTTTCTCAAAGTGCCAATAAAATGTCCGTAAACATTCCAGCGGGTACATGTAGCCAAATCTGTCTGTAAACATGTTTTGAGCAGTTCCTACTGTAATCATGGTCTACAATACTATTGGAAGTACATGTACCGTAACTTATCCACATCGGAACCGCAGAGCTGTATTTGTCCCATCCAAATATACAATATAGTTTACATCCCATACAAAGCCAGAAGTACGCATAATCACCCGCTCCAAATGCGTCTATCAATACAATTCGGAATATGAAATCTGGGCCTACATGTAATACTGACTGAGTGTGCAGGAGAAACCAAGAGCTGACTATTTCCCGTAGCAGCTCGCAACTTCGTCTCTTCCGAGACAATCAATCACGACCACGCGTTACCTGAGGTCAATGCATCTCACTAACGCACTACTGTGCATATTGGCCGTTGCAGTTGCCTTCATTGCTGCGTCCGACGCCATCGTGGTTAACACCTATAACGACCACAATGGCGTCGTGGCGGAAGATAAACGTTATCTATTGGACTTTAAGACGGTTCAAGAGGAGCGAGGTCGTCTTAGCGGGCCATCTTGGCGCTGAGAACGCAAATTTTAAGGCATGGCTCAGGGAATCCCTGATGGATGGTTCAAGCGGACATTCATGTTCTGCCGCCTACGCGACTGAACCTCAGGATTAAACCAAAATGTTGCACACTGTCCCGCAATTGTGTTCCTCGACAAGTAGCGTTTTCACGCAGCATCTTCGACGCTCTTCTGCGGCGCGTTTGAGCAAGACCATCAAATTACGTTTTTCATTTTACTGTCTGATGAGGATTTCAGCTCCGCAGTTCGCAATCAGTACGCACGATTGCTCAAGGTTCATCTTTGACGACTCCAGATTCAACACAGGTTACTAGATGGCTACTTGAATTGAAATGAATGTTCGAGGCAATGACAGTTTGTATTTCATTACGAAAGGACTGTATGTTCGAGGTAAAAAAAACTGAATTTACTCTCAGAGCTCTGGGCTATGTCCATAGCCTGCAGAGTTCACAAACGAAAAAACACGGGATTAGGTCACATTCAAACGTCAATCAATTATTGATTGGCGTATTGATAGTCTGTCTAGTCTCGGGACTCGCTCAGTTCTGCCGTATTCGATATACATGGTACATGTTATCGCGATTGTACCATACGTAACGTAATCATTTGGCGCGTAAACATACTATGTTACTGACAGATTCACCGTGTCTGACTTTAGACAATGTTCCTTCACTACTTATTCTCCGATCTACCCTTCCGACTAATGGAGTCGCTGAGAGTAGGAGGTGAATCTGGATGCACCAAAGATGATCATTGAACCAGCTGTGTGTGATTGCAAACTGCGGGGGTGAAAATTCTTCTCAATTCGTTAGGCTTATCTGCATATCCCAGCCTATAATGGAACCATTAGTGCCTCGCGCTTCAATCCGGGGCTCAGTCGCGCAGTCGACGTGTTGCTCCTTCTTTTTTGTTCCCGAACTTGAACGTTCGCTTCAACCAACCATTGAACCAAGACTTGAAATTCTCCCACGCGCGCCTTCTGTTTCGGTCAGTACCCTCGTTGGTAGATGGTCCACCAACGCGACCTCGTTCCTCTTGGTTCGTCTTGATATCCGACAAGTACCGTTTATCTACCGTCACGGCACCACTGTGGTCGTTAGTCACGATGGCATCGGATGCGGCGATGAGAGCGGCCGCAATAGCCAATATGGACAGTAGTGCGTTGGTGTGGTGCAGTGACTTCAGATTGCGAACAGCTGCAGGAGAAACAGTTGGCGTTTTCCGCTCTCATTCCACTGGTGTTCGGCCTACTAACCGTGTGGACAGAGGTGAGTCCATGTGCCATCAGAAAAGGACTGTCTCTACAAACCGTATGGGAGCTGGGATCTCGCAGGCTGGGATAGGAATTTAGGTAATTTTGACATCGCAGTACTGTACGTACATGGATGTCCGGTACTTTATTGAAAAAAAAACACACACACACATACAGATTATTTGCATGGTATGGTGGTCACCTCAAATGATGCTGAATTGAAAAAACATTAAATCCGGAATGGCTTTATAATTCCCCAAATTTTGGTGGTGTATACAGAACGACGCAAAACGTCTAGTGACAATGTATCAGCTCTTGCATCCGTCTGGCTGATGTGAAATGTGGAGGCAAAAAAATGGTGTCCTTTTCGATAGTTACTTAATATTTAGCATGAAATTCAGTATACTATTTTTAGGAAGGATTCAAATCTATAAAATGGTCGAACCATTTGTCATTAGATCGCTGGAGGTGGCGGGTTTGGCTGGAAACCTTGCGTTCTGTGCTCCATATCCCTGATAGACTAATGCCGCGTTCTGTGGAGCACACACGTGGTTATTATATTGTCAGTACGGTTATGAACAACTACGAGGATGTCGTACGGCAGTTGGTATTGGCTGCGGCCAAGCACCACGGATGCTGTTGCCGTGGCAACGACATCGTTGTCACACGTATTGAAGTGACGATGTGGCACAGCGTTGATCTAGTTCGAAGTTGAAGGAGAGTGGAGATTGTGAGTTTTGACGTAGACTGTGGGGGAGGTTCTGGTCGAGACCCTGCGGGGTAAGACGGACGAACGAAGAAAGAACATGAGTGTCTCTGGTGGGACGAGTCCTGCTGCCTCCGCTCGCACATTGATGCGAGCCGTAGTGGTCTACTGCAGTCGTAGAGGGTTTTCAAGTAGTTTTTCCCTCAGATTTACACCGATGCTTCTCATACACACTTTTCAATTCTCATCGTTCCTCACACAAGCTTCTTGTCTTCTCTGCCTAAAGACAACTTCTTCTTCGCGCTACAAGTGGGCAAGCCCGTTACTCGCGCAGACTTAAAGAGCTCAAAGCTCTTTACAACACTTGCATCCATATTTTTCTAAATGTCCTTGGACCATAGCAAACAGCCGTTTTTCATGACCTTCATATAAATAACTTGTGCTAAGTATTTATTTTAATTTAAAAAAAATAGTGCTGCATAAATAAGTATGTTACTTGTACTATCAGCGACCGAACCCACGACAATCAGTACTGATAACAATCCTCAAGTCACGTCACTAAATCTCCGGCGAACGAGGTATTTATTCCGATACCTTCTGATCCGAAGTCATCAGCAATATGCCAGATTGCATATTTATGACAATTCCGCATGTAGGCTCTGTACCTGTACGTCGCAGTTGTGCAAGCCCCCCCTCCCCCCTCACATGTCAGTGATCTGTCTACGGGCCACTAACTAGGCACTTGTGCTCGATTCCCCAGGAGTTCGAAACCAGATGATAAGAAAGGTGTGGTTTTCGCTACTATTTTAAATAATATATTACAATATCAATCCCATTCAAACAAATCACAATCGAGAAATTTATTCAGCATTCCGTTGCAAGCCAAAGTTCACCTATCAAACAATGATATTGTTTAGATGTCATGCGGATCCAGACATACTCATAATCATCCGCTACAATGATGCAAATGTATTACGCTTACGCGGCCACCAAATGATTACTTCCTTGTTATTATTGTTTTGTTGTTGTTTTTACTACCATGTAGTGCAGCGGATGCTGTTGTGCTGACAAGGTCGTCATAGCGATAGTCTATCGCTTCGTCTAAAGAGGCTTTTATGGCTACTGCCTGTATTGATGTTAAAAAAATTGCAGCGAATTTGTCGACAGCACCACTAACTCCATCGAAGTACTGCGCTCCAGGAAGTTTGCCTTCCAACGAGAAGTCTGATAGTTGATTGCTTCTCGTGAGATTAAAAGAAAGTTAAACTCATGGCTTCAATGTATGAGCGCCGGGTCTAAGCCAAGTGCAAACGCTTTCAGTGCTACCAATCCAGCAGGAGCGGAGCCAGCCCTAAAGTTATTGAGGGCAGGGGTGGAGAAATCCGCCAAGATTACCCAAAACCCCTCAGGTTTTGCCAAAATTCGGGTCGATTTCTCAAACAATATTGGTGCTGCGTCAAAGTCGATACCGTCCCATGCGTCGTCGGTGTCGAGCCTGGGCAAGCGGTTGATCGTGTTCTTGATACTGTGAGAGTTGTCGTATTCCTCCTTGACGACCTTGCGTTGCGGTCAAATCGTACTCATCATCATCGATTCATTCATACTTGATAAACGAGCTTGCCAAATGCGATGAGAAGTCTTTCAGCACAAGCACCAATTACCTCCTTGAGCGTCGATATCGCGAAGGACGGCTCAATTGATATTCGTATTGCCAACATTTTTCCCTCCAATTGTTTCAGGGTATCTTGGATAGCTAGAATCAATTGTTTCTGTGCGTCCGGATCCATTGAGCTACATGCGAAGCGAACTGTAAACTTGAGCCTCTATCTTCCCCTCACTCAGAACGACAGATCCATATTTTTTATTTTTGTAGAGTACTTGCCAGATTTGATTTGATTTGGTTTGGTTTGCGGTTTAGACGGCTAACGTGCTCCTGGGACCGCGCCTTGCAGCTATGGGGTACAGAGAGCCCATAGCAGTAGCCCACAGTTTTGATACTTAAGTACAGTTCAGTTGAAGTCACTTTCTCGTATTGAAGTCTTTCAAAGCACACCATGACACTCCGGACAATGCAGGGATCGGAAAATAACTATTGATATTGTATAATTGCAACTATTGTCCTCATACAATATTGATTGTTCAGGCCCTGCCAATATCCACTACAAATTGATCAATATTGGCAGGAAGGATTTCGCATCCCAGGCTCACTTCTAGAGTTCTACTCGTAGCTATCGCATTCCTCCTCCCCTTCTTCATCGTTTTCTCGGGTTGTCTGGACCGCCTGTGATGTTACCTCGTTCGTAACAAGATCCCAATTCATCTCAAGTATAAGATTGACTCGAGAGTTTCTGCGCTCATCCGCTTGCGCATGTACCCAAGCATGCACTTGACAGCGGAGAAGAGTCGTTCCACTTCGACGGAGGTAGCAGGCAACCAGGCAACTCTACGTACTTTGACCGATCCTCCTCTCGAGATTTGACTCGTTCAGCGAAAGAAGCTCTCACTTCCACTGGTGTCCGTCGACACCTTTCTTCTGGGTCAGCTACCGTGGAGGTTGGGGCAGTCGTAACGTTCGCTGCGGATAGATTGGGTCTTGCGAAACATCATGGAGATCACCACCTTTGAACCCAGCTTCGGGCTTGTGGAAGGAAACCGGACTGGGCGGACATCATAGCTGAGTGAGACTTGCGCGAGTACGTTTGGTCGGCCGAAGGTAGCTTGAAAGACTGCGGGGAAGGCTGGGGGTCTGAGCTTGCAAGAGTTGATTCAAAAGTGAGGACTGCGAAGACTCCGTGGCTGTAAAAACCTCGAATCACACTGTCCCGTTGGAAATGGGGTTATTTATGCCTCTGCCAAGACGCGGAGGACAGCTTCAACGTAAGATACACAATTAGATCGCTCTATTGCAATGTTTTGAGCTGAACATTGATATTGTTACAATATTGATTGGGACGGCAGTCTCACCGACAAATCAATTAACAATATAAATTGTCCGATCCCTGCGGACGATGTCAGAAATGAAGACAAAAACTAGCCACCATGAAGAACCTGACCTTGTTTAATTCTTCTCTGTCTGCATCTACGTACTTCCGGGTCAAGGAATTGACAGGAAGCATGAATGGAATCCCAAGTGTACCGCGTAGGACGAGCAGTTCATATCGGCTATTTACTATTATATAGTCAGATGTAATCATGAGCAGGAACTGTTGGCCAAAAAGCGCCAAACAGATAGTATCGGTACCAGGTATAGTAGATGATGAATGAGGAGGCCTGTGCGAACTTGGAGCCAAAAATCCGTTACACCACAGATAAATTGGCATTTGTATGTAGTATCCATTTTAAAGCTGCAGTACATCCTCACGTTACTTTGGATCTTGACAATATGACGATACCAAACTTTGGCAGAAAACAAGGGCAAACCCTTCATAACGTGAATTAACTCAAAAACGGAAACAAGGGACAAACCCGTGCGTCAAATACATGGAATAAAGGGCTCGATAGCCATGATTGCTAACATGACTGGAGAAATGCTAGCAATACTGATAGTCGTTGGTTTCAGTATATGATAGTACAAGTGACGTGCAACACTGTGTTGCACGTAGTGATGTTACGTGCACGCTAGAAACTGCATAATACTGGGTACTTTCGTGCACGAAACGCATAGTACTGTATAATGCACAGCCACGGCCGGCAACGCGGTGTCCCCTGAAAGTATTTACAAACGGGGTGAGCATAGGAACGTGATATTTCAATGCAAGGAGTGTACTAGTGTGTTAGTGTCAGACTACGACTACTACTACGACGTGAATACTGCTACGCTTGACCGATATCTGGGGGAATGCTCTTGGATGAAGAGAGGCTGCCAATTACAACGCTATCTCGTAGCAGTTGTCCACTCGACTCTGCCACGCTTCAAACCGTGCCTGATCGCTGTTTGCTTCTTCTTTTTCGTCGCTATCAGAGTTACAGCTACTTGGTGATTCGGAGACTACTGCATCACTGGATTGATCAGCCGGAACACTGTACATGATCTCGTGCTGCGCGGCCAAATCTCCAGAGTTGCTGTAATTGAAGAGGGACTTGTCGACGCGTTCGTGGCCCATGCGGTTGCGTCGATCTGAGTGGATGTAGCCCTGCGAGCTCCATCGTTCGCTGGCTGCTGATGAAGATGGAATTGAAAATATTCTTCGAGCAATTGGTCGTAGAAGAGGGAACCTTTTGTCTTGCATCCCCCACCATTCGAACGGAGCGTACTTGGCTTTCTCCTCCCGCGTCTCCAGAGAACGGTCGGAAACTAAAGCGATGAAATCAGCGACTTCATGATGCAAAGAAGCCACCTGTTCCGTAGAATACTTCATACGTCTGGCCGCGTTGTAGATATGGATCTTTGTAGCTTCTGCTTCCATATTGCTCAAGGCCATCCGGTCTCTTGTATGGTCAAGGAGGTACGTCATCTTCATCGGAACGGAGTGCATTTCATCCCATCGAGTTTTAATCAATTGCCGGATAGTCTGCTTTGTACCAGGAGCTGACGACGCGTAGGCTGAATGACTCAATAAGCGCTGGAACTGCTGAAATACCAGTGCAATGTAGTTTCAGCGTCTCTTTTCCCTTTTGCCAGAAGACTTGGCCGTTGACGTACGTCGACAACGTTGCCATATTAGCACTCTTTTTGAAGCGCCATAAATGTTGCATCCGACAACACGGCATAAATGACGTCCTTGTTATCCACCACACTCTGGACACAGTTCTGGCTGCTAAACCATCGCGTAGGGCACGACAACTTCACGACTCGCCGACGCGTTTCCTTGGAGCCCAGTTGTGTTGTCTGGAATCGTGAAAATGCCGCTGAATGGGATCGCACAAACTCGGAAATGGCATGTGACTTGGTCAGGACTTGGGCAATTTCACGAATTTTAAAAATGTCTTTGAGAAGAAGATTCATGATGTGCGCAGCGCACCCAGTAGTAAAAAATCCTTCTCGTGATGATTCAAGAATCTCTGATGCACGAAGCATGTTGGGTGCGTTGTCGGACACAACACCACACACGCGGTCATCTCCCAATGCCTCCTTTAAGTCCGCCATAACGTTGAGAAGCAGTTCGGCCAGAAATTATCCTGTCTTCTGCTCTTCCCCGAGTGCAAATGAGCACCAATACACAGGCCGCATCTTCGGCGCTGTTAGAATGATGTTGATGACGGATTCGTGCTTCGGGTTGGTCCATCCATCCGTTATGATGACGATTTACGGGATGTTGTCCTTGATAAACTTGATTACCTTGACCTTGAGATCGATGTACTCGCGATCAAGATGAGAGCCAGCCAGATCATGCCGATTTGGAAGTTTGACGCTGTCCGCAAAGAACTGGAGCATGTGTTGCACCTCTTTCTTGTCAACACTCTGGAACGACCAGCCAGTAGCGTAAAAAGCCCTTGCAATTACACGCTGAAACTCTTCTTCGACAGCTTTGTCGATTGGTCCAGCAACACGAACCGTAATAGTCGCACTATCATCGCCTTCATTATCTTGAAACTCGCGAGCTCCAGCCGGTGGGCACATCCTCATTCTCTTGTTTTTCTGCAGCTTGTAACTTGCTTCTTTAGCACCAGACTCCCACTCCAGCTTCTCTGTATCCGAAATGTTCGGACATTTGAGACGTGCCCGAGCGACGAGCGAGAAGGCTGCGCGTTTTTCACGAATTTCCGGCACGTCTTGCATCGGACATCAGGCAACTTTTTCGTGACGCCGTCAGCTTTCCTCTTCACTTTGAAGTAACCCCAGAGTTTGGATCGTGGACGCCCTGTTGTCTGCTCCGGACTCGACTCCGCCACCGAGCTCGAATCTTGTGAGCTGGTTGCCTCCATTGAACTCCACAGAGCGACGATCACGAGGAACGCTAGCTTGGACACGCCGCTGCTTGACGCTGTCAATGCGAAATTGGAAGAGTGAATGTCATGAGGCTACACCTGTAAATTTGAGTTCAACATAGTGCTATGGATGTCATAAATAGAAGACAGCACAATATTGCCATTATGCACGGAGTTTCGTGCATTATAACTGTACTATGCTCTTTTAAGCACGAAACGATTCGTGCACGAACCATCGCTAGTTGCACGTCTTGCCAACACATTCACTGATCTTATCATAATATGTTATATATTAACGTTATATCCTCTAAGCGATGTAAAAATATCCTAAAACACTACACATGTACCAGCCTTCAAGTAGCAGTAAGTATAGGTACAGAAACAAAGGTACTGTAGCTGGACGCGAACCTAGGATAACTCCAAGATGGAAAGTAGGGATAGAACCTTGCTTTATGGTCGCAAATGGTCTGCGTGAGTGCCTCTATCGATACGGTTCGGACTATGAAGTCTGACCTACATGCAATACATGTACTGAGTGTCCGGTGGAATGAAGAGACCGAGAGCTGACCTTTTTTCCCGCAGCAGTTCGCAATTTCGTTTCTTCCGAGACAGTCAATCAAGCCAACGCGTTACCTGAAGTCAATGCATCTCACTAACGCACTACTGTGCATATTGGCCGTTGCAGTCGCTTTCATTGCTGCGTCCGACGCCATCGCCTATAACGACCACAATGGTGTTGTGGCGGGGGATAAACGTTATCTGTTGGACTTTAAGACGGTTCAAGAGGAGCGAGGTCGTCTTAGCGGGCCATCTTGGCGCTGAGAACGCAAATTTTAAGGCATGGCTCAGGGAATCCCTGATGGATGGTTCAAGCGGACATTCATGTTCTGCCGCCTACGCGACTGAACCTCAGGATTAAACCAAAATGTTGCACACTGTCCCGCAATTGTGTTCCTCGACAAGTAGCGTTTTCACGCAGCATCTTCGACGCTCTTCTGCGGCGCGTTTGAGCAAGACCATCAAATTACGTTTTTCATTTTACTGTCTGATGAGGATTTCAGCTCCGCAGTTCGCAATCAGTACGCACGATTGCTCAAGGTTCATCTTTGACGACTCCAGATTCAACACAGGTTACTAGATGGCTACTTGAATTGAAATGAATGTTCGAGGCAATGACAGTTTGTATTTCATTACGAAAGGACTGTATGTTCGAGGTAAAAAAAACTGAATTTACTCTCAGAGCTCTGGGCTATGTCCATAGCCTGCAGAGTTCACAAACGAAAAAACACGGGATTAGGTCACATTCAAACGTCAATCAATTATTGATTGGCGTATTGATAGTCTGTCTAGTCTCGGGACTCGCTCAGTTCTGCCGTATTCGATATACATGGTACGTGTTATCGCGATTGTACCATTCGTAACGTAACCATTTGGCGCAAAATAATATTACGGAGTGATTATTGCCACATACGTATGTGGGGCGTATGTGGCATCATATGTGGCGCACTTGTGACTCGTAATTTTATTAGTATTTGTAATCGGTTACACGTGGCTCGTAATTGAATGTGCTTTTCCAAACGGTTATACGTTTTGCTGCAGAGCATGTAAAAGGTTACACGCTATTGTACAGAACGTGTTGCTGCATAGCTACCCGTACATAGGTTTCATCCATTCAATGATTGTAGTTGGCGTAAATCAAGATGGCCACTCGGAAGGCGATAAATACAATGCTTGGGGAGCGTTAGATACCATTCACTATGATGATAAACATCACCCCGCCACCATCGTCACCACTATCGTCTAGAAGCGTGTACTACCCGTGTCCGAAGCGGTATTTCCCTTCACGTCTGCTGGACATGACGAAGACGGCGAGGAGATCCTGGTGGAGGCCGAGCCACTGCAGCACGAGATCGCGACCGACCCTGCGCTGCACTGCCGCTACGCCTGCGCGTGTATGGTCAAGAAGATGGGTGCGCTACACAGTATGTGCGCGTTCCACCCTGAGAAGGCGAACCGCAACCAGCGGCGGCTGTAGAAGCGCAGCGCCTGCTGCTCAACAGCACCGGCAGCGTCGCTGACCTGAACGTGGCTGCTGGGAGCTGTCCCCACGAGATCAAGTTGGAGCAGTCTGATGTCGGCGTTCGCGTCGAGTTTTAAGAGTAAACTGGGCGAGTCGTCGCCTTCGTCGGTAGCGCCGCAGTTCCAGTCGCCGCACGAGGTGGCGAGCGAGTTCGAGCCATTCCGCACGCCGGTGGCGTTGTTCCCGGAGGATCTGGAGGAACTGTGTGAGCTGGTGGACGTGAATGTGTGGCAGGTTTGTGCGGAGCCGAGCGCGGACGACTTCCGCTCACTATCGCAGCTTCTGTTTTAGACGGTAGTGAGACGGAGGGTACGAGTAAATATTTAGTTAGAGAGCGTTATGTCGATGTAATGAAAGGATTGATTCAAACGACAGTGGCGCAGCGTTGCTTTTGACGCCTAGACAACCGCATTGGTGCAGATGCAGTCAGATGTAGTCAGTTCAGCATTAGCGCTGAATATTTTGCGGTGGCAAGCTGGAGTGAGTACCATGAAATCACAGAACGTTAACGCATACTCGCCAAAATGGTTATGTCGGTGTAGCCCACGTCTGTTAGACCATTTTGTTTCTTTAAACGTTTGAGGTGTTCAGCGTATGAACTCCATTTTCACCAATGCTGTCTTTCGGTGGGCAACATCATACATCCTGTTCAAGCTTTTATCGTTGCACTACGTTTCTGTAGGCTAGCAGGAATATGGTCATGTGTCAACTGCGGGTTTAGCTTTAGCTGGTGGAGTGTAGGCATGACAGGCTGTTCGGATATGCGCAGCTCTTTTGATAGTGGTTCCGAAGACCTTGGCAACCCCTTCTTGTTTTCAGCGTTTTCCTGAACGAACTTTGAAAAATAATACCGTGCCTAGAATCGGAGATCGTGGATACATCATGCGCAACCAGTTCTCTGGTGGAAGGAGTCTTAATCAGTTTATTTGCATCTTTTAACATGATGGGGGTACTGGAGTCAGCTGTAGAATCGTTTGGCTGTAAAATGTCCAGGGAAAGGAGACACCGACGGTCTTGTTAACACAGCGACCGTGATCATCTACACAGCTCGGTAGTATCATGCTACCGTTCAGGTGTCACGTGTTGGGTTCCGAGGCAGTCTCGCTAGCGTGGCTTCCACTGTATCTTGTTCCTAAGGGAATCTTAAAGACGCTATTCAGGCAGCATGATTGTTTCGTGATTGTTTCATGGTTAATCGCTTAATTAATCTCCTGAAGATAGCGGTAAGGTCGCGGATGGCGTTCATGATCCAACTTCATAGTAGCATGGTTATCCCATGACCAACATCGTAGAGTTTCTTCTCTCTTATGTTCGCAATCGTACCTTTGCTTCGTTTAAGGAAAGATGAACTTGAACCAAACCGAATATCGTCTGATTAAAGCATCTTTAAGTTTAGGAGCAGATACGGATCCTAGTTCTAAATTTAACATCCGTTTCCGTGGGAAAGATTGTCTCTCTTCCATTATCGTTCAAACGAGAAAGCCAGCTAATGGATTACAACAGTGGAGAAAACAGCATATACTACCGCGGGAGATCGAGAGCTCTAACAGAGGATGCGGCGGGTGTGTGTAGTGACCAGGACGAATCCTATACGGAGTTTGACTTTACTCGCTCGTTCAACTTCAACACGAACGACGCAAGCGAAATCGGAGGCTTTGAAGATGAGTGTCGTCGCTCAGGCGCCGTGCCGAGGATGGAGCTGTGTTCTGCGGACCAAGACACACGAACATCGAAGCCGGACACGCATCTTCGTGAATGAAGTAGCCCACCCATGCAAGTGACGAGTTTTCAAACGTGGGCGGGCTTCGAGGATGGCTTTACATCGTACTGTTCATCCACGTATCAGTTGTATAAGTGCGTTGGCGATTTTTTTTACCAAAACCTGACAATTAGATATCTAATTGATGTTATGTGTGAATTAACAGGAAACGAAGTACGACTTCGATTGAAGCTCACAACAAATCTAGGAAAGATCATTTGAAATATGATGACCGTATTACTCCGCCCTTTTTATCTGCGCGCAGGGGTGGAAGGATCGCAATAGAGGTAATTTTAATCTCTTTTTTTTGTAAGAACAAGTCTAATACTTATTTTGTCTCTGTAGGAAAAGGAAAACGTGTGGTCCAGCATTTAAGAGGAACTGGGTGTTCAGCTAGTTTGTCTGTGACGCTTACACGAGTGCAAACGCTTTCAGGCTGTTGGATATACAACTACCAAGTGAATCAGACTAGCAAAGTTCATACACACCCAATTTCAGAAGAGATTTGGAGAGCTTACGCGGACAACAGGACCCAGATATTATCGGAATGGTGCACACGCTTTGGAAGGCTAAGTCTCCGTTCTGGTTCGACATCTATTGCCAATTCTGGCGATCCTGACTGGTTCTACGTCATGGGTTGTCATTAAATCGGAAGGACTCATTCGACCACATAGTGGTCTTAAGTGAGCTTACGCTTTGGATCGATTGGCGGACGATTTTGGCTCTGTCGATTCAATCAACCTCACAAGAATCTTATCTCGACAACGCCGGAGTAAGAATAGAATGCTGGTACTTTGCGTGGTGTGGCCCCTGTCTGGGTTAATAAAGAGTGCGTGTGGACTTATCGGTGGGTTCCGTTAGCGGTATGATGCTGTATACTTAGTGCAACATTTGTAGAACACAAAAACTTTTGGCTTGGCTTGGACAATACATGTTACTACAATACAGCAGTGCATGGCTTTCTGTCTTCTTTTCGAAAAATGGCGTTGTGAGTGACCATTCGTCATCCACACTCACTGAGACTCTTCATGACCGACTACTTAGTATAGGGGATTTATTTTCCCAATACCTTATCCAGCAGCAAAGTCTCGACGTCAACGGGGAATAGAGGTAGAAATTCATCCCATGCTGCACAGGCCATCGCAGCCGCTGGATCTTCCTTGGAGGCCAACTTCGCTTGCTTCGCGCTCAAGTAGACTTTCATCACTGTTGCCTTGACATCCCCTTCCTCCTCCGGTTCTGCCTTTTCTAGGACGACCTGCATGTTTGTTGTCGCTCCGACCCCGCGGCGCCCACACTTAAAGCTCGGTTCGGATACCATTAGGGTAATGAACACAGTACAGTCGGCACTCAAGTATTGGCGAGCTACCTTCTGCGTATAGGTCCCAGTGAAGTCTTCAACACCAGAAATTACAGCGAAGAAGCTGGGTGCGGATTTTTCTCGAGTACAATTCGGATGGTTGGCGAGTATAGCCACAATAGAGATGTTGTGCGAGTACAATAATGAAATCGGATGGTACTCGGTTGTACTCGGATGGTTTTCCCATCCGTAAAAGCTCTTAGTAACGCGTTTGTACAGTGCTCTGAGGAAGTGTACATTCATGGCTACTGCCCTTAGAGTACAAGCCATCAATTCTGTTCTATTGTACAAAACACTGGAGCGATTCATTGGACATTCAGCAATGTCGAGCGAACTCGTACCCCTGTATTCATCGGAAGAAGAGGAGGAGACCGACAACAGCGTACGACAACGGCGACGATATCAGCCCATATCCGAACATGTCACGGCTGAGGCTGCACTAGCGGCAATGCAGCACCGTGACGGCTTCAATTACCGCTGTTTGCACAACCAAGGTGCACGCTCGGCTACGTCACTCGCTGAGTGTGAATCGTGGTCGGTTTGAGTGGTCTGTGCGTTTTACGAATGGGAAAGACATTCCAATGCAATGCCAGGAGCTGGCAGAGCTTCTTGCATTCAGCTATGCGATGGGGCTGAATGCGGATGGCCTCCCTCAGTGGTTAAGAGCAACATACGCACGGCGCCACCGAGTCTCAAGTCGAACGACGCAGCTGTACGTGTTGATGCTGATCCTGGACCACCATCAAGCGGGGTAGTCTCGAACTAGTTGACATCTTCAATTCATAATTTGCGTACTGTATTACTTTCAATTTGCGTGGGGTTTCTTCCTTTCGTATCGTGTTTAGTTGTTTTGGAGAGTATACATGACATACTGCTGGACTCGCAATGCATCCCTTCCTGTATCGTCCAACTTGCAATACCACCGTTTTCATAATTGCACTCGCAGAACCTCCGTCTTGAGGCCGAGGCCGTACTCGGAAAAAATCCGTTTTGCACTCACTGAAAATCTTTTACCGAAGAAGCTGCTTTGTAGTGTGCCGCCGTCTTCTTCCACGTGGTGGGGGTGGATGTTCACCACTGCCTCACAGCCGCCAACACCACGCAAGTTCTCCATTCCCAGGCACCGAAAGCACTCCCATACAGCGATAGAAGTTGCGCCAACGTCGAAAGGGATCATCCGCTTCTGCAACATTTCGTAGTACACGCCGTTAACGACATCAAGATCTGTTGAACGCGAGAGACTCGGGCACGGCAGCGTATCCATCGCCTTCGTACTGAAGAGATCGTTATTTCCGGCGAAAAGCTGGTCGGCTTGGTGGAGTAGTGTCTGAAAGACACGGTAGCCATCTCTTGGGGTGTTGTCCAGGAGGACTTCGAGCCCCTGGCTACCTAGCATCGCTTGCATCATCTGCAATTTGCGAAATAGACTACGTTGGAATCAACAGTAGTAACGGAGGGCAGTTTGAGCGACATACCTCAATCCTAGCCCGAGGTTTTAGAATCCGCCGCAAGTTCTTCGCTTCGAGCACTTGGACCTGCATCATTTCTCGCAAGTGCGCGTTCTCTTCTTCCGATCTGCGGCGCCAATCATATCGAGATTGTGCAAGCTGCTTCCACAACCGTTGTGAACGTGACGAATACGCTGGTTTGGATAAACCCGCCGTCGCCTTCACCAGTGATGCCTTCCTCGCAGATCGGTACTGAAGAGATGTCAAGTCCGATTGCAAACGTTGAACGTCTTCGCATAGGCGCATAATTTCGTCTTTGCGGTCGCTCCGGTATGGCTTCGTGCGATTCCTCTTCGTCAACAGGATAATATCGCGTTCAGTGTCATCACCGTCCGAGTCACCATCGTCGTTGCTGTCGCCAGTGGGTGACCATATTCCGCTCGTGTTGAGCTCCAACTCTAAGTTTTGAGAACCTCCGAGCTCCGCTAACAGCTCTCCCGAGTTGTACTCGTTTAGTGACTCGTCGAGTGCACGAAATCCATCTCACTTGACTTGCGGGGAATCAGATCGACCTCTTATGCTGAACTCGCTCGCCTCAGGTACGGAATAAGCTATCGATGAGTTGTACACGCAACTGTTGTTTATTGTCACGTGAGGTGAGCAATTGTAAAGTGGTCATGTTGATTTATCAGAGCGACCTTCTTGGACTACCACATACATGTACCGGTACAGTACTAACCGCGTCGCATCATCTCGTCCCGCAATTCACTGCGAGGTAAGTGCTGCTAGGTCTTTGCTCTTATCACCCGCCGCATGGTCATGCAGATTAAGATGGCTTTGACGTGATCTGCTGTTCAGGATTTTGATGTGTACATGTGTACACTTGTACTCCGGAGTCCGGGGTACAAACAGGTATGTACCAAATACCTCTAAGTACATGTATCTGTTGCTTCCTGCACCGCGCTGGTGTACATGTACCTACAGTGCGTAAGTTGCCGTTATCGTTGGCCTGAAAAATCTCGTTTGGGACGTATCTACTATGCGTACTAAGCACTGATGCTCTATGGGGGAAAATCTGCAGCTGTACATGTAGTTAAACCAACAAGCTTCGTCTAAGGACGTTGTTAGAAATTTGGGGAATCAGTTCGTCCCACAGCGCTATCACCAACGAAGTAGTTGGATCCCTTCTGGCCCGCGGAAACATCTCGTTCCGCACTGAAGCCATTTCTCATCAATGTTTCGTCTTCATCTTGATCCATGATCTCTGGTTTCTCGAGAGTGATAAACATTGTTGTTGTTGAAGTGCCACCATGACCACTGCTTTCGATCGTTGGTTCCGAATTCATCCGACAGATGAACACAGATCGATCTAATGTATTGTATCGGCATGCTGCTTCCTTTTGTAAGTCCCAATCACGCCCTTGGCACCCGAACTAGATGCGGCTTTTAAAATCTCCTTTATGACATAAAGGAAATTCTAAAGGCCGCATCTAATTCGTCGCATCATCCCGGTCTGACAATCGATTATGCTGTTCAGGCCTTTTCCATAGCGGTCACACATGTTGATAATTTGAGGGGATCTGTGATCCGAATATCTCACGGAGACTGTATCCTTCGGACTGTGCACTGCACAGTGTGCAGTATGGACCCAATCTTCTGAAATATTGGAACGGAAAAAGGCGATACGGCTGCAAATGATGAGTCTTCACAGCTACAGCGGTTGGTGCACCCCGCGGGATTACAGTAAGCATCGAGTAGTGCCTACAGTAGAGCTTAGAAAGTGACACCAGCCTAAGAATCACCAACTCAGTCAACTTAGTCAAGAATGAGTGAATGGCACATGCGTTTACAGTATAAGTATCACTAGACTTTATTAGCGGCTACGGTGGTGCAGCAAGCTTCGTCCAGTATTATTGATTCGATATCAACCGAGGTACAAGCTCGTTCCAAGCAGCAATTGCCATTGCAGGAGGCGGCCTTGCTACTAACATCATGCAAGTCATCTGGCCTCGCGAGAACGAAGAAATCGTGCGTATTCGCTCCCAAACTTCGGCTCGGAGATCAAACGGCAAAATAAAATCCAGATCGGTTGGTTGTTTTGTAGCGTTCGGGCCACCTTCCAAGTGTGGGTTGTGTCCGATAAGACATGGGACCCCCGGGATCACAGCGAACAAGCTGACACGATGAATGTCGCTATTGTCTTGCTTGTGGTGGGACTAGACGTTTAGTTGGTCGTTCTTGGCTCAAATATTGTTCATTCCATAACCACGAACATTTCCCCACACAGCGTTTTCTGTTGCTTGGACACTGGAAGGAAGCATTCGCATCTAAAGAATTTCGAAGTAGACGCCGTCGACGCCGTTGAGATTCACAATTGCCCAAGCACGAAATCTTGTCCATTTCCTTGACGGCGAAGAGATCGTCGGTCCCAGAGAAAATGATGTTGGAGTCTTGCAGAAGCCTATTGTAAACATGAGGCGTCTCTTTGCGAGTCCTTCACCAACATCGCGATCTCCGTAACGCCAAGCATCTGCTTCATTATCTACATGTACAATACAATCAAATCCAAATAAGTACCAGGTCAACACTTCTTCAAGTGTACGAATCGTACCTTTATCCTGGTTCTTCGCTTCCAGACTTTGCACCGCCTCCAGTCCTACAAAGACGCCAAGGTCGCCAATGCATGGTTCGCTATTGTGGATAACAAGGATTCAAAACTTTTACTGCACCACCTCGAGACATTGCAACAGCCTGCAGCTAGTCGGACTCTCCGGCGCAGACCACCGCGAAGGAAACACTGGAGCGGAGACTTTCGAGGTTTTCCACAGCTTCACACGATATGCAGCCCATGGGACGCACCTGTCGCCGCTTAAGTTGGCGCTGGAGGGCCCCAATTTAACCAGGATTCCTGGACCAGGAAGCTGCATCTCACTCGATTCTCGCAGGAATTCAACAAGGCAGACGCCAAGGCGTTGCGGGTGGACATCAGCTACTTTGTGGGCGGTTTCGAGGGGTACTTCGAGGACAAGACAGTGTAGTGCGAAGCGGATCTCGTGGTGTGTTTTAATGCTGGAATTTGGGGCTACGACGGGTGGCTGCAGGCTATTCGCTTGGTGCTGAATGATGTGCGTGTGCCGTTACTAGTCGCGTCGTACAACGAGGACGTGTTGGACGAGCTGATCTGTGGCGACCGGGGAAGGACCCACATGGGGCCAGGACACCACGCGCCACGAACAATGAAGACGGGTCTGTTCTGAAGGAGAACGACTACTGGATGTGTCTGAGCGGCAGGCCACAGTGAGGACGACGGACGACGAGTATGTTGACAATCAAAAGGGTCCGTAGAGGGTCTACCTGTTTTATATCGTTATGCTGCGTCGTGTAGCAGGCCCGCGACAGAGGGTATTCCGGTGGCTGCATCAGGACAATGAGACGCTGACGACCAGGCAGAACTTTCATGAGCGCGTCCAACAGCTCGGGCACGAGAATGCAGTATTGGTTTTCGACGTAAATGAAGTTCTTAGTGTTCTTAACGGCCTTGATCCGTGCGTGGATAAGCAAGTTCTCGCCATTAAGAACGAACTCCCAATTCTTGTATTGCAGCTAAAAGTACGCACAGTCTGGTTGCCGAGTTTCGACGTAGAATTGTTGCTAGCGTAGTGAAGCGGCGGCAGGTTCGAGTACTGCGGATTCTCAGAAGCGACAAAATCGTCACCAAGACTCTGGGTCGGTAAAAACGGTGAGTTCCAGCGAGCGATGCTTTTGTTGGCCACGTCCGTCGCGGTCGGTCCGTGAATGCTAGCCATTTTGACGTAAATGCACACCAGATTCCTTGCGAATCATGTCCCAGCGGTCATTTGAGAGGTTGATGCTGCTCACCTACGTAATCGGGTGGTAGAGGAATTGTCAGCAACAATTACAAGCGTAGAGTGGCGGCCGCTGAAATAGAAATTCCCGAATACGTTCAAGTTGTACTCATATGAAACCGAAGCTGGATATCTGTCGTTGACGGGCCCAGAAAAAACGTACCTAAAATCTGTTCTAAAATGCCCTAATTGTTCTAAAAGACTATTGTTTTAAGTTAGCCCCTTGGACCTGAGACCCCCCCCCTATCACCCTAAACCCTAGTGGCTCTGTAGTGCATGTGCGGGTAAGGATTCTCGCTATTTCTCTGTCCCACGAATTTGTGATGATTTAGTTTTTTTGTGTACCACACAATGCTTTTGATTGGTTGAATGACGTTGGTTATGGTGAATTTTGGTTTTAGACCAATCATCACACCCTTACTTGAAAAAAACCGCGCAATCTATAACGCGTATTTATGGGCGTTCTGAAGCCTTCGAAAAGGTTTTGATTGGTCCATCAGCAGAACATTCGTAAGAACTTCATATCCTAAACGTTTGGTGTAGTATCGCCATAAACTGACTGTTTTACGAAATTAAATCTATTGAGTCCGAAAACTGAGCGCAGAAGAAGTGTTTTCACGGCTACAGTTATCGTTTGCTATAGCTGTTAAATTTAGACAGTATATGCCTAAACATAAGCGTTCAAATAAGGCCTCATTCAACCAATGGTTCGGAGTTGAAAAAAAGTAGTGGCTGTTTTTATGAAATCATCATAAATTCGTGGGACAGAGAGGTATATGTTTTGGTAAGATGTATAGTGGATAGTCGCGCACTAAACTTACACCTGGCTAACAGGTTGTCCTTCTATCGTGTACCTCCATTATGTGCAGGGCCAAAGAACCTCAAAAATACACAGTAACAGTGATAAAGTGTATGATGTGCGGCAAAACCAGTGCGGTTTTGTGCGAGAGCCATGAGCACGGTGAGCAGAGACAAGAGACGTAAGTGCATAGTCGAAACAATTAAGCAGATGCAAACAAGTTCAATAGGGTGACAAAGAAATATAATGAAACTAAGTATAAATAGACGGACGCAATAACCAACTCAGTCGGTCATCGCAGCAACGGCAGCGAGACGGGGCTGCTTTTTCTGGTGGGGGCTGCCAGCACGGGGCTCATCACTAGGTGGCGTGTTACGGTGCGTTCCTCGGCGCATCCTTCTTCTTCCTCTTCGTCTCCATTAGTGTCGGTCTCCAGCCGGAATTCTGGCGTTTGTGCTCGGATGGTACGCTTCTTGTCGTCCTTCGGCGGCGGCATCGTCCCATTGCACCAGGCCTTGTGCAAAATGTCAAAGCAGGACATCACGGACACGTTGTGCCTGTACCGAATTTTTTTCGCACAGGAATACACGGCTTCTTCGCAGAGTTCGGCAACTCGCACGCGCTGCAGTAAATAGAAGTGTCGCCGCCTCGTGCATTATCAGTACCCTTGAGGATCGAGCAAACCTTGCATGCTCTTCTACGTCGCTCCCGTCCCTGGTTATTGTTGTCAGGGCGCCATTCATCGTATAGCTGCAGCTGATGCGTTGATTGTCGGCGTGTAGCTGAATCTGAACTCTTGTCCTGAGTGTATTGAATGTTTACATTGCATCGCAAACTTTCCCAGTTCCCATCACGTAAATGGCACAACACGAGGTGCATCTGCTGCAAGAAGGTCTCAATGCTAAGCTTGGGGAGATTGACAGCGGCAAGATGGCTCGAGATAGTCCAGGCTGATTCATTTCAGACGCGGTGTCTGTCTAGGCAGCTGCACGGATACATGTACCAGTAGCAACAACAAGCATCCACGACAAGAACCGATTAGTCACCTGAGTATTTGCATCATATTTATCAGGTATCGCGTGAAGCAGAAGCCCGGGTTCTCCTTCTCAAGGTACTTGCAGATCTTTAGCTTTCTTCAATGATATCTGACGCTTCGTCAGTCCAAGTAGCACTGCACCGCAGTATTGCATTCGTCAGTCCTCGATCCACGACAAAAAGCATCCAACTAGCACTAGTACCAACTTATTGTCCTTGATGCTGAGCTTCTTGCCACAGTGCTTGATCACAGCCTTCTCATCCACTGCCTACATCTCTCCCTTAGGCAAAGCGGCATCGTTGTGCAAACCGATCACGCCATACATGTAGTAAACGCGCTGTGAAATTGCCCTGATTCAGATGGCTATTAACGCATGCGACCAGTTGCATGCATAGTGTGTGCCGTATCAGCATAGTCAGTAAAAACGTAACACCAACAATAAATTAGTTGCCACAAAATAACGTAAGATACAATGTAAGGCTCTAACCTGCTCAAACTTATAATAATCCAAGATTAAAACTGCATCAATTTGAAAAATGTGATGTTTATGCGAAATACTGAAAGTATAAGAAGGGTTCACTTGCAATTTTGTATTGGCGTCGTACCTACGTTTTCTGTGGACCACATATTTGATCCCTGAATTAGTCCCTTTGAACCGTACGTTCTGCTCACGTAACACTACCAGGATCACAAGTAATGTTGTCCGTGAATAACACAGTGTTATTTAATGCATCTCACGACTTTTGCTGTTGATGTGTGATCAGACAATGGCAGCGGCACAAGCACCAACGCGTTGTGATAATCCAATCCTGGTGACTTCGACTCGAAGCTCTGGTCTCCGACTCAGCTCTGGGCGCATGTCTGCTGTAAGATGGTTCCTTCATGATCGACACCTGTGACTTGGAGTCTTCGACGGCTTCATACTCGGACATCTCTACGGCATCCTGGTCGACAGCCCTGAGGACACTGTGATAATCACCCCAGACCAATACGAGTCTGTTGCAACACCAGCATTCAGGCCTCCAGTCGCGTTGACATTCATGACTAGACCTTCTCCAGCGGTAGACACATCACCTTCCGGGATGGACATCATCGACGTAGAAGAACTCTCTTTGGACGACCGGTTTCCAGACGAAGTATGGCGCGAGAAGTCATCGGAGCTTCCGGACGCACCAACCATACTTGGAATCGAGTCCGAGACACCGCTTGTGTAACCTTCTTCAAGCTTCATATTCGGAACGGCTTGGTTCAGGACCGACGTGTCTGAGGAGGGAGCCTTCATCGTGGACGAACTCGTTGAGAATTTAGCTGCTCCCGAAGACGACGCTGAGTATCCCGAGATGGAACCCAACTAAGAAGAACCATTGGCACTCCGAGCTATTCTGAAACTGGCAGCACTGAAACTTGTAGCAAACTCGCGTCCAGGGCCGAACGTACCTCACTCATCGCTGGGACGCCACTCTGAGATTCCTCGACTTCCATGTCATCTCCAGTCAGGTCCACAACTTCGTTCTAAGTCTCAGTGTGGGTCGAGCTCTAAACGTGGGGGTACACATTGAATGATACACCAGCCACGAGCTTCTTCCACTCCAAGAACTCCACCACAAGAAGACACGGAACCGCTTCCAATGCTGGTCGCAGTTCCGTAGCAGCTTGATTCGACGCACGCGTCCTGAAGAACTCCGGAACCACATTGATGAGCTGGAAGCCTACTTGCATCAAGAGTGACTGCGCGAGGGCAACACACTGTCTTGACGTCAATAGGTTCACAGAGACTTCCAATCCTGTCAAGTTCTGAATTAGACAGAAGCCCCATCGTTCAGGACGCAGCTCTGCAATCCAGGATCCACTTGCAGTGGTGAGACTCAACTGTTGTTGGACAAAGTTTGAAGTTGTCTTGGCCGCATCCATCCACAGCGTGTGATCCGGCGCTGAGTCAGGCCAAGCGTACACTACATTGGGTGAAAGTACTCGCCCAAAAGGCACCCGCTCCCAGTAGCGCACTTGCTCAGCCACGTACTCCTTCGCGCGGGCATCAGCCAAACTCTGAGTCCTAATTTTCTCTGAGTGCCGAGGGTCAGCTCTCTGAGTTAGTGTTCCAGACACCGAGTTGGGTTCCTGTTTCACGCTGGACAGCGACGACACCGACTCAGACACTTGTGTCGACTGCGAAGATAATACCGTGTCAGCTTCGGAGAACTCAGAGGCAACGCGCCCCTGACCGTCAATCTCTGCTTTGCCAGGAAGTGACTTCTCTTCGGACAAACGCTCTTGAACCGGTACTTGGGTGTCCGAAACTCGACCTTGTACCGGGGGCTTAACCACATTGACGCCTCCCACAGACGTCTGAGCTGCCTCACTCTGAGTTGGCTCAACACCGACGTGACCCAACGGTGCCTCTGAGTGCAGTTCCTGAGAACTTGCCGCCTTGGACGATGCTTGACCATCTTGGACAGCGGATTCTGAAACCGGCTGGTTCGAAGCCTCAGTTGTTTTCGCGTCTCGACTCTCCTTCTTCGCCTTGTTCTTGGCGGCCGTTGCCGCACGTTTCGCCTTGAGAACTGCGTTCAGGTCGACGTGTTGCTCTGGTTGCAAGCCTTGAACTCGGCGAGACTGACGCATACCTTCCAGGTTGGCGTTATCGCTTCCATCCTTCTGCGCGCGTTTTCCTCCCGCCATAGAGATTCGGTTAGAGATTGGCGACAGCTCAGTAAACTCACTTTCAAAATATAAACAACTCGGTGATATCAGATCCTAGAAATCCGGGCACGCGCACCGGTTGGGACGAGGTCGGTGAACCTTGATCGCCCAAATGTACAGCGCTAGCCCTGACTAAGATGTAGACAGAGGGTCAGTTTCAGAACGCAGATGTTAATCCACTTGCAGATATCAATCCACTTCCTGAGTTGGCGTATGTCCCTTGTGATATCCTTTTTGGTGTCGTTATCTCTAGGGGTAGACTGAGGGAACCACCGTTTGAGTTGTTGTCCACTGTGAAGCGTGAGCATTCTGTGTTGGGTGTCACTCTTTTCTGTAACCCGTCTCAGTGTCAGTTGGATTTTGCTTCTGAACGCAGTTTCAGTACAGATAACCGATACAAAACAGAGTATACAAATATACAGCCACTCTTATTCTTTTAGACCCTTGAGTGGTGGGTCTATACGCCAGTCAACTGGGACTACACTTCAGGCACTGGTCAACCTGGAGGCTCCCTTCTTCTTTTCGCGCACCACCTCCTGAGAGAGGAATATACACTTCAATACACTATTTTCCTTCAAACGCAGTCTAGTAATTAACTCTGGGGGAATGCAAACCAACCAGAGAAACAATCGTTAACATGAAATGGGTACCCACCCTTACCAATACACGCAACGGGCCCAACTAGGATATGGAGTGCGCGGATCACCTCAAAGGCTCGTAGCGAATGACCACCAACGCAAGGGGACTTGGGCGTTTGAGAGTTCCGCCCACCGGCTTGTCCTGTCGGTCCGATGAGCCTCGACGAAGTCGACTTGAGCTTGTGACGGCAAAATGCATACTAACTTGTTAACCTATTCCTACTACATGCAAATATACACTCTGTTTCACTATATGAAGCTTCGGTTATCTTTGACTGCCGCTCACTTCATTTTGGTCTCCTTTACTGTGTCAGCTTTCCATATTCCTCGGCGTTCTTAGGAGATCTGCGATTCGTGGCATATCGGGAAGCAGAAGCAAAAGCCACATCTGAATTAGCTGGATCGAGGGCTTAAGTGTCCTAACCAAGTGGAGGTATGCGGACTTGCTGATTCCAAGCAAGAACCCGACATGAAGTTGTACGCTTTCTCATGGATGGATACTCCAGATTCGTGAAGCTGCACGTGCTGAAGAACAAGTAAAAGCGATGTGGTGAACAACTACATCATAGAGTACCTGTCGTGGGCTCAGCGGCAGGCCGGTCGGAACAAGAATGGCGCGGAAAAAGTACTTGCGTTGTTCGGCAGGTGTGAACAGCTACAGGAGGCGAATTTGCCAGCCCTGACATGGAAATTTGGTATGGACTTCATGGAGCCGAGCATATTCGTGTCGGGAACAAAAGTCTACAACTAAACTTGCGTGAACGGATACACCAGTCTCTCGTGGAGATGACAAATGCGATGATGTACCAAGCGGGATTTCCCAAGAGTTTGTGGCCTGAGCAGCAGCCGAATGGTGTCTACATCAAGAAGCCGGATCTACAACAAAGGTATTCAAGGAATCCCGTACGAAACGATGTTCGGGGTGGAGCCAAAACTTCACCACGTCAAGAAAGTTGGTATGTTGGTGTACGTGCATGTACCAGTGACACCTGGCTGACGCAAACATCACGACAATGCCAAGATCGGCTTTGTTCTCGGCTATGCTGAGGATGTCCTGGGGTGCGAGGTGTACTTCCCGGAAGAACACGCAGCCAAGTTTGTATCCGACTAGCTGAGAATGTAGTATACCGAGATCGCCATGATGTATCTTCAGACGATGCAGACTTGGAATCGCTGCACTTTGAACGACGTGTTCCGTCGAGTACGGTGAGCGTAGAGTCAAGCATTGAGGAGACTGTCAACATCAGTATGACTACCGCGCTGGACCAGGAGGTGGGGAGCACTGTAGCCATAGTGACTATAGAACTGGTTCAATATGTGGAGAGCACAGTAGCTGTTTCGGTCCTAGGCGAGACGGTGGATTTACAATCCGCTAATCCCGAGGGAAGTGAGGACGAAGAAGTCGCTAGTGTGACGATGGAACTGAGAAAATTCCGTTCTCTGATGGATGCCAGCGTACTACAACTGGAATGTTCACGATTGGAGATGTATGATTTATGGAAGAAGACCTGGCTAAATTGGGTGAGACAATGTAATGCCTGGAAAGGCAGTTGGTCCGCGGAGTGATGGTGTCCACGGCCAAGGATGGGCCCTTAGACTCGGAAGTGCGTGTTCAGAACCGTACATTCTGAACACAAAGTGCGCTCAGTCCACGTCGCCCCCGTCCTTACCACAGGGGACCCTCTAGGGTCGCAAGTGCCCTTGGGAATGTATCCCCTGCGGTAGCCTGTATCGCCTTTACCAAAGTCACCACGATATCATGTACCCGGAGCCAATGTCTTTCACAGTTGGGATAAAAGTCAACTCAAGAGATACCAAGGTTCACACAATTCCTGAACAAAGAGCAACCAAGCAAGGACAACTGGAAGGACAAGAACCTCTGCGACTATGGTGTCCCAGTTGGGAGGCGTCACTCTAAATAAAGCTATTTGAGAGAGTGTGCCTTCTGAGTTGGGTACTTTCGGGTACCCCAACTCAGAGTGGCAAGTCTCCTGAATGTACTTTCGGGTACATAACTTAGAATGACTATACCCAGAGAGACTCTATACTTCATCCTAAGTCCGAGTGTTGTCAGACTCTGAACGCATATCCAACACTAAACCTGACTCCTGACCCCAACTCAACACTGAGTTGGGTGTCTATACCAAGAAGCCAGTACGCGAAGGGTCGCTTGAAGCTGGGAAATTTGCACCGACTATCCTGATTACGTTACGCACGACCATGTGGTCCTCGCACCCACTACCGTGATTATGTTACGCAAGGCCATACTCAAGTCACGATAGATGCTGTCGATGAGTCAGTACGATACCCTCCACCAGTCCTTGGTCGATCAGGGTTTTTTTTAGTATTGATGGCACGTGTGGTCAAGTCGCTCATGCCATAGCACCATCGAAGCAACTCCGTCTACAGCAGTAAAATTACGCAAGGGTTGATCCTCGGGACCATATAATCCATGGTTAGGTGTCACGTGAAAACCCCACGTAGCATCACGCTGTGTAGCCACTATCACTGTCTTCCCTTCAATCATCACAGTTAAGTTCCTCGTCTCATGATCGAAAGTGAAATAAAACCCTTGTTCCACAGCGATTCCAGGTAAAAGAAGCGCATACTCAGCGCCTGGTATGTAGAATATCTCAACCAGGTACAGCACAACTTGCTCACCATCGACTTCGGCGACTAGGGCCACAGGTCCGGTGTTGGAAGTGGCTGAAGCCACGATGTACGACGCGAGAGTTATGTACAAGGTGAACAAAGATTTAGCCAGTACTAGGCTAGTTTAGGATGTTCTAGAACGTTGAGGAACAGTCGCTGCGCGACTGGTAGGATTTGCAATTATGAAGCCACTGACGAGGCCCCGGCGGGGGCCGAAACGCGTCTGGCTCGCGCTAATGGAAGTCACCAACCACACATGCGTTCTTAGCCTTCCAACATCCGACTCCAGCGATACGCGAGGCGAGAGCTGGGGTCAATCCACGCACGTCCTGGGACTGGCTAAAGGATTCAGTGAATGCTAAGTAGTGCGCTCGATTACCTGTCACACGCACGTTGGCAACGGTATCCAAATACCACCAGCCACCAGTCGTGTCATCGTCTTGTCTCGAGTTACTATCTAACGGATCACTTCCAAAGGCTGCATCAGTCTCTCGGTCACCTCCGTCTTCCTGGAATTCATCAGCTTCACCACTGATGTCTGACCCAATGCCTGCATCAAGCGTCGTCGAGTCCAATATGCTCGTTACCACGTCGATGTCTTCGTCATTTGATGGCTCACTGACCTCTTAACGAATCGTCACGTTTCCGCGCAGTTTACGCTTTTGCTCCGTCTCAGTAGCTCCAGCACCGCGGATTATTCACTCTTTCTGGACAAACAGGTGCGCCGCACTCTCACAGATAAAGCTTTTCTTTTCCTTCTTTCACTCGACTTGTCACTTGACTTTTCATAATGTTGACTATACCCTTTTGCTTCCACCCCACCTTGGTTCCCTCCGCTTGGTATCCTCCACTCTTCTGTGCTTTACGCTGTCCACCACTATCCCTGATCCGAACCTCTGCTCCGAAACTCTTGTTGTCTGGAAGCGGTAGCGTGAATCAATTCGCGGGCCTTTATGGGTGTGAATGCACTACCGTCTGCACTGTCGCGTATCGACGACTTGAAACTTTCATACTCGAGCTGGTTCGGCAAATTCTCCATCATCATCTCCCCCATGTCGATATCATCGACGGTGTACTGCAAAGTCTGCAACGCAGTCCTCAAGTTGTACATATTGCTCATATGCATGTCAATATTTCCGCCTGGCGAAAACATAATGCTCCAAAGCTCATCTCTTAGACGCCGAATTGTGTGACCCTTCACCGTTTCGTTACCCTTGTTCTCGAACAAGTTACACAACGCAGTCCACAACTCAGATCCCGTAGTCTTATCACGGATCTGATGGAGGATCTCTGGCGGCACCGACGTCGCATGATCTTTGTCTTCTTCCAGTCGAACTCGGCATCACTCTCCGCGTTCAAATGCGCAGCCTTCTGCAGCTTGCCTTCCACAATATCCGCAAAGTCGTTCTCCTTGAAAACGGTCTCCATTGCCCATTTGTACGTCTGCCATTCTCGTCCGCTACTTCAGCGGAGTCGCCATCGCGGATCATCGCTCGTGCTGCAAGAAGTCCGAGCTTTGGGCTCATAACCCTGCTGTGCTTTACACTAGATCCCTAGACCAACCACGCCTACACACGAGATGGAATGATGAGAAGTAAGTTTATACAGTTAGCGGTCTCAAGCGGGTTTGAGCTCACTCCCCATACAGAGAAACCCGACCTCAGCTTCTTCCAGCTTCGTACCTCTAGTTAGTCTCACTACCTTAATCCGGGGATAAGATCAACTTCAACGTCATCACTATCCGGATATTCTGGGCATATTGACACAACGCGTGTGACCGCGTTAAATAAGAAAGAAGTCCCCAGCTTCTTGACTTGGTGGCGTACGGTTAAGAGCTCATATCGGAGACTATTAGGAGCACAATGTGTTCGTCCAAGTAACGCGATGGATGCTGACAATCATTCGACAAGTTGTACCATTTTTCCATCTGAAGTTGAGCTGGTATCTAAATCCAAGAATATATTGGTAGCGAATATCGCGCCAAGTGGCTCGATTCTGATGTTATCATCAGGCTCTTTATTCCAGACGCGTCTCAGTCTACATTTGATGAAGAAGTTCGTTTGTGGGAACGCCTGCGCCATCCTAACGTGATCAAGATAAACGGGGCGTGTGATGCAGGTCCGCATGTGCAGTTCTGTATGCGAGTACGCCAGCATGGGGTCCATGATCGATTATGTTCGGTCGTGCCCACCAGAGAAAGTGATAATTTGGAAGTACCTGTACGAGGCAGCGTGGGGTCTCGAGTATCTCCATGAGCGAAAAATTGTCCAGGGGGACCTTCGGTGCCGTAACATTTTGATCGGTAGCGATGGGATGGCGAAGCTGTCGAAATTTGGTTTCAGTAGATCCTGCAAAGGTTCCGTTTCTAGGGATGCTGTTGTGTCGATGCGTTGGCTGGTTCTGGAAGGGAAGGTGTCGTCGCTCAAGTCAGATGTATACTCGCTGGGGGTGTGTATTTTGGAGGCTATGACGAGGGAGACGCCGTGGGGAAATGTGGAATACGAAATAAAAATTATGAAAAGGTGGTGGGCTCCAGAGAAACATGGCGAGTTTAGTATGTATGCACCTAAATGCCCATCCGGAAAGGCACGGGATTTGGTCTGGTGCATGTGCTGTCAAGACCCTGACAAACGATTGAATCTTGCATCGGTCGTGATCGAACTTGAACGTTTAGCTATTAAGGAGAAAGTCAGTTACTCCTAACCTCAACATGAACGTGTACGCTATGGCTATGAACAGGGGGCATGCACGAAAAATAGTTGAAGGTACAAGAGCAGATGGAGAACTGCGACAATGAACAGTACTACCAAGCATTTATTGAGCTGACGAAAGTGCACTATCGTCTGCACGGTGCAAGAGACTACCATCTCAGACTGATAGAGATATTTAGCGACGTTCTCAGGGAATTCTACCAGACCATCACAATGTCTCCGGAGCAGGACAGTGTAGTGCGACTATCGTCGACGCGTGCCACAGCCACTAGTGTCTATGCACTTCGCTGGCGTATCGGTTCACTTTTGGCAGCATTAGGGGAGCCAGCTACTACACGGCGGAAACGCAGGCCCAGCAGCGGCGTCGCGAGCAGATCAAGTTTGCTGTGTCTGGGGTGGCAGACACTGTTCTTCTGTTAAATAGTTTAAAGTGAACGGAACAGCAATTGACTTTCCTTAGAACACTGAAACGTGAGATGGAGGATCCAGTAAATACTCGTCCAAGCAACTCAAAGTGATGAGGAACATATACACGTAAGCTTACATTAACCCGATTGCTGCCAATTTTATACTTGGAATTTGTATACTTCAATTTCCATAGTAAAATTTGGTTTTACTCCGCATCCCGCAGCACGATATAGCATAGAGCATGGGTTTACCAATAATTATTGCAATCAATGGGTATGGCCGCAAACACGGCACCTACGCCTTCGTATACGCACTGCGCACCTGGAAAACCTGCGGAAAGCTGCTGTCGACGCACTCCGCCACCGCCAGGCAGCCAAATACGTCGCTAGCCATTGTAGACACACAAAAACAGCTTCTGCATTGCTACCACAACGAGTTAGGCGGCACACGAGGCACCAACACATTCGCACACAATCTGTCGTCAATAGTCGTGGACTTTGCACGCATTGCTGTGGATTTACCCTAAAAAGCTGTGGATTTTTCTTACAGATGATCCCGTCCTTAGTAATCCCTAGGTATGGAATACCCGCTCAACAGGAATGCGAAAGTGGTTCCCGACGATATTTGGTGAACGGTTGTATACAAGGCCAAGTAATTATTCCCTCTCGCCCCTCAATCGTAATAAGGAATACAAAATCAAAAAATATGAATATTCTGGGGTGTTAAGTATTGTAAAAGTCCATTCTGTACAGGACGTCGAGCAGACATCTGCTGCAAATGTCCTTGTTTCCTGCCAAATTCCTCGCGTAGAGCACGTTGCACCGTTTGAATCCGACTTCCAGGCTATAGGTCTGTTGTATTTACTTGAATAAAGAATTGGCGACCCACTTAAAATGCTCCTTCACGACCATGCTCTATGCCAGTACTCTTAGCTTCTCAACTACCTGTTGTGCGTCGATTGAGCGTTGGGTTGATTATGTGATGTCACAAACCCTTCGCCGTTGCATGCATGGTTCTCGTGACCTTTTGCAGTCACGACCACACCTCGGACAGACTCCAGTTAGTCTACTGTTTGTACCAAATGTGTGGTACATTGATATATGTACCATATATGTGGTACGATGTGCTGTACCATCACCATGGCACAACCCCAGGACAGGAATACCCTTACCTAGGAATAAAAAGTGGGTTCCCGAAGCTATGACTATGGAGGGGATTGTCTGTATTTCCTCAAAGTTATGCCCCTGAAATGGATGGTGTGTCGTTATCGGTAGAGATTGTGCTTAGTCCAAAGTCTGTCACTTTTGCTTTCATGTCGCTCCCGATCATGATATTGTTGCCTTTGAGGTCACCGTGGACAACGTCTCGAGCGTGTAGGTATTGAGCGCCCAGCGCTGCCTCGTGCAACTTCGACCACAGCTCATCAGGATTCTCCCGCAGAAAGTCAACCAGTGTTCCGTGCGAGGCGTATTCACAAACGAAGAACGGTCTTCCGAAATGACACGCACCGAAGAGCCGAATGACATGAGGAAGGCTAAAGCTTAACCAGATACCAACTTCACGGCGGAACATTGTCCGTGCTTCAGCTGTCTTGCTGGCACCTGCAACAGGGTCTGACGGGGGCGCTGGTGGTGAAAACATCGAGTCGTATGATAAAGTGTCATTCGTTTCACGCTATCCAGCCAAAATCACTTCGTTCACCACCACATTAGAGTCCAGCTACTTCGCTTGGTACACTTTACCAAAACCACCCTCACCCAGAGGTTTTCACTTGTCTCGTACCACGGAATAAACCACTCTGGCGTGAGCAGGGATTCATATCGACGGCACTTTTGATGGTATCGTTGATCCTGATATTTTACCGAGATCAATATCATATCAACAAGATGATACTAGTATTTGATATAGAATGGCACGTGTCATTCATCGAAATCCACGGCACTGGTCGTTAGTTTTATTTTCTGCACGATATTATATTAGACTTCCTCGAACATACTTACCACTTCTGGGACCGATCGCCACTAGAAAAGCAACGTTAACTATGTCTACAAAACACGCTTCACCAATAGATAGTACTACGTAGGTGACCGTGCACGGCGCAACCACTTCCAGTTGAAAGAGCATAAATACTAGTACCCATTCAAATATATAAACCGTGAAAGCTCCATATCTCGGACTCAGTGATCCCAAGATAACTGCTCCAACGGTTATTGATGTGGAGCAGCGCTTAGAAGAATTCTTTGAAAGGAAAAACAATAGTGAGTTACCATAATTACCGTAACTCTTTGATCAACTGTTTAGTTATCATGTTTCATTGATAGCCCGTTCTTGGGAGTCGATGTTTTAAGGTCCTTCACTAAAAACAAGATAATTACCCCGAATAATATGCTTAGTATGTACTTTTGCTGAAGTAATTACGGGATCACTTGAGATCACTTGAGATCATCCAGAAATATCAATGATCTTGATCCTGAGACTCCACCGGTATCACTTAATGCTGATACAAGTATTTTGCCGTGCAGTATCAAGATATCTGATATTAGCATCGGATGATATGAACCCCTGGGCGTGAGTTCTGACAAATCGCCTTTCGCATCAATCTGGTTCTTAATCCGATTGCCCCAAAACCCTGCAATTTACTAATTTAGTCTAATCAAAGTACCCCAAATTCATTTTGGACCAATCATGTCACTTGCGGTAAACCATGCAACATGCTTGGTTTTATGGTTGCGATGCTGAAGCTGTTTTTGTATATCAGGTGCTTGGTGTTTAGTGACGTGTTTAGCTGCGTGGCGGTATCAGAGTGCAGCGGGAACAGTTTTACTCAGGTGTTTCAGGTACGTAGTGCGATTGCGAAGGTGTAGATGCCGCGCGTGCGGCTTACTTCTTGCGGTTGCGGTGTTAAAGTTGTTTTTTGTATGTGTGCAGGCGGTTAGCGGCGTGTTTGGCTGCCTGTGAGCGTCAGAGTACAGCGCGAGCTGGTCTCCTCAACTTATTCGGGTATAGTGTAAGTATGCCGTGGTATTGCCGCGTTTGGTGTTAGCTACTTCGCTGCGGTTGGGGCGCTGAGTTCGTTTTCGTTAGCTACCCTCTACAAGTACTGTAAGACGTGTCACTAACATGGTTTGTATACTGTTGCCAATGTCGTTTTCATCTCTACATTCCCACGTGAGATACACTGTCTTTTGCTCGTTGACTGTTTCATTCTGTGCTACCCCACTTAGCTGTTCACTTTCCTGCTGGCAGCGTACATGTAAGGGTGAAGTGCGGTTTTGTGATCTCCTTCTAAGTACGATCGTACTTATCAGTGGCTTCTAATGTCGTACGTATTCCAGTCATATTACTGTGATATAAACATTCGTAAAGCTATAATATCAGTGTAGGAATCGCGCCCACAAACAGTTCTAGGTAATGGCAGTTTCCAGCTCAAGTGTAGTGGCGCAAGTTGCGCGCTTGATTCAAAGAAGCACGCATGGAAATTTTGAGTAGAACGCACAATACTGAATTTCAATAAAATATCTTCTCAAAAGCATAATAGTAACAGTCAAATACACGCCCTTGCGCTCGACACGCATACGGAGAAGACACATGTAGTAGGGAAGCTCAAATGCAAGGCAGGTAAGGCAGAGCCTCCAGAGATACCAGGGCCCTAAGAGGACATCTTCTTCACTTGCATTTACTTTGCTCTTAGAGTCGAGTGTTTCCATCGCCGTGCTTATCTCAATGTATGAAGAGAGCAGAGTATTTTCGCTGACTTCGCTAAGCCCAATGTGTCAAACGTGTTTGCCTAAGGAAACATACATTTGAACGGAATTTCACACAAAAGGCGGATATAATGGATTTTTAGCAAATAGTACCCGGACTTCTATTCATTAGTACCCTCTAAAAAACGATCAGGGGGTTACTAAATGGGTGAGGGCTTATAAACAGAACCTGACTGAAGAGTACATGTAAAGATTATTGTGTACAAGGCAAACGGAGTGTATTTCAAAAGAAACGAAATGCAGCCTAGATCGAAATTGGAGTTCACGGGCGTCTTCGAAGTAAACCACAGTCTCATCCATCAGGACAGTATGGGCGAAGTTGAACGTGCTCTTTTTCTCACCCAGGAACTTCATGTACGACACCGCACGTCCTACATGTACGAGCTGATCGTCACTCAGAGTAGTCAGATTGGTCCGACGTCGAAGTGAGAGATCGTTACGCTTCATGAAGTTGCTTACCCAGTGAGACGAGGCTTGGAAGGTGCGAATAGGAGAATCGTCAACCCCGTTGTAGATCTGCAACGCCTGGATAGCGATCCACTCTCTTGTACCCTTCTCCTACTTCAGCCTTCGCAGAACTGTCGCTTCCAGCAACACGTCCTCCAGCACACCCAGGGCTTTCTTTCGTCATCCACCAGCCAAACGCATCTGGTACGGGTTCGAAGCCCAAAGCTCGTCGCGCTGGCGCCACCAACGTCTCACTGTTCCTGGGTCCACCACCCATCCAGCAGTGTTGACCCAGTCTGATACTTCTGTCTTCTTCCACAGGGGAATGCTGGTGCATCGTGTTGTCATGGTGACAATTCGAATGTGATCTCGACTGTGAATCGATTCTTTACAAGGGGTACACCTTTGTCCACATCAGCTTTCCCCCAAGAGGAGAAGTAGTTGACCGAGACATAGTCTACTACATCGATAAGCTGCGGGTTGGCGTTGTAAACGTCAATGGAGTCGGAGATCGTGATAGTAACGTTCACTCCACGACCACGAAGGTAATCGCGAATCTCGTTCATATAGCTGATGGCCAGGTCGACATTGATCGATCCAGTGGAGTTAGCGTCGTTACCCACTTGGAGACTAACCCCGGTGCTGACGTTTTCATTCTGGATTCGCCATTAGCAGCAGTCGACGCGGTGGTTCAGAGCGAGATATTCAGCAAGTGCATCTGCGAGCTTTTAGAAAACAAGACGGTGATTCTCGTGACGCACAGTCCTGACGTGATTCGGTCTCCTGCAGTTAATTACTCCATCGTCGTAGAGAATGGCACTGTGAGTGGTGAACGAAAAGATCCTGAACATCGCAGGAAGAAATACGCGAAATCTCCTACGAACGATGAAGTGGAGAAGCAAAAAGTGAGATGAATGGACATTTCGTGGAAGAGGAAGTTTGACAAGAAGGACGTGTTGCCAGTCAAGTCTTCTGGGTATATTTCAAGGCGTTAGGTGGATGGAAAATGTGTAGTTTCGTGCTGGTATCACAATTATTATGGCAAGGTTTCCAGATTGCGAGTGATCTCTGGCTAAGTCACTGGACCAGTGAAAGTCAAACTTCCACTCAAGAACGCGCCAGAGTAAACATGACAGTCTACGCATTTCTCAGTGCGGGAGGTACCCTCATGGTCTTCGTCCGATCAGTCTCTGTTGTGTTTGTCGGTCTTCGTGGATCTCGATACTTGTTCGACACTATGACAGACGCTCTCTTACGTGCCCCGATGAGATTCTTCGATACGAATCCGATCGGGCGACTCGTGAACCGCTACGCTGGAGACATGGGGGAGATTGATATCAACATGCCATTGATCTGTGGTGAGTTTTTGGGAGATTTCTTCCTCGCTGTTTGTCAACTAGCGACGGCTGCCTACATGGTCAACTTTCTGGGTGTTCTTGTCCTTCCGCTTGCTTGGATCTACGTGAAGGTGGCGAACTTTTACCTGTCGTCTTCAAGTGAAATTACTCGTTTACAGCGAGCAATGGGACCTCCAGTCTTGAGTCTCGTTACTCAATGTGAGGAAGGTGCGAGTGTGATTCGAGCGTTTGGGTCGGACTGTACTTCTCGAGTAACCAGCGAAATGTTTAAGTGCATCAATCGCAGCAACAAGGTCGCGTACGTCTCGATCGTCACGCAGAAGTGGTATCTCCTTCGGATCCAGTTGATCGGCTGTGCTGTGGTCATTGGGATTGTGTCTGCGCTTGTGTATCTCCGTGCGTTCCTGTCACCAGGAATGGTAGGCTTGGTGTTCACGTACGCACTTAATGTTGACGGTGGTCTGGCGAATATTGTACAGCAGTGGTCGTTCGTGGAACTGATAATGGTGAGTCCTGAACGCGTCATGGAGTACGCATCAATCGATCCAGAAGATACGAAACAAACTCTTGTGCTTGAACCACCAGCAGATTGGCCTCGTGACGGTAAAATCGACTTTGAAAATGTTGTTTTCAGCTACAAGGAAGGAGGGAAACCTGTGTTGAAGGACGTCTCTTTCAGTATCAAGAGCAATGAGAAAATCGGAATTGTGGGCCGAACCGGAGCCGGTAAATCCAGTCTCACGATGGCAATTTTCCGTATTAACGAGTTGATTTCTGGAAGAATTACCATTGATGGTGTGGATATCTCCATTACTCCGATACGAACACTCCGATCTCGAATGTCGATCATTCCTCAGTCGCCAGTGCTCTTCAAAGGCACTCTGAGGGCTTACATGGACCCTTTCAATGAGTTTTCAGATGCTGATGTATGGTCGGCGCTTTACGAAGTCGGAATGAAGACGGTGATTGGAGCGTTGGAGAACCAGTTGAACTACGTACTCGCTGAAAACGGTGACAACTTCAGCGCGGGGGAGCGTCAGATGCTGTGTATGGCACGTGCAATTATGAAGCGAAGCCGCATCGTGGTGATGGATGAAGCCACTGCATCAATTGATCGTACTACCGAGAAAAAGTTACAGGAGATGATCACGCGCGAATTTCGACATGCAACCGTCTTGACGATCGCCCATCGACTAGCGACGGTATTAGATTCGGACCGCGTCTTGGTTCTTGATGACGGGAGAGTCGTTGAGTTTGACACGCCGCGCAAACTCGTAGATACAAAAGGAGTATTCTATGAGCTCGCGAAAAATGGCGGATATCTCGAAAAGTTTGGGGAATAATGCATCGCAAGTTCGAAATCTTGTACTTAGTAGTCAGGCGTCATCGTAACTTGACCCCAATACTAACACAGATACAGCGCGATTGATTGATTCCAGATATTCAAGACACTTTTGAATTTTACGTTAGTTTTTGTAATGGGGCGACGGAGTGCGCTCGCTTGAGATCTGTACGTAGTAGAGCTTGTTCAAGCACGGAATAAGCTTCTCGTTGGATCAGCTGTGTGCCTTGCAGCCGTTGAATCAATGCGCGCTCCGCCTCCTCCATCTCCTGCACCTTTTTACGGTGTTCTTGGATCTGTCGTTCTTCATCTATAGCTTTCTTCATGAGTCGTAGCGCTGCTTTTTCATCTACCTGCTGACGATCCAGCAGCTTTTTCTTTTTGAGAGCGTCTTCTTGCCGTCTAATAGTCTGTCGCTTTGCCCTTGCACGCTCTACTTGTTGCAACTGCAGCCGTTCCCGCTCAGCTTTAAGTCGTTTACTCTCGCTTTTCACCTGTTCGACGTCTTGATATTTCTTGGAGATGATTTGAATGGCTGCATGCTTTTTCTTGATCACCGACTCTTTCTTGAGACTATGTTGCTTCTTTTGAGCTGTTCGAGACTGCCGTTCTAGCTCTACTTGGTGCATTGACTTTTCTTCTTGGCGCTGTAAACTAGCTAAACGCATCTCGAGAATTTCCTGCGCTCGATCTTTTGTCTGTGCGATCTTCTTCCACGCTTTTGACTCCTCGTGCTGTCAAGTATAGAGTTAGATGTTGACCCTATCGTAAAAACAATCTGATCTCACCTGAAGCAAAGCAATTCGGTTCTGTAGCAACTTAAGATCACACTCAGCCTGCTTTCGCTTTGACTAATGCATGTAATTTAAAGTTAGCAGGGATTGCAGAAGATTAACCCAGACATCGATCGCATACCTCGAGCAGCCGACTCCGAATGATAGGAATGTTGGCCGCGCTCTTCGCTCTAGCTTTTTGAGTCCCAGATGCACTCTTACTTTTATTTCCAGCAACAAGCCTACCCCATATACCCAGCACAGCCTGCTTTGGAATCGATTCCTCTCGTGTCACGACCAGCAGACGCACAAGTTGATGTGCTTGTGCCTCTCGAGGGAGTCGCTCCAGCTGACGCACCAGCGCCTCCACACTCACTCTATCGCCACCACAACGACGGAATACTCATGAGTACTTCAATCGCTCCCAGCTATTCCCACAACTTGACATTCACGTACTCATCGCCTGGAGCTTCTTGAACTCGCTGCAGCACGCTCGCGACTGACTGCAGAGCCCACCCCTCGGCCTCCTCCCCTTCCGGAGCCTGAAACCTCGCTGCCTGCCGTTGCTGGTCTTCCTCGTCACTCAAACACTGCGCAAGCTCTCGCGCTTCCGCTGCATCCATCGTTCCCATCTCCAACACCCCCTCCTCCCAATGTATCACAAATGTAGCCATCTTCCACGAAGGGGTGCGAAGCTCATCACCCCAAAATAAGTCGTCTATGTGTTCCACACCACCTTCATCTCATTGGCTGAAAATTTATTTCATCCAATCACATCACGCCTTTCCTTCCATCCAGCCATTTTGGCTATTGACCTCTTAGTGTATCATCCGTACATTGACTAGCATGGGCCCACGCAAGGGAGAAGGCAAGAAGAAGGGAAGCCGCAAGCGTAAAGCCAACGTATGGGACGACGCCGAACCTAAAACCAAGCGAGGTGCAATTAGCAGCCAAAATGAGGCCAAACCACGCAAAAATGGGTCCATGATGGGTCAGTGGAAGACGCAGAAGATTACGGAGCGAGCCAAAGCCCGCAAGTTCTTCGCCAACGTGGACGAAAAGAAGAATTGGCAACAAGAACAATATGAAGAAAAGTGGAAGCGTACGGCCAATGCAATTTACAAAGATGGAAGTGATGATGAAGAAGAAAATGAAGAGAAGGATGAAGAGATGCAGAGTGAGGAAAGTGACAGTGACAATGAGAACGTTCTAGGCGGCAAAAAGAACTCGCTGTTTGATAAGTTTGTGAGCACTTTTAAACCGGCGGAACCGGTTGAAGAAGAAGATGATGAAGAAGGAGGAGAATATGAGGAGGTGTTGGTGGATGAGAACGGTGAAGAAGTTGTTGAAGAATATAACGAGAAAGATGAAGAGGAGGAGGTTGTTGAAGAGGAGAATAAGGAGGATGAAAAGCAGGTTGCAGCGATGGAGAAGGACGATGAGGAGCAGTTGGAGGAGAAAGAGGAAGACGAGCAGGAGGACCCTTATCGACGACGATACCTCTTGAGCTCGTTTACGGAGCAGGATGCCAAGAAATTTGATGCGCAGACAAGGACATTTGCGAAGGCGACGTTGACAGCGATGGAGGAGGAGACGTATGACGTGACGTACAGGGGTGGTGCTGAGGAGATCAGTGGACTGGCAGGTGTGGTGACGACCCCGGAGAGTGCTGAGAAGAAGAAGCCGTATGTGCGTTCGAGACTGTTGGCGACCTGGAAGCAGCGTGGACTGGACGCAGAGACGGTGTTCCCTAAGGGTTCGGTGGAGCGTACGCTTTGGCAGCAAATGTCGGCGTATACGGATGTGTTTTTCGCTGGTCAGACGTACGAGAACACGGCGATGCTGCGTCAGTTGAGCGCCATGCACGTGTTGAACCACGTTTTGAAGGCCCGCGATACCGTTACGCGCAGCAACGAGCGTATTAAAAAGCGTGACTCTGGTAAGGGTGAAGACCAGGGCGTCGAGGAGGAGAAGGAGTATCGCGATCAGGGTTTTTGCCGAGCGAGTGTGTTGGTGTTGCTGCCACTCCGTAGTGCTGCTGTGGCGTTCGTTAACCAGCTGCTGGAGCTGCTACCTGCGAATATGGATACCTTCCACAACAAAGACCGATTCTTCAGCGAGTTCGGAAGTGCCAAGGACGAGGATGATGAAGACGATGGCCCATCGAACGACGATGGTATGAAGGAATGGCAGCGCGTTTTTGACGAGGGAAACAATGATGATTGTTTCCAGTTGGGGTTGTCGTTTTCTCGCAAGGCTGTGCGCTTCTACAGCGAGTATCACCACGCAGATATCATCATCGCGTCTCCGCTTGGACTCCGTCAACAGCTTGGAGATGAAGTCGCTGTGCTGGATGAAGCTGAGTCCAGTGCTGACGTCAAGCTGTCGAGTGACTTTTTGTCAACTATTGAAGTGTGCATCGTGGACTCAGCCAGTCTCATGACGATGCAGAACTTGGAACATTTGCGCACTGTGTTGCGTGCTACGAATCTACAGCCGAAGGAGGCTCCTAACGCAGACTTTTCTCGCGTTCGCGAGTGGAACTTGGCTTTCCTGGCATCGTACTTCAGACAGACTGTTGTGTTTGCTCACGGTGTGGAGCCTACACTCAATGCGCTGGTGAACAAAACTTGTCGTAACATTTCCGGACTTATCAAATATGTTCGCCGGTATGACGCTGCCGATGGTTCAGCCTCGATCTCGCGAGTGGTGCCGCAGGTGAAGCAGATCTTCCAACGTGTGGACCTGGACCACAGTGGACGCCTCACTGCTGCGGACGAGGTGGAGCTCCGCTTCGCGTACTTCAAGAAGCACGTGTTCGAGCCGCTGCTGGACCATCCACGGAAACACGTGCTGATCTTTATTCCCTCATACTTCGACTACGTGCGTGTGCGGAATCTGTTCAACGACAAGATGAACAAGAAGCTGATCCTGAGTGTACAATGTTGTGAGTACACGACGAGCAAGCAGGTGTCTCGTGCACGTACGACGTTCTTCCACGGCCACTGCCACGTGATGTTGTACACGGAGCGTTTCCACTTCTACCACCAGTACCAAATCCGCGGTGTGCACCAGCTCATCTGGTATGGTCTTCCCGCTATGGGCGACTTTTATGCCGAGATGATGAACATGCTTCCGAGCAGTGAGACGGGAGGACAAAACGACGACGGTTTTGCGGACAGTACGGACGGCAAGTCTTCGATTGCATTGTTCACGCGTCTGGATCTGTTGCGGATGCAGCGTATAGTGGGCAACAAACGCGCAGAGCGGATGTGCCAGGCCAAGGCTACCAAACCCACATTCCTGTTTTGCTAGACATACACACAAACAAACCAATGCATCACGTACCTGAGTCCATTCCCAATATTCCAGTACAGGCAGCATTTCTATTACAGTTAGATAAAAGGTCTAATAATTTGACCTAACGCAAATATCCGGATAATTCGGATCCTGAACAGGAAGAAAAGGAAGAAAAAATGTGATTGGCTGACAGGGATTCGGAGTCCAAAAGTGCTGTCCAATTTGGACAGCACTGTCGAAAACACCGGAGCCTCCGATTTGGAGGCAATGCTGCGGTATGCCGCCCACGGGGCTGCGCAGTTGTGCCCCCCACTCTCAATTAGACGCCTCCGTTCGACTCTACCAGGCGTTGGAAGTGATTCGCCAGTCCTGGATGCTGGCAAAGGCACCGAACTTCTGAGTCTATGGGAGAACAAGGTGGTGACTATGCTGCAGACATACAAGGAAATGCACGGGAACCTGCTGGTACCGCGTAATTTTGTTGTCCCCATTGAGGATGAGAGCTGGCCGTCAATAGCGTGGGGATACAGTTTAGGGGATAGTTGCGCGTGAAACTGAACGGACGCACGCGCCGCTGTCGACGAACCTGGTGGAGAAGTTGGACGCGATGGGATTTATCAGGGACCCAACGCAATTCAAATGGGACGCTATGATTCTGCCATCCCTCGATGTTTTCAAGCAAGAATTCGGTCATTGTCTGGTTGGGAGGCCCTTCATAGTACCAAAAGACCCAAAATGGCCAAGGGTAGCCTGGGGGCTCAAATTGGGAAGTGTAGTCAACACAATACGCGATGGTGAATGCTATGTGGAGCAAGTCACCCGAGACGAGGACCGCCTGGCGCAGATTGGCTTTGCGTGGAACAAAAGTAGAGCAATGTGGGATAGCTACATCATTCCTTCCTTGGAAGTGTACTTCGATCTCTTCAAGCATTGCCGGATTCCTCACAGGTTTGTGGTACCTGCTGAAGAACCGTGGCCAAGGACTGCACGGGGGACCTTGAGACTGGGATCTGTACTAGGCGACATGCGCAGCAGAGGAACCTATTTCGCATACTATGGGCGTGATGTGGAGAAGCTGGATGAACTCGGCTTGAACCTCGATTTCTCAGCTCAAGTGTGGAAAGATCGTGTTGTGCCATTGCTAGACATCTATTCTACAATATCTGAAGCGAATGAGATACCTGAGGATTTTGTGATTCAGTCGAAGGCGCCGTGGCCGGAGGAGATGTGAGGTGTTCGTTTGGGGCTAATCGTGGCTCGTAACGCGCAACACTTGCCACGTGCGTGAACAGTTATGGACAGATGTAATCGTGCTAGATTATACCAACTACTGATATTTTCAGCACCAATCTCAACAAATATACGTTGACTGCCTCAGCTAACCCGTCGTTATAGGCCCCACGGAACCTGGAGGGACATCCTTTCGTCGCTACATGTAGTTTTGTGCAGATGTACATTAGTCTTGTGCTATCGCTTTTCTGAGCTTTGAGATCTAACCCTCCTTGACCACTGGCGACAAGATTTGTCCGATATCGAGGCCAAGTGTGCAGTTGTCACCCTTACGCGCTTCCTCGTTCACCTCGCCTGCCTTCTTGCTGCTGTGGGTTTGCCACTGACGTCTGTTGGAGGGATATTGGTGTGGGCAGAAACTATCCCGGGCATTTTATTAGTTTTTCAACTTATTCGTTAGATTGAAACCCTACCGTAATCGAGCCCCGCGTGTCCGTCGGGAGGTTGCCAGTATTGTGTGTCGGCGCCAACACGCGGAGCTCGATCAGCGACATCGCACAGCGGTTCAGCAACAGAGGGAGAAGGAAATGCGTGTGGCGATTGAGATTAGTCGGCTCGTACGGTAGGTTTTCAAAAGTTGCAACTACGCTATGCAAAGATAAGTACGGAGTCAGATGCTGGTTCGTTTTGCTAGGCGAAAGTCTGGATACGTGTATATTTTTTCAGATTGGTGCGGACGATATCATCTAAAACGACATGCGATCGCGTTTCAGAATACCTGCTTGTGCATGATACATGTATTCTGTTGACTAATTTGCGCAATTGCAAGCCCTGCATTTCGGCGCCTTGCAGCCAGGAAGTGACTGAATTCTTGCCTGTAAACTTAGAGTGACGGGAGAACGTTGCTTGCTGTGTGGAAATCAGTCGTAGACTACATGTAAGGAAATTGCCAGTTTTACGACTCGTTTTTCGGAGTCAAAGTGGATCTAATTTTTATCTTCATCCTTTTGGATCCTGAAAATCGAAAGAAGCAATATGATTGGCTGACAGAGATTTCGACAGCACTGTTGAAAACTAAGTCAATGCTGCAGTCCTCGGTCGAGCCAAAGGGAGAAAGCTCGTCAATGTCGACACCCGCTGCTCGGATCGTTCCGATGACAAGAAGAATGGCAGCGAAGAAGGCGAACTTGGCCATTTTGTTGTTGTCAGTGAAGGAAGAACCGCTTGAGCTTGACCAGGTGTTAAGAGTCCACTTGATTGGACAAAATTATGACCAATAGGAAAAGCCAAGACATCTTACTTTATAAGGGCACTTACTAAGTAGCACAAACACTTGCCGAGGGATGTTAGTGGAGAGGAGGACGCGTGGCCTACAGCCCGCTTTGGTTATCCTCCTCACTTCAAAACTGACGGCTTAAAACTACAGCCTGGCATTTCAGATACGTACTAAGACGTAAGCCCATGGTGAAAGGACACATTAGGAGTGGCCAAGTCCTGGGACTGGAAAAGTTCACTGGGGAGGACTACACCATGTGGCGAGACAAGGTGCTCACGCACATCAGTACGCTGGATAAAACGTACTAGCGAGGGTTGTTGGAAAAGGACCAACCCCGGGCCACGGTTGTCATGATGGACTTCCTAGATGGGACGCCCGAGCAACCCGTCATTTCGGTGGAAGGAGTAATCTCGCAAGAGGAGGCAAAGGCTCAGCGCTGGCGCTATCAACACTGGACTAGGGCTCGGTCAGCGCTGTTGAACCTGTTCAACCAGGCGTTGCCTAACGTCTTCCTGAGCGGACTATCGGACCATGTGTCCAAGATGAACCCGTGCGATATATAGAAGGAACTTGAGCAGAAGTATGGGCTCGGTGATGCAGGGGGCGTAATCGAGCCACGCCGCCAGTGGGAGCTGTTGACATCAGCAAACTGGAGCAACTTGGGTACCCTATTCTCCCAGTTGAAGAAGCTTCGCAACGACATCAACCGGAAGATGAAGGGTCTGGTTGGTAAGGACATGGTGACGGAGGCCTGGCTGTGCATGGAGGTGCTGTCATCCCTTCCGAGTGAGTTCTGGGGAAGCTCCATCAGCATGACGGAGGAGTGGTTCACGATTGAGAATGTTGAAGTGAGCCTTCGTCGGGTGTTTGGTGATCGTTCGAGGAAGGAGATCAGCATGCTGACTGAGAAAAGACGCCCCATGGCAATCAACGTGGCGAAAACGTTTACGGGGAAAAAGCGACGCCAAGAAAATTCCGATGGACCGCCGTCGAATGAGTGCTTCTATTGCTTCGAAAAGAACACTCACTGGAAGAAGCAATGCCCGGTGCTGGCTGCGGATCGTGATCCAAGGAGACCCGGTGGTAAACTTCTCCGGTCTAACACCCGGAGTGCACCTGTTGCCGAGAAAGAGAAACGGGTGATGACAGTCAAGAAAGGAGTCAAGGCGACTACCGAGAAGGCGATGGGTAACCAAGTCGAAGAAAGGACTCCGGCGGAAGCTGCGGCTTTCGACCGCCAGCTGCAAGAGGTGATTGAGGATGCGGATCAATTTGAGTTCAAGGAACCCGTCCCAGCGAGTGATGGAAGCGACAATGAGGCACCTATGCACTCAATGGACGTCGATTCTGAGGTACGGAGAAGATTTCCTGGATATTTATCTAGGTTAAAGCAGTTAACTTTGACTGACAATCTATGGGTGGTTGATACAGGAGCTGGGCATGCAATAAGCTCGGATAGAAGGTGGTTCAGCCAGCTTGGCAAAGGACGAACGCACACATTTGAGTATGGTAACGGGGGCACCTCATCAACAAAGCTACAAGGAACAGTGAGATTTAGTATTCTCAAGCCAAAGGGGTACTACAGTGATATCTCGATACACAATGTTGTTTTTGATAAAGAGTGCGGTAGTAACTTGCTCAGTGCATATTACTTAGCCACACAAGGATATCATCATATTCAGGCAAAAACTGGGAAGTACTTATATTTCTTGGATAGTAAGAACCGATTCATATTTGCCGCTGTAGCAATAGATGAGGTATATTATCTCCCAAGCAGACAGCTAAACTGCAACGCCAAAGTACTATCGGTTGACAGCAAGTTGAATGTTCACAAAACGTTAAAGGAATGGCACCTGAGACTGGGCCATGTTGGGAAAGGACGACTAATAAATATCCTGTCCGTAAATGTTGTAAAAGACGCGCCACAGTTGCCACGAAGGGAAATGGAAAATGTACCCTTCTTTTGTCGCACATGTGAATTGGCAAAATCACGGCGAATGTCGTATAGGAACATGGTGGGCCAAAAGGCATCTGAGCCGTTGCACACTTTGCACATGGACTCACTAGGAAAAATTAGGCCCCAAGGTCTGTATACTTCGACGGGGCACAAATATGTTCTGGCTGTAGTCGATGATGCTACGGCCTATAAATGATACTTTGTGATGAAATCACTCAAAGAGGTCAAGTCCATAATAACAAACCTCATTAGGCAATTGGAGAAACAACTTCCATACACAGTAAATCGAATAAGGACAGATGGAGGTACTGAATTTGTCAACGGTATTTTGAAACAGTACTGCAAAAGGAATGGACTTGTATACCAGAAGTCCAATGTGGAGTCTCAAGAAGAAAATGGGTCTGCTGAGCGAGCACACCAAATAATGGGCAAAGTCAGGTGCGCCTTGATAGGCTCAGGCATGGCAGCAAAATGGTGGCCGGAGGCCCTAAAGTACATGACGGCAGTGACAAATAGGATGCCCACGGCCATACTCAAAGGAAAGTGTCCATACGAGGCATTATATGCGACAAAACCAACGGGAATAGAGCTCAAAATTTGGGGCAGTACATGTTACGCCCATGTACCAAAGTCCAAACGAGCCAATCCAAAGCTGAGTGAGCGGGCAATTGAGTGCAAACTCCTCGGTCTTTCCGATAGCTATAAAGGATATCGACTTCTCGATATTAAAGGAAATAGGTACCTCATTGCTCGTGATGTCACATTTGGTTCAACATATACCGAGGGTCTGATCTCACGGTCATTTTCAACCGGAAAAATTGAGGTAAACAAGGAAAGTGTCCTTGAAATTTGTGCATTAGGGAAGCGAGAAAGGGAAATAAACCCAAGTATGCCTGAAAAGCGGATAGGGTTGCAAATGAGCAAAACGGGGCTGAGGAGAGTGCAGAGACAGTGGGAGCCGTGGTACAACAAGTGTCTGTACCCCGTATTCCACGGGAGTTGTCGCAAGAGGACACCCAATTCCCGCCTCAGAGACTATGTTGTCTCAATTAACGCTGTCATAACCAGCACAAAAGTGATGCGAATTCCAAGGTCAATAAAGGAAGCAATACAAGGTCCTAATACTCAACAGTGGGAGACCGCACTACAGGTTGAATATCAGGCATTAGTTGCAAATGATACGTGGGAAATAGTACCGTTGCCTAAAGAACGCAAAATATCAGGGTGTCATTGGGTATTTGACGTGAAGTATAACCCAGATGGGACAGTTGAGAGATTTAAAGCGAGGTTAGTTGTACGTGGAAACACACAAACCCACGGTGTTGATTTTAATGAGATTTTCTCACCGGTGGCGCGATATGAATCCCTGAGATTACTACTCGCAATAGCAGCTATAAAAGATCTTCATGTCCACCAAATGGACGTGTCCGCGGCCTTCCTCAATGGATCGCTATTTGAGGATATTTATATGCAACAACCACACGGGTTTAGACATGGTGACGCGTCCAGTGTTTGCAAACTAAAGAAAAGTCTTTATGGACTCAAACAGGCACCGCGTATTTGGTATGCGCTCCTCCATAAGTTTTTTGTGAGCATTGGGTTTTGTCGGTTCAAAAAGGAGTACTGTTTGTACCGTCAAAAGTGGGAGGTAAATGGAGTGACGCATGTAGTACTCATTTGCGTCTACGTGGATGATGTTACTATCGCTGCGAGCAGTATGAAACTGATGCAAAAGGTGAAGGCCAAATTGGTTTCAAGGTTTACTATGAAGGACCTAGGTGATATCCACTATCTCTTAAAGATAGAGATTAAGCGGGACCGGGCCAATAAAATTCTTAGTATGTCCCAACACAAATATATTATGGACTTACTACAAAAGTTTGATATGGCTGAGTGCTACTCAGAGCCAACTCCACAAGCAAAGAGTGTGGTACTTGAGAAAGAGGATAGATTAAACCCAGAGCAAATAGCAGCTCAGCCATTCGATTACAGAGGTTTGCTGGGGTCACTGATGTACCTTATGCGTGGAACGCGCCCCGATATAGCAAGTGCTGTCAGAGAGCTAAGTAAGTTTCTGTCGTGCTATAATAAGAGCCATTATAAGGCTGCCCAGAGAGTGCTAAAGTATCTGAAAGGAACGTCGACGTACGGTCTCGTATTTGACGGAAAAAGTAAAGAAGTGATATATGCACTGTACACAGACGCGAGATTCGCGAATGATAATGAAAACCGAAAGTCAGTGACCGGGTATGTGAGTATCATGGCGGATGCGTGTATTACTTGGAAACGTTCAAGACAAAGTACTGTGAGTCTTCATACAGCGCAGGCTGAACTAATAGCTGCGAGTGAAGGAGTCAAAGAGAGTGAGTGGCTATGGATATTATTAGAGGAAGTGGGATTCAAGCAGACTCAACCCATAATGTGTTGGTGCGATAATAAGGGGGCAATTAGTATTATTAAAGACCCCGCTAATCATAGTTCCACGAAACACATTGATATTAAAGGGCTGTATGCCAGGGAAGTTCATGACGAGGGAAGAATAGTAGTATCATACTGCAACACAAATGATATGATCGCGGATGCCCTCACTAAGGTCAGGGCCAAGCCGGTAAGTACTCCTAACTTCTCACCTACCTGTTGTGCGTCGATTGGGCTTTCGGTTCGTTATGTGATGTCACAAACTCTTCGCTGTTGGACGCATGGTTCTCGTGACCTATTGCAGTCGCGACAATACCTCGGACAGACCCCAGTTACCAATACACCTTTTCCAGGGGTAGTTCGCAACGTGCCAGCTGAATTCGGCAAGAGAAAAATCAAATTCGTGAAGAGCCACTTGAAATTCGTCGTTTCATTGAAAATTTCTAACTGCCAGATTCAATACACATGCAAATCAAATACACTTGACCCAGCAGGCGTGTTCTGGGTCACATCCCAACTGGCATGTTCTCCATGTTGCTGACCATGACGTGGAACCGCAGCGTGTGCCGATAGAAGACGCGACAGCGTGGTGGAGCGAATCACGAAAACCAACTAACGGAGGGGGTACTCCGCTTGTCCGTGACGATTGCGTTCCTTCTCACCTTGTGTACCCGTTGGTGTGGGCGGGTTGACGCTCTTCCAGGTGGACTTCGAAGGTGTCGGTGATGTCTTGTTCTTGGAACTGTGTGGACAGTACTTGGGGGTTCTTGGTGACGACCACGCGGGTATGCTTCACTCGGTCGTCGATCAGGTTTGTCGCCCTTGATAAAGTCTTCCAACAAATCAAGTCGACTAGGGTGTGTGTTTCCTTTCGTGTTCCTTTCCGTAGCTTGCCGCTTCCTTTAGCGGGATCCTCTTGGGGTGTGGTTGCGAGTGCGCCCTAGCTAAGCAATCTAGGGGCTCTCTTTTTTACCTCCTTGCTTGATCTAGTGAGCACTTGGTCGTCAGGTGGGCCAATATACGTTCTCAGCCTGGAATATGCGCCACGTAGTCTTTAGAAGGTAGAAGTCCAAAGTCTTAAGTGCAATGAAGTAAATTCACAGCTAACCTCCTCTACTGTGTCCACTAATCTCCCCTAAATCAGCCGCACTGGCTCCAAGCTCAGGGTGTTTGCGGATGTACCAAAAAGGTGGTACTTCAAAGCCCGAACCTGATCGGGTGGTGTGTCGAAATGATTGTGCCTGATTATCACCCTGATTGGACAGTGTATCGAAATGATTGCACCCTGTCGATCACCCCCTGATGTGTACATATGTACCGAAAAGATTGCATCTCCAATCACCTTGATCGAAATGGATACATCTGTGCTTGGATGACTGTGCCATCATCAACCCTGATCGAATGGGTGCATCCGTACCTAAATGATTGTACCACTTGCGAGCTTGATCGGCTGATCGCGGCTGCCTTTCCGGCAACACTCAGCCAATCGGGCACCTCAGCCTCCACTGCACGATTCTTGCTACCTCGCTTCTCCACAACACTTGTCACTGCTGGCAGCTTGCAGCATGTAGGTGTGAGCTGCGTCGTGAAGGAACGATTGGCGGTGGCCCTTCATTGTCACTCCCTCGGGCACGTTCAATATGTCGAGGCGGCGTTCTCGCATGAACGCCTTCACTGACGACTTGAGCGACGAGAAAACATTCTCGATTGGATTTAACATCGGGGAGTACGGGCCCAGGCGCAGAAGCGTAGCCTGCTCAGACTCTGGCTCAGCGAACACCTGTTCGGCGCGGCAGTGGCATGGTGCGTTATCCAGCACCAGCACGACGTCGCTCAAGGTAAGCTCGCTCGCCTGGTGGACATGATGCAGCAGGCTCCTAATAAACTCGTTGGTGTTCGTGTAGCGGTTCGAGCCGAAGCAGGTCTCATAGTAGACCAGACCGTGCTCGCTGATGCACACGATAACGTGCATGCTCTGACCTCCCAATCGACTTCGGTAGCTCAGGTGGTTACGGGGTCGAGGTGTGTTGTGAGGTTAAGCAACCTCCTGCTCGGGCACTGCCTAAGTGGGTGAGTTAATCAACCTAAATCAGTACATTCCGATTTCGGACGCTGCTGGGGTTACTGGGGTCGGGAGGGTAATGGATGACCCGGGGACCTGTGTGGTTTCTATCCGAAACACATCTCTAGCAGTAGTGTGTGTTGCAGCTAACTCAGTACTCCAATATATAGGATTCGGAACGGTTAGCCAAGACGCACAGCTAGGGGGACACGCAGTTGCATAGCGTGGCTGTAGAAGGTGAAATTAACGCCGTCCTGGACCCAATCCCGACAAGTCCCTAAGTTAATGAGGGCACCAAACACCTCTCCTCACCTGGGGGTGGAAGGCATCGTCAGGAGGGGAGTTTGGTAGGGTATAATCCACCCAACAATGACCTTCTTCACGTCCCGCGCTCCCTTCAGACTTCGCCCGCTTGTACGAGTAGCCCACAGCTTAAAGTTCGTCTCATCCACGTATAATATAGTTTTGCCAGCAGCTTGATACTCCTGCAGTTGCACGAGAAAGTCGCACCGCTTTGCCTTGTTCAACGGCGTGTTCATGTACTGGGGCTCCTTGTGCATTTGCTTCAACGTGAAGCACGAGGCGTTGACGTGGTTTTTCGCAGTCTGCAGCGCAACACGGATGCCCGTCTCTGCCTCTAGCATGTCAGCCAGTTGGTGGAGCGTCAAATCCGGGTCTCCGCGCAGCTTCTCCAGCAGGAACTGCACCATGGCGTCGGTGACCTTCCTCGACACTCGGCCACCTCATGGACGTGGCGGCGTACCCAGTGTCGGGCTGTATTGAACTTGACACCAAGCTCTGCAGCCAGCCTCTCCCAGTTTCCGTCGTTGCGAGCAGCTTCGACGACCCGCAGCTTGGTCTCTAACGCGTAGCGCAGGCACCTGACAGGCATCTTGAACGTCTTGAGCGGTGCTGGGTGCTGGTGGCGAGGCAAATTGAAAGTGAGGTCAATGAAAGTGGCGTCGGCGTCGGCTATAGAGCTTTGCCGCCGGATTTCGCGCCTAAACGAGAGCTGAACAAGCGCTCCGCGCCACCAATCTGCCAGTGGAGCTGCGCTTGATGGCGCGAACTGAGAGCAATTGGCGCGCTGATGAAGTAGGATGGCAGTCTTGTATCCTTTTCAAATCTGATGTTCTACGTGACATCTATTTGAGCAGGTGCGACGAATTTCGAGTGGCTCTTCACGAATTTGATTTTGCTCTTGCCGAATTTAGCTGGCACGTTGCGAACTACGCCTGGAAAGGGTGTAGTCTACTGTTTGTACCAATTGTGTGGTACATTGATTTGTGTGTACCATATATGTGGTACAATGTGCTGTACCATCATCAGACCACTTTAAAGGTGGAACAAGTCACTTATACCACTTTTACCTTAAAGGTGACCATATATCTCGTTAGGAAGTGGGAAAAATGGGAATGCATACATTAACACTGTTATACGGAGAATGGGTACAACGCTAAAGGTGGGAGTGGTAGTAGTATACTCGCTCACCGTAAGTGGGATGTTAGTAGTGATTCTATCAATTCTAGTACTACTAGTAGTATTCATCAGAAAATGGAAAATGTGGGAAAATTGAGATTTTCTCACTTTTAAAGTGGTCTGACCATCACCATGGCACAACCCCAGGACAAGAATACCCTTACATAGGAATAAAAAGTGGGTCCCGAAGCTATGACTACGGAGGGGATTGTCTGTACCAGCAGTGTCCAATCCAAAAATTTCGTTAAAGCCAAGTAAAAATGCGCATTATTAATAGGAGAGATCATGAATGTAAACCCTACCCCTATTAATAAAGAAGGGTAAGAGAAACTCCTATAAGGAGTAAGAAAAGCAATCCAATTATAAGGGGACTTCGTCCCCGTAAAATATCCGAGTGGTCTACATGTTGAAGTCATTTTGCACTATAATATAGCATGCATACGCTATATTATAGCGCCTTGACTAAAACTCACCATCCTGGGGACACGCCATCTCGCAATCGTCGACATGGAGGGCAAGCCCAAGAGTTCGGATGATGAGGCGACTCCGCCGCCTCGTGCTTTCCCCTTCTTCTCTGTGCTCGTAGTGGGGATAGTGGCGGTACTTGCAGGTGTGGTGGCTGTGGTGGACTCTTCGGAGTTCCAACAGCTGGTGTCGACTTATACACGTGTCTCGTTCAGCGAGACAGGCTCCAATGGCGTCGACTGCACTCTGGCCGAACAATATTTGACTGAAGTATTACCAGTCAAGGGCTTCCACGTTCTGTGTATCAAGAAAGGACAGAAGGAAGAGTATGTTGAGTTGACTTAGGATGAAGGTGATGACTTTGCCACTTAACGCTAAGTAGACCCTTTTTTGGCAGGTTGGACATTACGGCGGACGAAGACGGAAATGCAGGGTCCATGACGACGCAAAGTAAAGTGGAGTTGGTAGACTTGAAAAAGCAACTGGAGACGCTCATGGACATTGAAGGACCGAAGAACGATATTGCACTCCAATACAAGCAGACCTATGCATTCTTCACACCTGATGGAAAGAGGCTGAAGAAGGTGGACGAATTGGTGAATCAAATTGTCTTCCTCTTTGAAGGAGGACAATTTGTCTGGCCGGGCATTCGTATCGGTCACAAGCGTAAATTTGGGAGTTTACAGGCTAACGAAAAGTGCCAACGGAGTCTGATATTTTGTATTGTTGTAGCTGTGGTGAAGGATGTCACTGGCAAGGGTGACGTGGTGCTGGAGACGTTGAGCATGACTCCGCTGGTCTTTAGTGTCGGGGAGTTCCTGAAGGACGACGAGATCGACATCATCATGGACATGTCGCTGGAGTATCTGAAGCCATCGACGGTGACGCTGATGGACAGACATGAGAACCGAGCAGCTACGGACTGGCGTACAAGTACGACGTATTTCCTCCCATCAGACAATCACCCGAAGCTCAATGAAATTGATCAGCGTGTGGCAGGCCTAACTAAGGTATCGATCGACCACCAGGAAGACGTGCAGGTGCTTCGTTACGAGGCAGACGCAGAAGTATGATCACCACACAGACTATTTTCCGGTGGAACATCACAAGAATTCACCTAAGGTGCTGGAAAGTATCGACTACGGATACAAAAACCGCATGATCACGGTATTCTGGTACATGTCGGACGTGGCGAAAGGTGGTCACACCATTTTCCCTCGAGCGGGTGAAGCCCCACGCCCAAAATCGATGAAAGACTGTACGAAGGGACTGAAGGTGCCTCCGAAGAAGCGCAAGGTCATCGTGTTCTACAGCATGTTGCCTAACGGAGAAGGAGACCCGATGAGTCTTCACGGCGGGTGTCCTGCTGAAGATGGCATCAATTATTCCGGTAACAAATGGGTCTGGAACAAGGCCAGACACTAAACTTGGATAGCAGACGAAAGCTCGGAAAAATGTACGTGGAAAATGTACGGATTTGAGTTGCAATGTGAATCTGACGCTGGTTCTACATGTAGGTTTGTTGTCACTGTCGTGTGTGTGCACAGTATTGTCTTATGGGGAAATTGTGAGAAGCGGACATGATTACAGCCATACCAGTACATGGAGCGAGATGAATTGATGATGGCGTGCTACGTTGCAAACGAATAATCGAAGTGGTGGTGAGTGAATCCGTGTGAAGACGCGGCTTTCGTTTTTCGACTCTAGCAGGTATATCTGTGATCCACCTGCTACAACTTGCAGTTTGCGAGTGCTGACACCATTATCGCCGAGGTAAGCAAAATTTCCGTGCAATTATGGCAATACTTTCCAATGCCACTGTCGCACCAAGCTCACGACTTGTCGATGCTACAAGCTTCAAGCCCAGAGCTGGATCCCTTGATAATCGTCGGATCGGATGCTATTGACTCCAACAGCGTCTCTCAGTAGAGAACCACCTTTGCGTACTCGTATGATACCAATTGGTTATGCAATGTGTTTCATGCGCTCCGTATGTTGACATGATATCAATCCCTCCTCCTGCTCGAGTCACTTTCAATTCTTTTCACCAACGCTCCAAGCTGTCAGAAAACTTTCCTGCCAAGATGAAGCTGTACCTCCCTCTTGCGATCGCCCCCTCCTTGATCGTACACTCTACTGTCTTTGTGTACATCCCCAGCGTTAACTACAATGCGAGCAATGGATCGGACTCCCCCATGTGTAAAAGCTGGGAGGATGTGTACCATGACCTGCTAACGTGTTTAAGAGGTCCTCTATTTGTGTTTATCTAAGAAACTATTGAGTCCTGATATCTCTGAAGGCTTTGCCTGATTGATAAGGCACTCTGTGGTGCTTCGTCTCCGCTGCTACTCATAATCTCATTTTGTAGCTGAAATTCGTGGGTATTCTGTCGCTGTTGATCACCTCATTTGTATATCGTTTCAAGTGGTGCGACTTGAGAAAGATTCCGACTGCTTTATGGAGTTTCTTATGTGTGGCACCATGCCCTGCTAATGCTGCAGGGTGGCGTCACCAACAAGATCCGCATCAACGCGTTGGTAGATTGCAACCAGGGTGAACCTTTGTTGCAGTAGGGCATCACCGTCAAGGTGGATCTTGGCATCTCTACAAGTAGTGACCACGACTACTTCCCCCAGGAGAATGCCAAGCTTGGTGAATTTATTGAAAAGGGCTTAGTCGATGAGCACGCGCGAGCCAAACTCACTCGAGCCTTCTGACTGCCAGACAAGTTGACACCTTTCGGCCCAATTTCCGCCATATCTCCACTTGGAAGCTGCTTCAAGTCTTGCAGCAATGCACATGCGTCTAGTGCCTTGTTGTACTTCTCAGCATCATACTTGTGACCAAAGAGGATGTTGTCACGGATTGTCATGTGCTGGATCCACGGCTGCTGCGAATAATATGCCTCCTTCCCTCGGACAAACACTTTGCCATCAAATCTCGCCATCTCACCAAGCAGAGCAGAACACAGTGAGGACTTTCCTGCTCCAACAGCGCCTCGAACGACCACAAGATCTCCTTTGTTGATTTCGAGGTTCACATTTGTGAGGATTGGCGAGTTCGTGTCCCATCCGAAGCTCCCATTCTCCACAACAACAGCAAAGTCTTCTTCTTGGTCCGATTCCTCTCGAAGTACGTTGTCTGTCTTGTAATCTGGGTACGATAGAGAGTTTATCATTCGATCTAGCGACACCTTGGCTTGAAGACACACTTGAATGACTCCTGGAAGGTCTTGTAGGGGTGCACGAAGAGCATTGAAGAGTGCAATAGCTGTGAACACCTTTGCAGCTGTAAGTGGCTGTCCCATCCCGACCGAGTACACGGCCAAGGAAACTACCGACACCATCAATGGAGACGCCCACACCACTACTTCTTAAACAGACAATGTGAGTAAAAAAAATTGTAGTGCTCCCAGCTCCGTCGCTCGAGAGCAAGCGACACGTTGCGCGAATTTCTCTTCCCACGCGTTGAGTTTCACGACTTGAATCGCACCAAAGAGTTCCTTCATGACGTTGATCCTGCTATCTCTCTGCTGTAACATTTTCTGAACACGGTCCACCGATACCTTTCCAACGAGGAATCCGGCGAGAGAGGACACCACAATCACCCCAAGACCAGCGAAGGCTGCCGCTCCGATGACCCAGTAGAGCATGTACACGATACCAGCGATTTGAATGGGCAGAATCCACGCGTTGTTGATGTAGTGAGCTACATTCGAGACGTTGTTGGTGTCCATCGTAAACAAGTTGGAAACATCGACGACATCCTCGCTAGAACTTGATTTGGACGCATCGCGGCTCAATGTTTTCCGAAACAGTAGCGCTTTGAGCGACGCAGTCAATCGTAAACCGTGTATATCAAGGTTATACGCGAGATGTGTTGATACCAGCGCGTTTACAAGTCTCGTCGTGAAGAAGAGACCGAGCCAAACGCTTAGATCACGCAGGTCCGTCTCAGGAGCAGCAAAAGCTTCGATCACATGATGTAGAACCACTGGAGCAAAGAGTCCACACGCTGCAACGATCAAAGAAGCAACTCCGCAGATGAATAAATTGCCACCATAACTCCTCACCACAGCACGAAGCAACGAGCATTGAGATCTCTCGTAGTGCCGATTAAAACCGTCAAATGCTTTCGCTGTCTTGTTCTCGTCCTCAAGTCCCCACAAATCCTTTTCTGTAAGTTGTCGCTCAGCCCCGATGTTCATTAACGATCCAGCAAACGAGAAGAACAGGCGAGACGTGAAGGATGCACCATTGGATTGAATGGTTGCAAGCGTCGACCCGGACTTGTCGAACGTAGCGTAGGTGCGTACATTTTTCCCAGCATTTTCGAGTAAAGAAGACATGGCCGAAAAGTGCACTCTTTGGGGCGTTGTGTTGTTCGAAGCGACTTGAACAGTGATCAGTCATGGAGCTGCAGCATCAAATTGGTAAGAACTGAGCGTCGGCCACTTTTCAAAAGCATGTGGATTATCGTTACCAACATTCGTATGACTCCCGCGAGACTTGCGCCCGTCAACATTTCTGCGCGCATCAACATGTATAGTTCCCATTCAATTCGGCTGTAGTTGCGTAAACCTGGTTTAGATCATGGTGGTTCAAAAGTGCTTCTTGGTACACAACCGACAAGCATGAACGAAATTCCACTTTCAACCATACCGATCAAAGAGCTGGTACGAGTGATAGATGAAATAGCTTTTCCAGCTTTGAAAGACCGGGTCCGTCATGTCTTGTTTGCTTGTACATTTACGGCAAAGTCCTAACGACATGAAATATTGCTAGGACTTGCTCAGACTAACTTCGATTAGCCCTTAACGAAAGACATTTGGTGACTTTGCTGCAAACCTCAACGGCATTCGGCTATTTCAGTACTTAAGTACTGGAGAGGCGGCATCCTTTGGGCCCAATTCTCTGAATTTTAATCCAGTTTCTCCAGAGAGGGGACTCGAAACCTAAATAACTGTCGTTTTATGAAATTCACAATTCGAAGATTTTTTGGGGGGCCATCGAGGCACATTCGCACGACATACACAACCCTCCATGTCATCAAGACATATTCCTACATGTTGCACTAGCACGTTTCAATCTACGGACATTTTTTATGGCCAGCTCAACATCAACTTGTTTCGAACTACAATATGTAAGTAAATCGTTGACGTCTGCCTCAGTTGTGGTGGGTGCTAAAGCACAAGGAGTTGATCAGACCAGGCATTGTCACCAACTTCTCTTTAGTACGGGATGGAGGCGTAAAGACTTAAGTATTTGACCGAAAACGTTTAAAGGAGAGAGACGTCGAAGGCGTCTTCAGGATCTAATATGACCAACAGTAGTGTTGATGCCCACAATTTCATCTCACCGACCATGTATGCCGAAACTATTGCGTGTTCCCCAATACTTTCAGGGGAATGTGGGTGTAGTTCTACATGTAGTGTATTAACCCTGGATGCACGCTCAACAAAGACTTGGCTGTTAGTCAGTAATTACCGTTAAGAGTAACCCAGCAATAACGCACAGTGCAGTGTACATGTACCAGAACAAAGAACACATCGATATAGTACTTCAAGTATTAAACATGGATTTTCCGGTAAGTAGTTGCATTTTGATCGGGTTTTAACCCGATTTATCAAGTAAAGAAGTGTGAAATACCAAGATGTCAGCCTCCTGCACTTTGAGGCGTTCTTTTGTGATCCCGTTACGCCATGTCCAGGCAGCAACGCTCCTCCAGAGTGGAGTTCACGAAACCACTTCCTTCGGTCGAGCCAAAGGGAGGAAGCTCGTCAATGTCGACATCCGCTGCTTGGATCGTTCCGATGACGAGAAGAATGGCAGCGAAGAAGGCGAACTTGGTCATTGTGTTGTTGTCAGTGAAGAACCGCTTGAGCTTGACCAGGTAAATTGGTGAATGAGCAGTCTACTCGGAGGTTAGCGATCAATATGTTGGGAGATACTGGTGCAATCACTTCAGGTGCCAATCAGAGGTATTCCAAAATATTATGTGGCGTGAACCTCGTGTGCTACTAGCCCTAGCCTCTACTTGTAGAATTTCTTAAGAGAGAGAATATTTCGCTCGCCCCCCTCCCCATCCATGTATGGAAGAAGAAGGTGAGTCGATTACCTGGTACCGACTAAATGCCTTCTCAACTTGCTATGCACACTACTTATTCTTGTGTGTGGAATTTAGTCGATCGGTGTCTGGAATACAACACCTGTTCGATGTGTGGGGTGACGTATTCTGAATATGTCTGGGTTTCTTCGTTGAAAATCTCCAAAAAAGTTGGAAGTTGCAAGCGTTTTCAAGATGTTTGCGACGACTTGATGTTGCGATTTGTCCATGTGTCTGAGCGACGATGGTGCGCACCAAATGTACCATGTATGGATACAAACATGAACTCTGGTATTCATCGGCAATCCTGACATCGTTGCCGTTTGGTAGCCACCTCCATTTCTTAACGGGCTCAAACTTACAGCGACTCAGTTCATAGTGACTTCTACACGATTAATTGCTCCGTAAAAGAAATAAAAGAAAATGGACTGAAAAGTTTTTCAATCATTTTGGTTCAATCATTCTGACAACTTTTAAAAAAGGTGGATGTCGACGTATGATACCAGATTAATGGACTTCTACGCTAGCTACCATAAGAAGCCCAAGCAACGACTATAGTACACAGCTAAATAGCATTACTCTGTTTATAGTGTGACTTCGACTGCGAAACCCCCCGGGTCTACCGCCCGGGTCCCCAATTTCTTTTGTTTCGTATCAAGTAGATCAGTTATCTAACCTGTTATAATATAACGTTGTCTGAAAACAACGAAAAAAACACCCTCACGGGTAACATAAAATCCCATTCACCCCTGGATGTTGCGCGAACGCGATAGTACTAAAGGCTCACAACTTGTGTGAGCGAGTCAAAACACCCACTTTTTTATAGTGAATAACCCAACATAGCTTCTAAAGACTGGACGTTAACTGCAAGAGATGCGTCAAGAACTGAAAAAGGATGATCGACCGATATTTTACTGAAGTTTAGAGCCTATGGGTGCTTAAAATCATTCGAATTATAAGGTTATTCCACTTAGCCTTACTACGGTTCCACGCAAAGCCAATCTGTGCCAACTTGCTTCGTGTTGTGGCCATACCACTGACTACCTTTCCCAAATTGAACCCCCACGCCAACCGTGGCCATTTGGGCCTTCAGGAACTTTGAAAATCCGTTCAGCTAGACTATTTCATGGAAAACTTCGAGTGATGATCGTCCGCTTTAAATTGCGTCGGGACCCTGGCAAATCCCATTGCATCCAACTATTTCACCAGATTTGTCGAGCTCCTGTGTCTTTTCAGTCTGAGGCGCAACTCGCTCACAGCACCCCCTAACTTGTATCCGACGGCCAGCTTTCGTCTTTAATAGGAACAACGAAGCTCTGCGGAGCCATCAAGTCCCCGTGCATCTCCTTGTCGTAGTCACCACCTTGTTCTCGCAAAGTGTTAGACGTTCTGCGCGTTCGACAGCACAACACTTGAGCTGAAACATAGCAAGAGGAAGGCTAATCTATTTCCCGCACGAATACTCGCTTGTAGAGTACAAATCCCTATTCCTTTATATTGCGATAATCCAATACTATCACTAACGAGAGGTACATCTATACCGAATGTGATTGGCTAACAGGGGTTTCGACAGCACTGTCGAAAACATCAGGCAGCAATGCTACGGTCCACAGCGAGGCGGCTCGCTCTGGCGGCTATAAGTACCCGTACGAGAGGTAGTCTAGGCTTCCCTCTCACTTCTCGCTTCATCTCGACGCTGTCAGACGGTAAAAGCGACCCGTCCGTCCCGGATGCCGTCGAAGACGCGGAACGTCTGACTCCATGGGAAAATAAGGTGGTGACTACACTGCGGACATACAAGGAGAAGCACGGGGACCTGCTGGTGCCGCAGAGCTTCGTTGTCCCCATTGATGACGAGAGCTGGCCGTCAATAGCGCGGGGGTAAAGGTTAGGGGCTGCAGCGAGCGTGTTGCGTACGAGCTTGAACAGACGCACACCCCCGGAAGTTGTCGACGAATCTGGTGAAGGAGTTGGATGCGATGGAATTTGTCAGAGACCCGATGCAATTAAAGTGGGACATTATGATTCTGCCATCACTCGAAGTGTTCAGTCAAGAATTCGGCCATTGTCTGGTTGGACGGCCGTTCAAAGTGCCGGAAGACCCAAAGTGGCCAAAGGTAGCGTGGGGGCTCAAATTGGGAAGTTTAGTCAACAAATTACGCGACCGTGAATGCTACGCAGATCAAGCCGCCAAAGATGAGGACCGCTTGGCGCAGATTGGCTTTGCGTGGAACCATAAGGAATCAATGTGGAACAACCACATCATTCCGTCTTTGGAAGTATACGTCCATCTCTTCAAGCATTGCCGGATTCCTCACATGTTTGAGGTACCTTCTGAAAAACCGTGGCCAAGGGCTGCTTGGACATTGAAGCTGAGATTCGCACTGAACAACATATGCCACAAAGGAAGCTATTTCGCATACTACGGGCGTGATATCGAGATGCTGGATGAACTCGGCTTGAACCTCAAGTTGTCAGCTCAACCCTGGAAAAATCGGGTTGCGCCATTGCTGGACATCGATTCTACAGCATCTGAAATCAAGGAGATGCCAGAGGATTTTGTAATTCCGTCGAAGGCGCCGTGGCCGGAGGAGATGTGGGGCGTTCGTTTGGGGCTAATTGTTGCTCGTAATTCACACCACCTGCCGCGTGCATTAGGAAAGACTGACCCAGGTTGCTATTGAGTCACATTTCATATCCATAAGATACGAACTAGAGCATACCAACTCCTTTCAGCACCTCCCGCAACAATTTCACATGTCCAGAGTTTTGTTGCTGTGTGACCAAGTTTCGTATTTGCAAAGTCTTCTCTATGCATATTTGCATGTAAAATGCAGATCTAAAGTTTGCATGAGGCGTTACCTATTCTGCAATGACCCTCAACAGCACCAAAACCAATGCTCATTCGCCACCGTTCTAGCAAAGTTGCGGGCGATGCGTGCTACAACCTCTCAACATCATCCCACCCGAGATCGCTTCAGTGTGTCAATTTCTCCTCATCATGTCCACGGTGTTAGGCTCGTCGAAGCATGTGTACAGCGGTACCAGATCCACTTTCCATCTCGACCTTTTTGTCAAGAACCATTGAGTGCTATCTTGATCGCTCTCGCTATGGTTCCAAGGCGCTCGTCGACTGTGGCTGTAACGTGGTTATACTGATCTTCCGGAACATTCAGCGGAAGTTGCGCACGATAGGCACCACAAGAACTTGGACGCAGTCATGCTTGATTGGCGATATCCGCGAAGTTTTGGTAGCTCGAGGTCTCTCATCATGAGGTGTTGGGAGATGCGGCAACTTGCCATTTCCAGCTTTATCACTTCCTTCGAGTACGACAGATGAAAACCGCCGACTTTTTCTTGGCCGCGAGCAGCAGGAACTCGTGAACGTCGAGTTATTTAATTCGCTACCGAGGTTTCTCTTGGTCGTCACCTTGGGCTCATGGCGCTGGCAAGCACGGCCACAGTGAAAGGAAGAAGAAGGAAAAAAACGGATTTAAGCGAGCACAGCGCAGTTAATTCCGGGGAGAAGATGAAAAGGAGGGGCGAACACAGAGTGAGCGTGATAGACACAACATGGAGACTGGTATGCCGCAGAGTGTGATGCCGATGGAGCTTATAATACCACGCAATTATCAAAGAGTGTCGTTGGTATCGTCTCGACCTACCGCAATGGACATCCGTCAAAGCTGATTTTGATGCTCAGGGTGTCCGTCGACCAGGATATGTTGATTGCCTCAATCAGCTACCCCAACGAGAAGGTGTAGTGCGCATCGCCTACAAGATCGCAAGCATGTTGGTTGATGTAGCAGATACAACATGTGATAATAACTAAGTTATAATGAAATTCAAATCCTGGCCTGGGTTGCTAAAAACTGACAAAATTTTTGCTTATGGGTCGTTTTGCAAGGCAAAATGTGGATACCGGTAAGCACGATTTTTTAGTTTTTAGATTGGTGTGGATGATATTATCTAGAAGGACAAGCGATCGAATTGCTGGTCGCACATGTCTTGCGTAGAGTAGTATATTTGTTTGAATATTCTGTTGCCTACTCTACTAAAGTTTGATCCCAACGCTTTCCGGCCGCTTCTCTTTCAGCACTTTGAATATCTGCTTAACCAGCGAATTCTTGCCTGAAAACTCGAGTGACTGGAGAACCTTCTGAGTCCAATCACACTCGAACTTCGTTGTCTTGTAAGCAGAACAAAAATCCCTCCAGCTCGTTCAACGAGTTCGTTAAATGACGGCAAAATACTGTTTCCCCGATTGAAATCCCACGCTGCACCCGGGAGTCCCCAGTCGGGACTACAGAGGTGTGGAAGTGAAACTCCTACAATTGTCGCAGCGATAGCATAAAGATGGCACTTAGACTAGGTTTCCCTCTCACGACTCGCTTCAGTTCTATACGCCAAGCACTGGAAGCGACTCATCCATCACGGATGCTGCCCAAGGAGAAGAAAAATTAACTATTTGGGAGAATAAGGTTGTGACTACGCTGCGGACATACAAGGAGAAACACGGAGACCTGCTGGTACCGCAGAGCTTCGTTGTCCCCAATGCTGATAAGAGCTGACCGTCAGTGGCTCGGGGGTACAAGTTGGGGGCCGCCGTGAACAATTTGCGCATCAGCTTTAACGGACTCACGACGAATCTGGTGAAGGAGTTGGACGCGATGGGGTTTGTCAGGAACACGTTGCAATTCAAGTGGGACGCTATGATTCTACCCTCACTCGAAGTTTTCAGTCAATAATTCGGCCATTGTTTAGTAGGGAGGCCCTTTATAGTACCAGAAGACCCAAAATGGTCAAGGAAGGCGTGGGGGCTCAAATTGGGAAATGTAGTCGCCAAAATACGTGATCGTGGTGATTACGCGAACCAAGCCATCCTAAACGAGGACCGTTTGAAGTCGATTAGATTTGCGTGGAACCATAGTGCACGAGACCCACTTTCCATATCGACTTTTTTTGCCGAATTTCATCGACGCGATGACCAAGGCGCTCGTAATACCTGTCGAAAGTGGCTGTAGCGTAGTTTTACTGATCCCTGGGAAGATACAGCAAACGTTGCGCAGGCAGGCACCACAAGAACTTGGACGCTGTCACATTTGGCTGGCGGTAGGATACGGTACTGCGAAGGCTTCGTCGACTAAAGCATGCGCAGATAGCTTGAGGTTTTTCGTCATGAGGTTGGAGAGGGCGCATCTTGCCAACGCTCCACTTCCAAGGAATACGACGGGACAAAATCGCCGCCCTTCCTCTTGGTCGCGAACAGCAGCTACTCATGAGCGGCGAGGCTATTGAACTCGTTACCGAGGTTTCTCGTAATGACCAGCACTATATCACGATACCAACGGGAATGTCTATAGTGAACAAAAAGTCCGGATGGGACCAAGCCACCGTGCGGTGTAGAAGGCAGCTGTGGACAAGAGACGCATGGTGAAGACTAACGTAGTGCGATGGAGATTATCAACACGTAATTATCAAAGAGTGCTGTCAGTATCGTCTCGAACTATTGCCGGTGGGCATTCATCAAGGCTGACTTCGATACTGAAACAAAAAAGCATGCTGAACGTATCCGTCGACCAGGATACTGTACGTTTCCTGCCTCGGTGGATCAGTTACTCCAGCGATGAGGTGTAGTACGCATCGCCGCCAAAGTGGTATGGATGTTGGCAAGTGATGTTGAGTGAATGTCAGTTGCGGGTCGAACAACAGCAAACGGCTAATTCTAGCCAATTTGATTGCTGAATTTTTGACTACCAGCAGCCCGACGATGGTGAAAATAGACACGAAGGATATGGTGGCGAAAGTCTGGATCCGTATATATTTCAGATTGGTGCGGGCGACATCTAACCTGAAACGACATGCGATCGAATTGCATCCTTTTAGCTAGCTGTACGTGCTCGCGCAGGGTAGTATAATTTACATGTACTCGAGCATATAATATTTGCTCGAGTATTCTGATGACTAGTCTGCCCAAGTGAAATTGCCGGCCTTTCGGCACTTTAAATGTCTGATGAACCAGTGAATGACCGAATTCTCGCCGGAAACTTCCTGTTAGCTCGTTTATACTGTGTGGAGATCAATCGTAATTTACGATAAATTGGATCTAATATTTATCTTCCAGGATGCAGATCCTGAAAATAGAAGCAGCAAATGTGATTGGATGACAGAGATTTCGACAGCACTGTGAGTCAATGATGCTGTGGTCCACAACGAAGCGGCTACTACACGTACTCGTGTGGGATGTAGACTAGGACCCCCTCTTACTGCACGCTTCATCTCGACACTACCAGGCGCTGGAATTGACTCGTCCGTCTTGGATGCTGAAAGAGTGGAACGCCTGAGTCTTTGGGAGAACAAGGTGGTGACGATGCTGTTGACGTACAAGGAGAAGCACGGGAACCTGTTGGTGCCGTATAACTTCGTTGTTCCCATTGATGACGAGGGCTGGCCGTCAGTAACGTGGGGGCACAAGTTGGGGGCCTCTGTGAACGGGATGCGCAACAGTTTGAACGGACACACGCGTTGGAAGTTGTCGACGAATCTGGTGAAGGTGTTGGACGCGATGGGATTTGTTAGGGATACGACGCAATTTAAATGGGACGCGATCATTCTGCCATCACTCGAAGTTTACACGCAAGAATTCGGCCATTGTCTGGTTGAACAGGCCTTCAAAGTCCCGGAAGACCCAAAATGGCCAAGGAAGGCGTGGGGGTTCAAATTGGGAATGGTGGTCAAAACAATACGCAAGGGTGAATGCTACGCGGAGCAAGTCACCCGAGATGAGGACCGCTTGGTATTGATTGGTTTTGCTTGGAACCATAAGGAATCAATGTGGAGCAACCACATAATTTCGTAGCTGAAAGTGTACTTCGATCTCGTCAAGCAGAACCGGATTCCTCACAGGTTTGTGGTACCTTCTGAAGAACCGTCGCCAAGAACTGCTTGGACATTAAAACTGGGAATCGCACTGAAAAACATATGCAACCATGGACAGTATTTTGCATACTATGGGCGTGATATTGAGAAGCTGGATGAACTCGGCTTGAACCTCACGTTGTCAGCTCGAGCGTGGAAAATCGGGTTGTACCATTACTGGACATCTATTATACAACATCTGAAGCGAAGGAGATTTCTGAGGATTTTGTGATTTCGTCGAAGGCGCCTTGGCCGGAGATGTGGGGTGTTCGTTTGGGGCTAGTTGTGGCTCGTAACGCTCACCACCTGCCGCGTGCGTGAAGAAAGTCTGACCCAGGTTGCTATTGGGCGTTCTAGAGCTTACCAACTGCTTTTAGCACCAATTTGCAACACTTTTACATGTCCAGTCTGGACATGTAAACTGGACTCCAGAATGTTGCTGCCCAACATTGTGTGACCACTTTTCGCATATTGCACAGTCTGTTCCGTTATATCTGCACGTAAGCTTAGCAACCATGTAAAATGCACAGCTATAGTTTTCGTTAGGCGTTGTCTTTCCCCTGCAATCGATTCTTCAGGCTATTGAACTCGTTACCGAGTTTCTCGTAATTACCGGCGTGAGATCACCGACGGGTACGGCTACAGTGAACAAACGCTATATGTATATATGTACAGTAGATGGGACAAAGTCAATGTGAGGTGGAGAAGGCCGCTGCGTACGAGAGACGCAAGGTGAAGACTGGTGTAGTGCAGGACCTAATGACGATGGAGATTACCAACATGCAATTATCAAAGCGTGCTGTCGGTATCGTCTCATTCTGCTATCACTCGAAGTTGTCAGTAAAGACTTTGGTCATTGTCTTGCTGAACAAATCTCCAAAGAACCGAAAGACCCAAAATGCCGAGGATGGCGTGGGGTCCCCCAGTTGACCATTGTCTAGTTGGATTGAATTGAATTCTTGCGGTTTAGACGGCTACCTACGCCCGAGGCCGCGCACTGCTGCAGCCTCGCCTACGAAACTCGGGCCTCGAAGACCCAATCCCGCGGTAGGCGCCCATAGTTGGACGAAAACAAGATTTTTATTGGAAGCCAAGCGGGCTTGACGATTGCAGCTGTCATCAAATTCGGTACTTACCCGCGCAAGTGTGCCGCCGAAGAACTGGAGCCGGCCGCTCCAAGAAAGCGCGCGAACAGTATTGAAAAGAACTGTAACCATCACTTCCGGAAATGTTGGCGGAAACTGGCACAGAAAAACAGAAGCGGCCTGGGCAGCTCTGTTAAAATTATCCAGAGCGAAGTTAAAGTGTCACAGTGGGTCGGTCGGTCAGATCTTGTACACCATTTTCCTCCAAAGTGCCGAGGGACCCAAAAGACCAAGGGTGGAGTAAGTTCAAATTGGGCGCTGTAGCCAACAGTATACGCTAAAGTAGGTTACCTATTTTCTGGGTCGTGTACGGGTCGGGCATGATGTAGAGGTCAGGTAGACTTTTAACCACAAGTTGACAGATACCAGGTCTTTCAAAGCAAAATGCAAGTGTATTCACGTTGTAACGTGAAGTGAGATACGATGGGGCAATATCATCGCTGACTGCGAGTATAAGCGACTGTGGAAGGAGCTTCTATCTCGTCATCTTGCTACGCACCTGCATAGGCACCATGATCGCTGCTTCTCCCGCCATCACTTTTAGAATCGTACAACTCCGCATCGCCTTCATTGTTATTCAAATCCTCGCCCTCAGAGGTGGCATAACTGCTCTTTGGTAGCCAGATCTCTTACATAGTTCCCTTTTGAACACCAGACCCCATTTCCAGGCCCTGCCCGTATCCGACCCGAAAAATAATCTACCCTAATGTAGAACCTGCAACGGAGCAAGTCACCCAAGACAAGGATCGGTTTGCGCAGATTGGCTTTGCGTGGAGCCATAACGACGCAATGTGGAATGGCCACATAATTCCGTCTTTGGAAGTGTGCGTCAATCTCTTCAAGTATTTCCGGGCCCCTCGCAAGTGTGTGGTGCCTGCTGAAGAACCGTGACCAAGGGCTACTTGAGGAACCACAGTGCTGTGTAACTCGCTCGCTGTCGCCAACGTTTGTACAATATTCAGCCGAGTCGGCGGTTTATGGTCGCAACTTTTCATAGTACGCTGCGACAGGGCACCTCAGCAGAGTATACTGCTGTGCCCAACGAAATAAATCGACAACCGGGCGTCTCGCGATAAAAAGAGAAATGTTAAAAATGTACCTCACATCCCAAATCACAACTGCTCTGTCTTTATCAGGACGTGACAAACCGCCAGGGAAGCCGAAAGTTTTGAAACAGGGCGAACAACAGATCGGAAGGCAGCTTACACGCATCAGTGTCGACTAGAAGTGCACGTACCTAGAGATAAGGACAAATCGTGAACACACATCGATACCTTAGTTTTACCTGGTTGCAGCAGTTTTGAAAAGTGTGCTTACCGTTTGCAGTGCGTAGGGATTAATTGAAACGTGCGCATCAATACATAAATACATGTATTCCAAGCTAAGTCGGAGACGATCTAGTTTCGCATGCAATGGGCGTGAGAATTGCGGTCAAGGTGTCTGCTCAAGATGGAAAGATCGTGTTGTGGCATTGCTGGACATCTACATAGTACGTGTGTATTCGACAACATCTAAATATCTGACGATTTTGTGCTTCGCGTTGGCTGGAGAAAACGTGGGGTGTTTGTTTAGGGCTGATTATGGCTCGTAACACGCCGCGCGTCGCATTAAGGTTTGGTGCCGTTGCGAGTTGGTAATCTTCGGTGTGCACAGTTACCTGCGTCAGTTCAATCTTCACGACAAGTCGATCGGAAAAATGACAGAAAGGGTGTAAAACCCAAAGTTAAATGCCAAATCGGTGTAGATCGCCAACGCCTGGCCCGTACCGAGCACCGCTGTATTGCGATACACTCTAACACACTTGATTGGACACGCAAAAACACACTCATACACACTTTTGGTCACAAACATTGAAAACATGCATACTTGTAATGAAACACAACACTCGATGCCCACGACTCTAATGTGTTAGTTTCCGTTCGTGCGCCGCTTGCATACCCGCTTGTTGTGGCCTAGCTGACCACAGCCGCCGCATTGGTAACTGCTTCCAGATGCTCCTTCCCCGTTGTTTTGGAAACGTTTTTGTCTTGGGTCTCCCACGTTTCGCAGCAAGAACCGGCGGCATGGTGACCCCGTCGGCCTTTAGTTCTTGGTCCAACGGTAGATGGACCACCTTGTCCTTGAAGGCCTCCGCATACGATGCCACCGTGTAGATCTTGTCAAAGTACTGAAACACGGTGTCGATCGCCCCTCGCCTTTGAAGAGCAGCAATCATGTGACAGCACGGGACTTTATGTTGATCGATGAACGCGCACGTACAACGGTTTTCTGCCGGGTTTACGCGGTGCTGTACTTTCATAGAGAGTTTGCCGTTATCACGGTGAACGTAGCTGATGTGTGGAGCAGATGGCTGTACGCGGTAGTACCGACGTCTTTGCTTTGCGTTTCATACACAACCATGCTTTTGGGTGTCACCGTACACACGTGCTGACATATTCTTGGAGGCATTTACACCTCTTCAGTCAAACGTTTTCCACATGAATACCGTACACCCATACTGTCACAACTTTATATAGGTATAATAATACAGGTATTACCGGTATGTGTTGCTGGCGGTGCCTTCAACTTGCAAAGCCAGCACCAAATCACAGGTGGTGTGTTCGTTCCTGTTGTCAAGTCGACACTCGAATCTCTCGCTGCAATACTTGCGATTTGCAGTTCGTAGTTTAAATAAATTGATTGCGATGCCACTTTTTTTTTAAAGCGGCATGCAACCAAATTGGTTGAACAAATTAATATATGTACCGGTATACGTGCCATTTTACGTACATATATATTTTGCTTCGCGGATTCATATGTTGGTTAAAACCCGCGCACGTGAGCTGGCCATATCGGCAAGAAACCTTGTTTTCTTTTACAAAACAACTCTCAACCCAAACGATCAATAAAGAAATCGAAGCATATCCCAATATATTCGCACGAGCAACAGATGGATCAAATATCCCAGAGTACACGTGGCACAAGATACAGTGCAAGGAGTCGTACTTATCGTATTCCGTAGTTACTACTGTACATGTACAAATGTTCCTCTCGATGGTGAAGAAGATAAATTATAGCAATCTAGAGGTATCACAACTCGAATGTATACCCCTATGGTGGTACACCAGTACCTTAAGTAAGAAACCGAGCTGCTATGGATGCTTTGGACTTGTTAACATCTCAAAACACGTAAACCCGATGGTTTTAAGCACGATGGACGTGGCTTCAAGCATAATTTAACTCAATTCACAAAGTATCAAGAAACTTATCCGAAGTAGTATCATATTTAAGGTAACGATTAAACTTCTGGAGTTGTTTCCAAAGGAATTAACATTATAATAAGGAGGTCCAAACGGTCAGGATATTAAACTTTTATTAAAATACTTCTTCATAAGCTAGGGGGTGTTCTTCGGTTAAATTTTAAGGCTATAATAAACGTTCACCTTCATTTTTCAAATTGATATATGTTGATATATGTTCTATAGTTAATCAACCACCTGTGTATAGTGATATTTCATGATCTTGTCACTAGCTGAGGTTTGTGCCAGCGGTAATCTTGATTTAAGTTACCTAGTACAGATATCGAGGATATCACTTCCGAGAGGATCATCTGAACAGCCTACGTACATGGTTTGGCGATAACAAAAACATCATTCATAACCACTAAACCAGATGGAGATCTTAGAGATAAGCCAAGCCGTACGATCTATATGCGTATTCAGTTGCGAATGCGATCGTTCTGGTACCGGTATCGACTCCTTAACCAGGGAAAGCAGCGTCGAACACCTCATTCGACATTTTGCTCAGCAACCCACAATTACCCTCGTTTCTCCGTACAACCCTCGAGTTTCTACCTCGTAGTCTCAAGAACTAACATCCAACATGCGTCTCGCCTACATCCTCGCCGTCGTAATCGCCGCCACTCTCCACGCCAGCGGAACTGCCCTCACCATGACTGAGGATTCCAGAGTTATGATCGAGAATGGAGCCTCTCCTGAACTCGTCGACGCGACCCACGCGGATGGCGGACGGCTGCTACGTCGTGTCGAAAAGGACGAAGCCATCGTCGAAGAAGAACGTTCCATGAAGAATATCGGTGCTTGGCTGAAGAATATCGGTGCTTGGCTGATGAAGCACATACCTTCAGCCGCCGAGCGGAGAGACGCCCGACAGGTGAAGTACGCCAAAAAGCATTTGAAGATTTTCAGGCGAAGACGCGAAGATATCAGGGCGGCGGGTGGTGAGCCTGTGTCAGCGCCTGTACGTAGGCAACGGCGCAGTGGCAGACCCGTACATGTTTAGATCGAGCTACGGAGTTGATTCCCTGCTCTTCACGTACGTATCACAATACGTATAAACCCACTTGCAAGAATACACGTTTAAATTTGCTCTGTGAGCTGACCGCGAGAAGTTACCAAAAACAAGTAGTGGCAACCCTTACTGCTAGCAACATTTTTTGCTCTGGCAAGGCAGCGACTTACCTTATCTGGTAGGCCTCAGACAACCAAACTGGCAGTAGGGTGTAAACAATTGTGGATCGTGTATCAGCTACCAGTGTTAAAAATCATATTCTTGCTTCTTACTATTTTGAAACACCCAGAGAGGGGTGTGAAGGTTCCGTCCGTCTTCATTGTTAGCCCCCTCGCATCTAAATTGCCTCAACTGCGTACAGACCACTCCTCAATGAGGAGTCCTCATCAAGTTCAAAGGTATCCTCAGATCAGATTTCATTTATCGTCGCAACTCTAGATTCTAGCTTCACGATGATAATTTGCCTTCTAATTGGTTGTTATGCTTCTTTTGGTATGGAAGTGATTCTAGCCCCACATTGCTAGGCCCTTCTCGATAGCTCGTGTTATTGCGCCAGAACGCATCGGCGAGAGTAGCCTTGGCTTGAGCGTGCTTGACCTGCAAGCTACGTCGGTATTCCTGATGTTGCAGTCAAAGCCCGGGCACTCCAGCTTCTGTGTTTGCTCGAAGATGTTACACAGGTCCGACCTTTCGACTATTGCTGATGTAAGGCTAATGTGTGATTCTCCCATGACTACGACGCGGTTTGGCAGCGCTACAGCTTTTCCGTGTCCATCTCAATACGTCATGGACACGTTGAAGCCCTCTGCCATTTTAGCGTCACCATTCGTGCTAATGCGAATGACCCCACTTCGTGTAGTAACACGTAAAAGTTACGATCGAGAAGCGGGGCGTTGTCACTGTGTTTCCGTTGCGGTGGTTTGGGTGACACCGTCACTGGGCCCCAGTCTCGATGATGGGAAGTTAATTGTTGTGTTTTGATCGCTCAGAACGCGAAGTTTGTGTCTCAAGTCATGTTTTTCCTTGATCCGTGGAGTAAAATTAAGGAAGAGAAACTTTGCAAGCTTCGATTCCGCCGCCTTTTGGCCGGCATTGTCTCGGGTAATAGTTTCACCCTTGACACCACGACATAGTGGAATGGATTCGACACAACGTACATCTTTCCAACGCACGATTTGGGGTCGAGGTGTTCGTCACGAGTTTCAGTAAGGGAAGTCATCAGTTAATTGTCCCTTTGATGTGTCGACTTCAGATGACCAAAACTCCCGTTCTACTGACAGTATAACAAAAAGAAGGGTAGCGCCGGCATCACCGGTGTCTCGACGATTTTTGCGATGTTTTGTGGCGTCAAAGGCTTGTGGGTTGAGCTGTAGTTGCTAGTTGCACGCACTACCTGGAATCGTGGCTTTGCCAGTTTCTTGGTCCGTTTTGACTTGAGACCGGTACTTTCAGATACCTCAGGTTATGGCCTGTTGTTATATTCAGCTAATCAAATTGTCTGGAGCCAAAATCTGGTGATTTCATTGGCTGATGTGATGGCTAAGAAACTGGCACGGAGCCACGAAATCGATGAGTTGCCTTAGCGCCGTCCCAGTAAACATCCACACCTTCGAGAGCACTACGAACGGGACGGGGTTTTGCAATATGTGCATCCTCTTCCCCGCGCCAATGTGCCCTCACCCGATGAATTCCCGGCGCTATGATGGGTTGTTCTAGGGCAGTTAGCCTGTCAATGATTTGAGTTCGATTCGAGTTACTGATATCTTGAGCATTTCAAGCAGTAAATCCATGCCACCCGCGGTGTTTAGCTTCTCGCTCGAGGTCCACAAGCGGTAGAACATCTTTAGTGGGACCATCGTCAAATCCACGGCACGTGTCGTTAAGCGTTATTCATGCCAATAAATCCTTCACCTAAAGCAGAGTGCCTGGCATGCCGAGTAGCTACACTACTAGCATGATGAAGAAGTTGACTATGTACGCGGTGCTAACGACAACAGCCACGATTTCTAGCGTCTGCGACTTATTCTGCTTCATGTCAGAAGATACGCAAGGAGACCACTGTACACATCACGAATGCAGCAACTTTCCGCTGATCTTCATCACGTTGTTGAGTGGGTCAGTATACGGCGTGCTGTAGTTTGAGAGAGTACCTACACAGGCGTAGAACTCGACCAAGATGATAGAACGTTTTGCGTAGGGTAGTATATTTGTTCAAATATTCTTTTGACTACTCTTCTAAAGTTTAACCCCCCACACTTTCCGCGCCGCATCCCTTTTGGTACTTTGAACGTCTGATTAATCAGCGAATTCTTGCCTGAAAACTTCGAGTGGCGGGAGGACCTTCCGATTCCAATCACACTTAAACTTCGTTGTCTTGTAAGCAGAACACAAATCTCCCCAGTTCTTCCATCAAGTTTGTTCCAAAATACTGTTTCCCCCATTGATACCCCACGCTGCACCCGGGACTACATGTGACGGGCCTACGTCACACGGTTGCCACCGTGGCCAATCAGAGCCCAGAGTCAGTCTACTGGCTGGGACGGTCTCGCGTGTCGAGACCGTCTTGGCAGTTAACACATCAATCACACTCAGAGTCTCATTTCCCAGTTACTTCCCAGCGCTAGTGAAAGCTATAGCAACGGGTTCGTGCTAGCCCGTTACACTTAGTAATCCGTCCAACGACCAAGATCCAAGATCCAAGATGAACGACACGTCGACGTCCGACGCGTCCAGGGCGTCCGGAATCTCCCTCGAATACGCCAGCTTTCCTCACCTGTCGTCAATCGAGTGGGAGGCGTTACATCGCCTTGCGGCGGTGTCCGGCGATGGCGACATCAAGACATTGTTGACCGTGGGCTCGGAAGATCAACAACGCCTGGCCGTCCAGGAGTTCATGGTACGTGAACTCGCTGACCTTCGTCAGCGTGTGTCGACTCCCACGCCGACCAAGAACTAGACCCACATCGTGAAGTTCGATGTCTCCATCTACAGTGGTGAAGGCGACGCTCGCCTCAACTTGAACCGGTGGTTCTGTGAAGTGGATATTGCAGTTGAAGCTCGGCAGCTGTCCACCGAGCTTGCGCGTACGCACTTTCTCCTATCCAAGTTGGCGAAGAAAGCAAAGGAATGGGCGCTCGGCAGACTCATTGACGACGCTTCCTGCTTCCCGACCATGGAGTCCATGAAGGATGACTTGCGGCTAGCGTTCGAGCCGCCCCAAGATGAAAGCGTCCAGCGGTCGGCTTTCCTGTCGTTAAAGCAGGGACGCACGTCCATGCTCGAATACATCCAGCGTGCGCGTCACCTCGTGTCGTGCATCACGACGCATCCGGTGGACATGGCGACGCAGGTCCATGTCTTCATCTCCGGGATGAACGCTGGATACCAGCGTTTCTACTTGACGAGGAAGACCCCACGTACTCTGGAAGAGGCCTTCGCGACTACACGTCGCGAAGACTATAGTGTGACGGCGTCGCAAGCGTTCGACGTCTCCCGCCCGCTGGCTACCGAACCAGAGCCAGAGCCGATAAAGGTGGACGCGATCCAGCACTATGCTGGTCGCCAAGAGCCGGTGACATCGATAAGGCCGTCGAACTCGACATCGACATCGACGCGCAGTCCGCGTCCGATGCGATGCTTCCGCTGTCGTAAGCCTGGACATCGCGCGGCAGTGTGCCGCGCACCGGCGCCTGTAATGGCGACCGTTATGGTCGAGAGCGTCGTCGCCGTTGCTTCCCAAGCCAAAAACGGCGACAACCAGTAGGTGCGGGGCGCCCTACTGGGGGTGGAAGGAGAGATGGTTCTCTGGTGACAGAGCCTCCTCCTAGCCCTCCTGTGCTTCATGCACAATTGTCAGCCACCACATCCGGCAGTGACTCGAGACGGATTGTACTCAGTCTCCACGTCGACAGCGAAGCGTCCGATTCGCGCGCTGCTGGATTCAGGCGCGACGAACAACATTGTTCGCGCCGAGAGTTTGTCGGTGTTACCGGCGTACATGCGCGTACATGAAGGTCCCGGTCACATGATCGCGAGGTATGCAGACGGCGTACGGCTTCCTTCTCGTACGAGTTCGATGGTTTTCGCGGGTCGGATGACTTCCTGATGATCGAGCTGAGCGGTTCTTTTGACTGTGTCTTTGAAATCCCGTGGCTTGCTCGTCACCAGCCTCATATCGACTGGTTGACCCGGACTGTTCGTCCTCGTGACATTGACGTGAATGAGGTGCTGGCGTCCCTGAGCGAAACGCCCAACCATTGGCCACATGTTGCAGTCATGGACCCCGACTCCATGACCACTGCGGGTCTGAAGTGTGCGATGGCCCTTCATGTGCGGCGTGTGAGCGCGCAACTTGTGCCGGTCCTGCGCAGGGATCTCAGGACGAGTCCGACGCGGTCGATCAGGGGTCCCCGCGTCCTGATGAGCAGTGGCTCTCAAGTGACGATGTACACGATGATGTACACGATGAGGTTGAGCGTGGTCTCCCACGCGCGGTCGAGTATGGGCTCCAGCGTGCGGTCGAGTGGGAGCTCCCTGTTGAAGCGGGCGCGGTCGAATCGTGCGACCCGCGTCCTGGCACCGATGCTGTGTCCCGGTGCTAGACATGATCGAGCGTGGCCTCTCATCGTCTGCTGTGGATGTCACTCCGCGGACAGTCCGTCGTCGTGGTCGCCGCACACCTCGGCGACCTCGCGAGTCACCGAAAGACTCAGCCGAGACTTAGTCTGAGGTCATTTCGGTTCTGGCGGCGGATAACGCGGATGGGTCTCCGCTTGTGCGTGACGTCGAGGTCGCACGTCCTCCGTGCGACGCCGCTGAGATCACCAAACTGACTGGTCTGTCGTGGAAACACTTCCTCCACGACTTGAAGGCCGGCGAGATTGAGCAAGCGTGTATGATCGTTGCTGACAATGCTGCGTCCGTTGCAGCCGTCGAGGTCGATGCCAGGAACTCAGCGTCCGACGCTCGGACGCGCCCGAAAGGAGCTGAGCCGAAGAGCGTTCGTGAAGCGCGATACGCTGCTCAGTCGTTGCCGGTTCTGAAAGCTTCCGGCAACCCAGTCGCTCCACTTGTCCGCGAATTCATCGACATCTTCCCAGACAAGGTCCCAGCCGTCCTTCCCCCTGATCGTGGAGTTCGGCACGAGATCGACCTCATGCCCGGTGCGAAGTACTGTGTAACGCGGTAATGGCCGCTTCCCCGTGACCAAGTCGAAGCGATCGACGCCTTCTTCGAAGATTGCCGGCAAGCCGGCCACATCCATGAAAGCCTGTCCCCACATTCCAGTCCGACGTTCTGCGTAAAGAAGGCCACTGGTGGGTGGCGCATCGTCCACGCGTTCAATAATCTGAACGACGACACCATCCCGGCGCAGACGCCGATTCCACGGAAGGACCTGGTCCTTGACACCATGTCGGGCAGCACCCAGTTCACCGCCATCGACTTGATAAACGGCTTCTATCAAATCCTGATGCGCGAGGACGACGTGCCGTTGACCGCTGTCAGCACGCCCAGTGGAATGCATTGGGAATGGCTTGTGATGCCGCAGGGGCTCCAGAACGCCCCCGCCACCTCCAACCGCATGGTATCGAACCTGCTGCGACCATTCCGAGACTTCGCTCCTAGCTACTTCGACGACATCTTCATCCACAGCCGTGCCGACGGCGGCAGGACCGATGTGGAGGTGCATCTGACGCACCTCCGCCAAGTGTTCCAAGTCATGCGAGAGAACAAGCTGTACGCCAACTTGAAAATTTGTATCTTCTGCGCTCCCGAGATTCCAGTGTTCGGGAGCTACGTCAGCAAGGAAGGCGTCCGCGCTGACCCTGAGAAGGTTGAGGCCATTTGTGCTTGGCCGACAACTCACGAGCTCCGTCGTGCCGCACAAACTTGACCTTCTTGCCGAACTGCTTCTGTACCTTCATGATGTACGTCTTGATGCAGTCTTCGCTTTCCGACTTGGCACGCAGACAGAAACCCTTCATACATCCGCTGGATTCGTCCACGATCAGTAGCAGATACTTGCTGCCACCAAGCGAGATTTTCTCCATGGGTCCGCAGATGTCGAAGTGGAGCAACTCGAACGTGTCGTAACGACGCTTGTCACGGTTGCTTGGAAACGGTTTTTGGACCATCTTCCCTTGCTGGCAACCGCGACACAGACTTGGTCCGCTCGACTTGGAAGGTGCCTTCGCGTCCTTGATCATCTTGTTGTCGACCATCTTGCGAAGAACCTCAACTGGAGCGTGACCCATACGCGCGTGCAGGTCGACCGTCCTTTCACTTGTCGCCGCGTTTGCTGATCGATGAGGTGTGCGAAGCCAGTAGAGTCCATCCACGAGATCCGCCGCCGCCACCACTTGATTCGAGGCTTTGAGCGAAACGTGCATCTCAGTGCCGTCAAACACCACTTGGAAGTTTCCATGCTTGTTGATCTGCGGTACCGAAAGCAGATTCTTGCTCATGTTTGGCACGTATAGCGCGTTCTTGATCCCGATCTCGCGCTCGTCGCCGTTGGGCAGGACCACTCTTTCCACGATGGTCCCCACACCCTTGATGGCCGCCTTGTTGCCGTCGGCCACCGAAAGTTCGTCTTCATTTCGCTCGATCAAATTGGCGAACTTGGACTTGTCGTTGCAAATATGGTGCGTGGCACCGCTGTCGACCGCCCACATCCCGGACACATTCTTGCCCGTCGAAACTCCACATTCCAGGGAAACCGCGAACGCCACTCGATCGTAGCCGTAGTCGTAGCCGTCGCTGTCGTTTCTCCACTGGATGTTGTTGGCCCCGCGTCCACGGCCGTTGCCGCCGCGTCTTGGCCCTCGGTTCTCGTCCTTCTGCTTGGTCCAGCACTTGTCAATCACGTGCCCCAATTTCCCGCAGTACGTGCATTGGCGAGACTCTCGGTCGGTGTTGAACGCCTTGGCCGCGCTCTCAGTCTTCACCGTCGCCGTCTTCTCGCCTTGCCGCTTGATGTGCTCGTTCGTGAGCACCTTCACAACGTCTTGCGACCGCAGCTCTGCATTGCTCATCTCCAGGTTGAGCACGACGTTCTCGTAGCTCTTGGGGAGACTGCGCAGCAAGCAGATAGCCACGTCCTCGTCCTCCATCTTGGCGCCGATGCTGCTGAGCTTGGCGCTGATGTTGGGGACCTCGTTGCAATGATGCAAGACATTGCCGCCTTCCGACATCTCCATGCTGAAGAGCTGGCGCTTCAGGTAGATGCGCCCAGCCTTCTGCGATCCACCGTACAGCGTCTTCAAGCGCGTCCACGCGCCCAGGCTTCCTCGCAGTCATCAACTACGTGATGGTAGTCCGCGTTCATGTAGAGCAACATCAGTCCGAAAGCGATGTTGCTCGGCTTGACGTACTCGTCCTTGGCCCGGGAGTCCGCTAAGGTCGGAGTCGTTTCCCGGTTTACAACATGCCACACCGACTTGGTCAGGAACACGCCACGCATGTAGCGGTTCCACGTCGCGTAGTTCTCACCGTTGAACTTGTCAATGGTGACCTTGGTCGAGGCGTCATGGGCAGAGGACATGGTGCTTGGACTCATAACCTGATAAAGGTGTTGAGGTCTGGAAGCGAGGCTTGGGCTGAGCGGAGTGAGTTCTGCACTTGGTGCGAAGACCGGAGTGAAGACCACTTGAGCTGAAGAAGGAAGATTCGAAAGTGATTGATTGATCGGAGCTTACACTGTCTTCACTACCTAGTCTGCATCCAATCATTTGGTGCATCCAATCACCAACACTCTGTACTCGTCCAATCATCCTACTCGTCTAATCATCGGTGGCGTAAACAACGTACCGTAATCATCGCGAGATCGTATTGGACCGGTTCGGGTTGACCGGTTAATGGGTACAACTGGTACACAGTACCAAAACCAGCAACCCTCAATAACGAGGTCGCAAGAATATGGAGAAATTTGCCGTGGGCGACCGTGTGTTGTTATCCACGGCCGGCATTCAACCTGCTTCTGTGACGAACTTGGGCGCGAACAAGCTCGCGCCAAGATTTATTGGACCATTAAAAGTGACGAAGGTATTAGGCGACGCTTATACGCTGCAGCTACCTACAGCTCTACGCCTGCATCCTACCTTCTATGTCGGCCGCCTACGCCGATACCACCCCGCGACTATCCCAAACGGTGCTGGCGATCCTCAGCGCCTCAATGATCCTCACGCGGCGGCGCGTGGCGCGGCGCCTGATGACGAAGCTCCCGATTCTCGTATTCCAGTCGGTCCAGACGGCGATTCATGCGATCCATATGCTGCGCGAGAGCGGCGACTTCCCAGCGATCACGTCCCTCCATTCCAACGTGATGGCCCTGCCCCGCTTGTGGATAGCGCCGGTAACGTTCGCCATATCGTTGAGGCGATTCTGGAGCATGACGATTCTCGTGTCGCTCCCCCGCGTGCGTGTATGGATCGCGGCGCTCATCACCGCGACGGCGACGTCCCTCAGCATTGACGATATCCTGTGCGTTGGCTGGGCCCAATGCCGGATAGTTGGGCACCACGAGCGGTTCTCGTGGCCGACGTTCCGGACTGCGTGGCGGCGTATGAGGCACGCCTTGCCCCAGCAGCAAATCTTCAACGCGACGTGCCTCCTCGTGGCGTGGCGGACTCAGTCTGCCTCTCCTACCTTCATCAAGTGTGTCGTCCGCGCCGGTCGGCTTTGAAGACTGGTGCCTCTATGGTGAAGCATCCCCCAAGATGCAGTGCCTGTGTGAGTCTGGCGCGGCCGTCCTCTCCGCGCCCATGCTTCTCCGTGTCTTGCTGCCGACTCCAGCTTCGAACGCCGACTGACGACGATGTCAACCAAGCATTACAGTGTCCAGGATTCTTCTAGATTTGTGTGTGTGTCTTGTCTGAGTAGGGGTGTGTGTGATGGGCCTACGTCACACGGTTGCCACAGTGCTAGCGAGGTGGCCAATCAGAGTCCAGAGTCAGTCTACTTGCTGGGACAGTTTCGAGTGTCGAGATCGTCTTGGCAGTTAACATAGTAATCACACTCACAGTCTTATTCCCGGTTACTTCCCAGCGATAGTGAAAGCTAAGGTAACAGGTTCGTGCTAGCCCGTTACACTACAGAAATGAAAAGGGCGGGCGTGTGGAAGTGAAACTCCTACATTAGGCGCAGCGATGACATAAAGATGGCACTCCATCGATGTTGCGCCGTGCCCCCAATATTTCTACCTGTTCCACCTGGCACATTCGTCTCAGAAAACCTCAGTTTCTCTCGGGTTTTAGCAGCGCCGCTTGTTTCCTTTTCCACCAGCGTTGAGCGCTGTCTTATCGGCTCGAGGCACCACACCCTGGCTGCGTGGATCACATCATAAAACACGGCGAGTCGTAACGAGAGTTACGACAGAAATGTCTAATGTCCTGTTAGGCAACAACCAGGGTACCAGGGTTCCAAAATTGGGATAAAGTTGTTTTGGGTTATATATGCGTCATACAAACTTCAAGCTTATTTCATGACGTCATCGAGAGCAGAACGAGAGAAGTGGGCTGGTAGTGCCTGGCAAGAATACTGTAGTGATGTTTGCACCCACAACGGCTTTTGCTGGCGCCGCCGTGAAGCCAAACGATATGTAGCGCAGTTTCTTGATACGTCAATAAGTCAGTAAGTTTGTGATGGTTGCACCCATCGAGGCACCGCGGCATCAAAGTATAGGCCTCATAGCTGCCGCGGCGACCAAAGTGACCATGATGATGTATGTACGTTGGTGCGACTTGATCAATGGCAGCATCGAAAGTTGGCATCCTAAACCACACAACAAAACGAAGACAATTAGTCAGCATCTTCAGCAATGGAGCACATTCATGCTGAACTTGCAGCCCTTTGTTCTTGGTGTTCCTCTGTTCTACAAATGCGCCACAACAGTATATCAGCGTTATCAATTTATTACGTCTACATGTTTCAGTACTGTGGACAGGGACGAACAACCAACCGAAAAGTAGCCGCGCGTGCAGGCGGCATGATCTCGTACTCGCAATGTGTTGAGCTGAATGTCAAGAAGCTACAGAGCGCGCAGAAGATCATACCGTCGCGATTTTGCAAATGAGCTGGCCATTCCCAATCGAACAACGCCACTGCCGTACTCCAGTTTCGAAACAGTGACTCCTAAACGCTAACTTTATAACCTGTGAACAACTAGTAAGCCTGTGAAGATGATAAAAAATCATGAATTTATAAGACCCTATCACTTGAAATTTGTAGGGAATCAGTACCTACTATTGGTGTGGTATACACAGCTCGAATTAATCCCTATAGGGCTGTCCGTACAACGTACCCGTTGCACTACCAGTAAAATCCATCATCTAAAACCACCCACCCACAAAGGCTGCACCACCCACCTGATCGATTGTCAAATCATGGGTTTTGGGGAACCCTGCAGGGTACTTCGTTGACTCGCAGTACATATTATGCCTTTCTTCTGTGTTGCCACGCTAATCGGACTTCTAATTCGGGTTTTCATCTCAGTTTTAGAGCCCGCTAATTCGGAGAATGACCAAAACTAAAACGGAGGTCGTCGGAGGATTACCTACGATTTTTAAGCAGCAAGGGTTGTGACAGCGGGTAAGGACGGCACACCCTCGCTGACATGATGTCATGCCAGCAGCAAGTTCGTTGCGCGGCGCAACTTCCGCCACTACACTTGAGCTGGAAGCTGCCATTACCTAGAACTGTTTGTGGGCGCGATTCCTACACTGATATTATAGCTTTACGAATGTTTTTATCACTGTAATATAACTGGAATACGCACGACATTTGGTTTGTTAGGCTTAGTACACGATGCATGGTACAACACGCGTCGCCAGCAAGTCAGAACAGCTAATTCGGACTTCGCAAACCCCCCTTTTCGGGTGTCCTTTCGTCAGGCTTGTCAAAGAGAAATCATATTTTTTGTAGATCGAAACCATCTTTTTTCTGGCGAAAAGGCCGAACGCTGGTCGTGGTCGTGGCATTTGGGCTTTCTTGGCTAAAAACGAAGCAATCGCCCGTCATTTCGCATACCCATATGTTCACAGCAAACCTGCACGGGCATTCACAAATCATAGCTTAACTCTTAGTACAAATCTCAGTAGCTACTCTCAAAGCGGCCTTGACTGTATCAGTTTAGGCTAGTATTACTTTTGACAGGCATCACTTTTGCAAGGGTATTAAATAGAGGGGGCCGATGCCACGCGTTAGCGTGTGGCTGTCCAGTGCCTTTGGCCTTGGAGGTTAACCACTTTTGGTTTTCCCCGCCAACCCCCAAGCATCCTCGCACCTCCTCCTTCCGTGCCCAGTTTGTATCTTCGACGGTGTCGACGAAACTGGCGAAGGAGTTGCACGCGATGGGTTTTATGAAGGATGTGATGGAATTCACATGGGACGGTATGATTCTGCCTTTTAAACCGAGAATTCGGCCATTGTCTGGTTGGGAGACCCTTGATAGTACCAGAAAACCCAAAATGGCCAAGGATTGCGTGGGGTGTCATATTTAAAACGTTACGGGAGAGTGGCCACTACGCGAAGCAAGTCGCCCGAGACGGTGGCAGCTTGGCGCGGATTGACTTTGTGTGAAACCATAGTAAGGTTGAGTGGAATTACCTTATAATTTCGTCTTTGGAGGTATACTCGACTCTTCAAGCATTGTCGGATTCCTCAGAGGTTTATGGTGCCGTCTGATGAACCCTGTCCAAGAGCTGCTTGGACATCAATACGAATCGCACTGAACGACATGCGTAGCAAAGGAACCTATTTCGCATACTATGGGCGTGATTTCGAGAAGCTGGATGAACTCGGCTTGAACCTTAAGTTGTGTAGAAAGATCGCGCTGTGCCATTACTGGACATCCATTCTACTTCGTACAGCATTTGAAGCCAAGGATATATCTGACGTTTTCGTGATTCCGTCGAAGACGCCTTGACCGGAGAAGATGTGGGGTGTTTAATTGTTGCTCGTAACACGCACCACCTGCAGCGTGTGTGAAGAATATCTGACTCAGGTTGCTACTGAGTCGCATTTCGTATCCATACGATAAGAGTTAGAGCACACCAGCTCCTTTCAGCACCAATCTGCTACATGTCCAGATTTTCGCTGTCCAACATTGTTATGTGACCACGTTTCATCTACCCCACAGTTTCCTCCATGCGTATTTGCATGTAAAATGCAGATCTAAAGTTTCCATGAGACGTTGCCTATCCTGCAATGCATTCTCCACCCCCAACAGAAATTAGATCCAATTTGGCTTACAAACTACTACGAGGCAACGAAGTATTCCGCTGGAACAACTGTATTGATACCTTCCACCTATATGTTCCGAAGTGTTTAACGATGGAACGATGACTGTTGTTTCAATTGGGCTTATCGTTTTTTCGTAAAGCTGTGCGCTCCTGTAGCGAGTATCATCACGCAGATAGCATCATCGTGCTCCCTCTTGGACTTCACAAACACCTTAGAGATGAGATTGGTGTGCTGAGTCCAGAGCTTGACTTTTTAAACTTATACATCGTGCCAGCCGACTCAGATTACCGACTACTTAAAGTATTCAGACTACGTGACTACGGCCGCAAAGAATTCAATACGCAAGTTGACCTCCAACCCATAGACTAGACCTTTCTGTACGAATATTTGATGTTTAGCATGCTGAACGTGTTCCTATAGAAGTTGATTCACGATGCATGAATATCCATCCTGATTCGAACTACGCCAGGGGTCCGCAAATGGTTATGGACTATGGATGGAAGGGTCAAAATTTCGCTTCCATCCATTACGGGGCCATAGTACATAATGGAAGAAACCCATAGGCCTGAAGATGTAGCAGTAAGCATCACCCAGAGAGCATTCTGACGGAGCTTACCTGTAGCAAACTTTTGTCTTGTTCCTACCAAAGGGTTCTATAATGTTAAAGAGTCAATCCTTGCATTGAATAGGTGGCGGAAAAAGATTTATGTGAAGCAGATGAGGGATGCAGTACGTCACACTTGCTATTTGTATTGGGGGACTATGGGTTTGCTCCATTTTTCCCACTTCCATCCATTATGGCCATTGGAATGGCCACACCATTGGTTTTTACGTACCACTGATAACTATTAGTTACTACGCCATGCTTTGCTGATCCATGGTAAAGCTCTTGTTTCCTGCTTGCAGAACAAATATGCTTATTTGGACGGCGAAATGTGCAGTGCGTTCGTCTGGTGCAGCCAAACGACCTGGAGTCCGAGCAAGGTGGTGTGACTACGAAGAGGAAGAAAAGTCCAAAATCAGAAGAATAAGGCCTTTGCTTGTGATAGACATTATAGGGATTGGTGTCGTGCAGGGACGGAAGTGTTTAGCACACAAATAGCGAGGGGAGTTGCCGGCATCGTCTTGGGGAACTATTGCCTGTGGGCATTCGTCAAAGCTGGCTTTAATGCTGACAAGGGCATGCTGGGAGAGTTCATCGATCACGATACGTCGATACATCAGCTATCTCAACGAAAGATGTAGCACACGCATAGCCGGCAACTTTGCCAGCATAGTGGAGTTGGCTTCCGTTGATACGAATGAGTATCGATTGTGGACCTGGTCCACAATTTGTAGCGCTTTTCAGGTTTTAACCTTCTACAACGCCTCATAGAAACTATAGCGACCAATTTGTGCTTTTCATGGTGAGGTTGTACATGTACTTCGAAGTACCAGCCGATTGTGCAATATCTGAAACGTTGTCTTGATAACGTGTGAGCCTAGGCACGTATATTTTTTGCTGATTGCTGATGAAAACGGTTAGAACGCTTTAAAGTGCAACCTGCGCCAGTTATTCTTCACGCGCGCGGCAGGTGGTGCGTGTTACGGGCCACAATTAGCCCCAAACGAACACCCCACATCTCCTCCGGCCAAGACGCCTTCGGTGGAATCACAAAATCGTCAGGTATCTCCTTGCCTTCCGATGTTGTTGGAATACATGTCCAGCAATGGTACAACGCGCTTTTCCACGCTCGAGCTGACAACTTGAGGTTCAAGCCGTTTTCATCCAGTCTCGATATCACGCCCATAGTACGCAAAATAGTTTCCTTGGCTGCGCATGCTGTCAAGCTTGGATCCCAATTCCAATGTCCAAGCAGCTCTTGGCCACGGATCTTCAGAAGGTACCTCAAACATGCGAGGAATCCGGCAGTGCTTGAAGAGATTGAAGTATACTTCCAAAGACGGAATGATGTGGTTCTTCCACATTGCCTCCTTATGGTTCCACGCAAAACCAATCTGCGCCAAGAGGTCTTCATCTCTGGTGGCTTGTTCCGCGTAGTCCCCACGAGCGCGCAGTTTGGCGACTACGTTTCCCAAATTCACCCCCCACGCCAGCCTCGGCCAATTTGGGTCTTCCGGTACTTTGAAGGAAATCTCAACAAGACAATGGCCGAATTCTTTATGGAAACGTTCGAGGGATGGTAGAATCATAGTGTCCCATTTGCATTGCGTCGGGTCCCTGACAAATCCCATCGCGTTCAACTACTTCACCAGATTCGTCGACAGCCTCCAGCGTCTGTGTCCGTTCAAACTGTTGCGCATCTCGTTCACAGAGACCCCCAACTTGTGCCCCCACGTTACTAACGGTCAGCATTTATCATCATTGGGGACAACGAATTTGTATGGCACCAACAGATCCCCGTGCTTCTCCTTGTACGTCCGCAGTGCAGTCACCACTTTGTTCTCCCAAAGACTCAGGCGTTCCACGCTTTCAATAGCACCCGAGACGGGCGAGTCACGTCCAACGACTGGCAGTATCGAGCTGAAGTGTGTAGCAAGAGGGAGGCCTAATCTACCTCCCACACGAGTACGTGTAGCCGCCAGTGAGAGACGCCTCGCTGTGGACCGCAGCATTGACTCAAACTGCCGTCGAAAACTCTGTCAGCCAATCACATTGGCTCATTCAATTTTCAGGATCCACATCCAAAATTAGATCCAAATTGGTATTATGCCTTTCCGATATATTGTGTGATCGGACTTGAAAAACTATGTTTTTCTTCATTTGTTGCTCAAAATGCAACAAATGCTCAAAAATGCTTGTGTGACCACGTTCTGGACATGTAAAATTGTTGCGGATTGATGCTGAAAGGAGTTAATATGCTCTAACCCTTATCCTATGGATACGAAATGGGACTCAGTAGCAACCTGAGTCAGTCATTCATCACGCACGCTGCGCGTTACGAGCAACAATTAACCCTAAACGAACACCCCACATCTTCTCCGGCCAAGGTGCCTTCGACGGAACTAAAAAAAAAACAGGTATCTTCTTAGCTTCAGACATTGTAGAATAAATGTCCAGTAATGGCACAACACGATCTTTCCACGCTCGAGCTGACAACTTGAGATTCAAGCCAAGTTCATCGAGCTTCGCGATATCACGACCATAGTACTCAAAATAGGTTCCTTTGCTACGCATGTCGGTCAGTGCGGTTCCCAATTCCAATGTCCAAGCAGTCCTTGGCCACGGATCTTCAGAAGGTACCTCAAACATACGAGGAACCCGGCAATTCATGAAGAGATTGACGTACACTTCCAAAGACGGAACTATGTGGTTGTTCCACATTGCCTCCGCACGGTTCCATGCAAAGTCAATCTGCGCTAAACGATCCCTGTCTCGGATGACTTGCTCTGCGTAGCATCCACATTGGCGTATATTGGCGACTACAACTCCCAAATTGAGCCCCCACGCTATCCTTGGCCATTTCGGGTCTTCCGGCACTTTGAAGGGCCTCCCAACCAGACAATGGCCGAATTCGTTACTAAAAACTTCGAGTGATGGTGTCCCACTTTAATTGCATCGGGTTCCTGACAAACCCCATCGCGTCCAGCTCCTTCACAAGATACGTCGACGGCGTAAGGGGCCTGCGTCCTTTCAGTTTGGTTCGCAACCCATTCACAGCACGCCCCAAGCTATACCCCCAAGCTACTTGTGGTCAGGTTTTACCATCAATGGGGACAACGAAGCTTTGTGGCACCAGCAGGTCCCCATGCTTCTCCTTGTACGTCCGCAGCGTAGCAACCACCTTCTTTTCCCATGGATTCAGGCGTTATATGCCTTCGACGGCATCCGGGGAGGACGAATCACTTTCAGCGCCTTGCAGTGTCGACCTGAAGCGTGTAGCAAGAGGTGGGCCTAGTCTACCTCTCGCACGAATACTTGTAGCCGCCAAAGCGAGCCGCCTCGCTGTGGGACATTGCCACCGATGTTTTCGACAGTGCTGTCTAAAACCCCTGTTAGCCAATCACATCCAATCTTTTTCATCCGCATCCAGATGGTCCTCTTGTTAGTGATAGCGTTGTTAGCACAATAGAAAGGAATAAAAATTGTAACCTGCGGAGGGGTGCCAGCTAGCATAGTACCCCCATTGCTACGACAAGGAAGAGGGGGCTGATGGTACCGCAGAGTTTCGTTGTCCCCATTTATGACGAGAGCTGACCGTCAGCAGTAAGGGGGTACCCCGTTGGGGGTCGTCGTGAACAATTTGCGCCTCCGATTGAACCACGTTTCGTATATTGCACAGTCTACTCCATGCGTATTTGCATGTAAAATGCAGATCTAAAATTTCCATGAGACGTTGCCTTTCCAGCAATGCATTCTCCACCCCCAACAGCACCAAAACCGAAGTTCATTCGTTATCATCGGGAACGAACTCGGAATCACTCGACACCGTGCTAGCAAAGTTGCGATGAATGCTACATCCTCTCGTCAACATCATCAAACACGAGCTCGCGACCGTGTGTCATTTCCTTCTCATCATGCTCACCGTGTAGGGTTCGTTGAAACGCCACGGCGCCCTCCGGGTGTGGACAGCGGTACGAGATCCACTCTAAATCTCGACCTTTTTGCCAAGAAGAGCCAAATTCCATCGAGTGCTATCTTGATCGCTCTCGCTATGATTCCAAGGCGCTCGTCGACTGTGGCTGTGACGTGGTTATACTGATCTTCTGGAACATTCTGTGGACGTAGCGCACGACAGGCACCATAGGAACTTGGATACATTCACGCTTGATTGGCGGTATCCGTGAAGCTTTCGTAGTTCGAGGCCTCTCCTCATGAGGTGTTAGGGGATGCGGTATCTTGCTACTTTCCAGCTTTATCCCTTCCTTGGAATACGACAGATGAAAACCGCCGGCTTTGTCTTGGCCGCGAACAGCAGGAACTCGTGAACGTCGAGTTATTGAATTCGCTACGAGGTTTCTCTTGGTCGTCACCTTGAGCTCACGAATCAAGGCGCCAGTAAGTATGGCTATAGTGGAAGAAAGAAGAAGAAAAAAAGGATTTGAGCGAGTACCGCCCAATCAATTTCGGAGAGAAGACGAAGAGGAGTTCCTCAACGAGAAGGTGTAGGGCGCATCGCGTACAAAATTGATGTAGCAGAAACAACACGTGATTAAAACTAAGTTATAGTGAAACTTAAATTCTAGCCTGTGCTTTTCTTAAAGCGGACAAGAATTTGCTTATGGGTATTTTTTGCTATGGATAAGCACCAGTTTTTTTTCCAGATTGGTGCGGATGATATAATCCGAAATGACAAGCTTAGAATAGTTGGCCGCACACTGTCTGGGATATATCGTCACTAGCGGTGAGTACGATCACTAATGCGAGCACCAGCTTCACCACCAGACGTAAAACGTTGTAGTAGCTCTAGCGTTGCTCAAAACCAGCGTATTGGGATCGATATGGACAGCTGGTTCGGATCTCGTTGTACATGTACAAGCCGTTCGTAGACTTTATCGTCAAAAGGGACCTCCTCGTCATCCAAATCGTACGCAACCTTTGAATTATCAAGCGAGTCCATCAATCGATTCTGCGAGATCACACGAATAAGTAATTGAGGTAGCGGTATTATAGTGTAAACGTCATCAGTAATAATGCTTCTCCTGCGTTGATAATGTTCCAAGCCAAGTAGACGTTTTGGAAGCGTGTCACTACGAGTTCCGAAGCACTTGTGCCTACACTACCTGAGCTGGTAAGTGCACTGATAACAGGGTAATTGCTGGAGCTGTCGGTAGACCATAAAATTCACCGAAGAGAATGCCGCGTATGCCGCTTGAACCGTTGCTCTCACCAAAGTTTGAAAAATAGCTGGAACTAACGACGTCGCGTCTATAAATCTATTGTAGTCGTCATTGTAGCCGCCTTGCCCAATTCTATCAAACTCAATGACATCACCTGGCGATCTCCCCAGTTATGGTTCACGGTGTTAGTCAGTACACCACGCCGCTTAATCTCTCCACCAAGGTTAACTCAAGTACTTTCCCTCTGTCCTGAGTGCTGCTAGATGCTCTCGTGAGGTGTCCTTGGACAGAGGTGAAGGCCCCACTTTTATCGGTCGTTTTCCATGATGAAGACTAAAATTGGTCTCTTCCGTCGACCACTTTAGGCAACTTCGCATGGCGCTATTTCCGGGCTGTTGCGACTGGAGAGATAACGTAATACTGCAAAGTACACCTTTTGGCGAGTTTGTCATGCAAATAAAATAGCGTGACGTTCCTGAACTTCACGATTTCTCCATAAAGAGGAGGTAGTGATAACTCACTGCCTCGCCGCACCACATTCCAAGTCTGAAGTGTAGTCGTACTCCCTCCGCGTCGAGTTCCACGGGAAGACTATGATATTGGTAGCAAAGCTGTGGCTGACTTATAACCTCAAAGCTGGAAATATGTATTTTTAAATGCATTTAAAATGCTTATTTAGGCTGATCAGAAGAAAAGCCGAGTGTGGAGCTTGTTGCTTAGAGCAGGAAGATCGTTTGAGCTACTGCCACCGCTAGGATGGCGGCAGTCTGAGCGACCAATTGGCTCGACGATGTGGAGTTGTCTCCCGAAGTAGTGTTGCCCGACGTCGAACCCTCACCTATATACCACTTCATGGAGCCCTCAAGACATGTGTTGCTGCTGATATTGTCAGCAGCAATAGTGATGTCAGTTGCTTGTCCGTTATGGGGCATCCATTGTCGGAGGCCACCACCGTGACAGATTTATTGGAGTTGAGGGTAACCTGGGTACTACCGCCGCTGGATGGCATCGCGTGGCACTGGCCGTCGTGAGGATAAGCGGAAGCAAAGTTCAACGTCCCACAGGAGGTTCCGTCATCATACCCTTCCACGTACAGATACGGTGAGCTGCCAAAGATACTGCCCGTCAAAGCCTTGTAGTTGCCAGTGTCAGTACAGCTGATAGTGACGTCGGACGTGTCCTTAATGATACACGTGTCGACGTCGATGTTAATGTCACTGCAATTCATATTGAGGCAGAAAGCGACGGCCGTAGGTTTGTCACTGCACCCCGTGTTCTCAAAGGTCTTGAGCACAGGAACCTGCAACGCTCCAACTTTGAAAATTGGATTCGACAGAGCAACCAAGGCTGCAATGAGGTACGGGAAAGAGACCTTCATGATGTTGGACTGGCGAGATGTTGCATTAGTTGGACTTGACAATTTTGAAAGTGAGAAGAGATGTACCCGGGTACTGTGCCGTTGACAAGGGAGCCCGGACTAACAGTGTAAGCTTGTCGGCGCTGTTAATCACCGAAACGGCCAACAGGATATCATAATGAGTGGTGAATGCAAAATTAGAGAGAATGGGAGATGAAACGACAATCTCCTATCTGCATGGCTTCGTTTTTAAATGTTACTTAAGTAAAACATATAAATCGATCTCAATAATTGATGACGTTTGATTGGTTCAAAAGTGACAAGGGAAACCTTAGAGATCATTTTAGCCAATGGGAGGGTTTAACGTGGTCCTTTTTTTTTAGAGATCGATCTCCGTCTCCTCTGGATTGTTGGTCGCTGTCAAATAGGACGTTAAAGGGTTAACAACCAACACAACAAAATAGTGCTATCACGTGGATCATCCCACGAGGATGACATGTGCTTCTCGTTACATCGAGCCAAGCTTGAAATAGAGTGTAATGTCGAGGTGTGATGCAAATTCATGCTAGGTCGATGAAGGCTCATTTGGTCATTCCACAACAAACCAAGCAGAACACAAGGAACCTACCAACTCCAGCAGCCACGCGTTCTTACTTCATCGTCAGCGCGATTGTTGCCACTCTTTTGGCGGTCAGTAACGCGGCTGGCACGAGACTCTGCCCCCGTTACTGCTGGCGACAACAGCGTCACGGCCATGACGTTGAAGCTGCAACAGATCATGGACAACGCGAAGGACAAGAAGACCGAGTCATCACGCAGCTAAACGAACTGCTGCCAATTAAACCGACCGAACTTTTATTACAATAAATCATTTCAATAGCCTAATACATGAAAGCATATCCTGCTAGGATCAGCAGTGGCGTTGTAAATATTTTGGTATTCGTCTCGCATGCCCGTGGGACTTATCTGGAGTTTCAACTGATGTTGCCGTTCACCAACTCTCCTCTTGCCAACACGCACTTTGTCGTCTTCTGTGGAAGTCATGCTGCGGCGGCTGAAATTAATGTGGCCATCGACCGCCTTACCGCCTAAATATCTAACTGAACAACGAGATTCCCATTACAGGTTGACAACTCCAGCCGAGCAACAAGCAACAGCAGAAAACCCATGAAGGTTTTGTGTCCCTTCATTATCTCCAGCATCGTCGGGCTCTCGGCAGTTCTCCGTACTAACCCGATTCAAGTTCCTGCGGTCAAGATGTTCGCTAACCCCGGTTATTGGGGACCCACTGTCGTCGCGTTTGATGTCGACTTCAACTGTGATGATTACGATGCATAGTTTCCGGCAAAATGCAACGGCGACGGAAGCGTGGTTTTCGGGTTCGCAACGGCGCCAACGCCATGTTCAAGTCGAACAAGCCGAAGCACGCGTTCAAGGCATTCAACGCAGCGTTAGGGAGTTAGTCCGACAAGGTCACCAAGATGGCAACGGACAAACATGAAACCCCGATGTGGATTTAGATCCACGATGCTGCAACCGACTGCATCGAGGGAAAACATTTTTACGTGGATACTTTTGTATTTTGAATCGGTTACTTTCAAAAATACCTTTTCAAGAGGATACTTTGTATTTTGAACCGGTTACTTTCAGATAAAACATTTTAATCGAATACTTTTGCAACTTTATTGGTTACCGATGGCTATTTCTGGCATACATGTGGTTAGACTTCTAATTTCCATATCGGTCACCCAACATAAAAGGCGTTTCGGGTCATGCTGACTTGTAACCTGAGGGTATTATGTAGAAGTTCAACATGCCACCTTATCAAGCGAAGCGAAGCGCGAGCGAGCGAGAGCAGCGGGCTTGGTAGTTGGCCTCAGCAAGCGTAGGGTGCCTTTAGGGTAGGCCAGAGGACGCTAGTAATTTGATAGAACTAAGCACGCACATGCCTGTGGTTTGCACTCGGTCTGCGTAGGACTTGCCTTTTAGAGGTTAGTGTTAACCCTTGTGAGGCCTCAAGAGAAACCGTTTGCAACCGAAGCGAAGCGGAGGTCTGCAATGGTCGGCGCGTGTGCCGGAGTAGTTGCCCTAACGAGGAGATACTATCTATTTACCGATGCCTTGCCCGCCATGAGCGAAGCGAAATTGGCGGTGAATACGAGGAGCTCACGTTGGAAACGGGATTGTGAGCGAAGCGAGCGATGTCAGTTAGGTTCTGCTATTACGTGCTTGTCTCTGTGTCACGACCAACTCCTCCGTTTTCGGCTTGGATACGCACAGCCATTGGCTTCGCGACAGTGGCGGACGCGTGTGTTAGCGCTCTAACCAATCGACGAAGCAAAAGTGACCACTGCGAAATTGATTCGGAGCTTTGTTAACGTTTTCACACGGTTAGTTTTGGAGGTTTAACTGGTCACTAGTAACGAGGGTTACCATACAAGAGTATCCGATCCAAATGATATCTCTTTCAAGTGTCCGATTGAAAATGCAAAAGTGTCCGTGTGAAAATATCCACCCCTGCATCGATGCCAGCAGTTCGCCCCGCTATATTTTACAACCGACCATAGGCAGCCAACCGAAGGTGCCCGGGTTCTGCGGCGGCAGTGATCGGTGAAGGCGAGTACGTTCAGAGCTTCTCATTCCGTCTTTTGCTGCGGGGCACGAAGGACCCCAGCAACAAGACCAAGCGCGCACACGCCTCGGACAACTCGGCCAGCGCTTAGATAATGTTTACTTCGTGCAAAGCTCCATTACGACAGCTGGGCGGCTTCAGTACAGGCGAGCACGCGGTCGACAGAATCACCGGTGCTACGTTCAAGACGATGCAATGAACGTCTCCGTCCGTCTTAGTGTTACCAGCGTACGGTGCACGCTTCCACCCGTCACCGACAGTCGCCCACTCGTAATTTCTCATGGGGCTCTCGTGGACACCTGCCGTTGCCTGACGAAAGAGCAATTCGCTCCACATGTGCAGCTTACCAGCTAAGTGTTTGTGTTTGTTGTGTTGGTCACGTTGTGCTTATGAACAGGTCAGGCCCACTCGGTTCCCTGAACTCCTCAGTACACGGTGGGGCATTAGGCGAATATCGTCGCACTAGCATCCTACCCCAGGATGGTGGCCCGCGAAGTGGACGAACGGTATCAGGCAAACGTGCGTTCGCTAAACACCCGACGATAGGATAGCGACACGTCTTGCGACCGGGGTATCTACGAGGCACGCACCTACTCGAGTCGAAGGGGGAGTCAGTACGGGACCCGAGAGGTTGGCGGCCAATCTGACCAACAGGCTCAGCACAACGTGACAAGGTTTGTGTTCGAGCTGATATTGTTAGATACTCACGAGGTGTTTGCCTTCTGTGATGTTGTGCAACCAGAGCATCTCATTCTCCGCTCAACTCGGCTTAATTTTGGGGCGGCCACATCGAGCCTTGCTTCGCAAGCCACTCGAGGCTAGCCTCATTAATCGAACAATGAGAAGCTCTGGTTTCCCCAACATGGCTTGACATAGTGAGAGAGGAAGTACACCGTTCACGCTAATTAGTTGGACTCTGAATACGAATTTTGGGGCGGAAAGTAAATTTTGTATTTTCTCTAGTGATTACAATATTTACAGCTGAGAGGATCTAAGACCATGATTGGATCCAGCTAAACGATATCTGTTCAAATACGTGGTCTTTGTGTCATATTTAGATGTTTGGAGGAGAATGGTGCCACGAAAAAGTACAGAAGCACGACTATATTCGAACTACTTAAGTACGACTAAATGTGTATTGACCGGTGCACCAGTGAATTAACAACGGTCAGTTGTGCCGACAGCTACAGAGCTTTCATGAACTCTCTTTATGGGAATTATCCATACCTTGTTTGTGGAAATGTACGATGACGATGGGACGTCCTGTGGTACTTTCAAGGCCGCACTTGATGGTGTGTGCCATCCGATGCCAAATAGTGATGTGTGACACGTTCCAGGTCACGCTCAACACCGACAAGTCCGTCGATTGCGCTCGGTTCTGGGCTACATGATGTCCAAGCCATACACAGCCCCTGTCCAGATAAACACCAATATCAAAACGTGGACATTGGGCCAACAACAGTGAAGAAAACAACCACTAACGCAACCACCAACAACTTTGCGGGGACGTTGCATTTTATTGTTCAGACTGTTGCTGGTAGCTCAAACAATTTTGTTCTCTGATCATGCCATCGTCAGAAGGTTGCCAGCAGTAATAAATCGAAAAGATGGACATGACTGTAAAAATGAGTAACATCAAACTCGGTTGACTGAACAATAGAGTGTTTGCCCAACGGGTAGAATGAATAACTTTGAGTCATGTGATGACAGTAGCATGCACGGTTCAACAGGCGAAGCATTCTCTCAAAGTTTGGGATACCTCCCGCAGCAGCAATATTCTCGCGCATTCGGTCACGCTGCGCTTTCTCCTTTGATCTCGTGTTCGCCAACTTGGTTGCCTGATTCCTGTACTTGTCCATCTCCTTGCTTTTTTTTCCGGCTTCAGTTAACGGATTCTTCTTGTTCAGCCACTTCCCGAGCTTGCCTGGGAATCTTTCTTCTTCGACTTCATCTTCATCCTTCTCGATTCGACGCAGAAGGCGTTCGCTATCGGTCTGAGTTCCATGCACGAAATTAGGCGACGGGTCATTCTTGACCATATCATTGGCATCCTTGGTCGTGGGATGCGCCGTGCCGCTGGCCTGAAGAGTAGCCACAATGATCATCGCGAAGATGTAAGTAAGGCGCATGCTTGCTATCGGTTTGAGAGCCACGAGGCAGAAACTTGGTCGTTTGCGGACTGTCGATCAAACTGCGGAATGAGACTTGCAGCACTACACTTCGTGATTGTACTACTGTAACGCTCGAATACACATCCAACTCCTTAGGATCATACGGGCACAATTTGCAGGGATACTACATCCCGAAGATTCCCACGTGTTCCAATGTACATTACAGTCGGTCAATCGCTAACATTCTGACTGTGTCATTATCGGAAAGGTATCTGCAGCTGATTTTTTTATTTATAAAGATGTACAGTACTCGTGTTTCTTTCGACCACGTTGATTACTTTTTTCATACCATATGGAAAAAATCTAACGAGGTACTGTATGTATCCTGGGATATGCCCAATTCTTGCTTGATCGGGGAAGGCTAGGTTTGATAGAACTGTCCACGTTACACTTTTGGTTCATTCTCATTGCGGGTGGTAACGAAGAAGCCCCAATGTATTCATGTCAGAATGCGTCATGTTCGACTACATGTGTATTAATATCCAAGGATGCATGGCATGTACATCGTACCAGGTGTCGTATTTCAACACTGATCGACTAAAATTCCCTCACAAGAATAATTAATTAGTGCACAGCAAGATGGGAAGCCGTCTTCTTTTACCGAATACGAGTACTGTACTTGAAAGTACAGTACTCGTATACTACTTACTAGATCGCTTGCGCTTATACCGGGAGGGCGAAACGCAACTGAAAAATATGTAAGCTTATTACGTTATGAAAGAGGACGTTAATGATAGCCCCAGTAGCCATCGCGTCCAATATCCATGATCCATTTGATTGTGAGTATACTCGGCCGCAAGTTTGTTAGCTATGTTCTGCTTAATCACCGTGTTAATGGGAGACACCGGACATGCTCTAGTACTCGCACGCGGGATATACCGACGTATATATGCTCAAATTACCATGAGCGAGAGCGTGAAGATCGACCCAGTAAAATAATTATTCGAAGCAACGTCATGCCCTGAGCTTTTCATACTGTCAGTACAAATGCAGCATCCACCGCATGTTGAGAGTTGCGGGCATTTGTTTTTGGCAAGCCTAATGCAGCATTGGAGCGTACCAGACTTCGCTGCAGTGCAACGACACAGACTTACCGTCCAAGTCTTCGTACGATGACTTAGGCTTCCTTACCCACGTAGACTCCACGTGGGAGTTGGAAATCGTCGAGGACGAGTTGTGCCCATTTGAGGTGCTCAATTGCGAATGCTCAAGCTAGACGGCCAGCAACTGCACCTGTACGAGGGCACCGCGACAAGCGCGGCCAGCGGTAGATGCACCAAGAGCAGTGGTGACTTGTCTCACACCTTAACCATGAGCCTGTCCTTGGCCTCGGCACTCTGGTCTACGTGTGTTGCCTGAGGCAGCGCACTCGAACAACCTCCAGCAGTTAAGTACGACCTTTATTATCAGTAATTCAGTACGTCGTTCAGTCGACATTTTTGGAACCAATTAAAGTCTGTGATGCCCTACGGTCTACTACGTAGCCCTCCCGGTAAAAGTAGTTATACAGGGGGTTAAAGATAATTCGATTTCGAGGATTTGGCGTATCCTTAAATCGATTCATTGGGTTGTAAAATTGGAACGCCTTCGGTAATCCTCATGCCAGTGGCATGATGCCACAGCGCCTTCAGCGCTTGTCCGTTTGTACGAAATACAATCTATGGCGTACAGAAGAATCGTTTTGTTCTGTTCAACGTTCTGTGTGACTGCCAAGGTATTCAGGACAAAGCACAGAACCACTTACTGTAGTAGTACATGTAAGCACATGCATAGGCTAAGCGCATGTTAAGTTACTTGTAGCGTGCATTGACACAAATGAAAATGAGTCACGTTGTCGAGCGAGAATTGACAGAGGTCTAAGAAATCAACCTTTACAATCTATGTAGTGCACTCGGCATCCGCTACAGTGAAATGCCTGTTAGGTGTGACTCATAGGTTACACTGATGAAAACAGTTAACAGATGAAGACGATACAATAGAGTCAAACGGGAAATGTGAGAGCTAGTCAATTTATTTATTCATTCATTATCGATAACGGGTGGCGTGGGTAGCGTAGTCTATAGTAGTCGATGGATCCAGTCAGCTTTCCTGTCCATAGTGACGAATCACCTAAGTGAACTTCTAGGAAAAGGAGAGAAAGCGGGCCGCAATTAATTCCATCGTTCGTCTTCGCCAATGTGTCCTACACGAAAATTACTCCAGCTTGGTCTTGCGCCTCAAGAAGTTCGGCTACCAGGACTTATGTCTCCTTGTAGAACGATTTTGTGCAGTCATATAGGATACAACTCGACTGACTATCAACAGTGCTGTCGCCGTTGTGAACACGGCTTTTGGATTCTGGTATCCCAGCGGGAAGTCAATAAAAGCCGTCCAGTGGCACGACGTAGCAAACAGGACACCCGCCACCACATTTCCGCACGCGACGTGCTTGGAATACTCTAGTTTATCCGCCTCTGCAAGTCTGTGATTTGGATATTCAGGGTTCATCTGCGTAAATGCAGGGTGCACAAATCCAACGTTGGGAAACTTACTTCGTAAGTAAAGCAATCCTGTCAAGATGCAGGATGTGTTGACCCAGCTTTTATCACAAAACTCCAATAGTGATTCTCCGAGCACGACTTCGTCTTTGATACGACATTCTTTAAGTTTGCATAAACTTAAAGCTAGATTGTGCTCATTCTGTTGAGATAGGTGTGAATACAATAGTTAGTAGATAATCTCTGAATACAAGATGACTTACTGACAAAATACCTTCGCGCACTCAGAAAATTTGGTGAAGCCGACCATCGCCCTCGTGTAACCTAAGTCGCATACCCAGTCCATTGCGCGCTCTACCGTTTTCAGCTTTGAATGAGCGTTATGGAAATCCACCATTGTCGAGATGTCCTTAGCTCTCAAGACTTCGAAGTTGTCTATATAGACTATTAGCTCCTCGAGTTCATCTTCTTCGTGCAGCAACAATCCAGAATCATGCTCGAACTTTCGTATGGCTTGCCGACAACGTTGAGTTCCATCTCGATTAAGAATAAAATCAACATCAACAGGTTCGAATTCACCGCCTTTGAAATTAGCTCGGACCAGTCCTTTCGGGAGTGGCTTAATTTCCAAGGACTCAACCTGTTTCGAACATTCATGTCAGAAATATTTTCGTTTTTGTAAAAAAAAAACAATGAAAACAAACGTACCGCAGATTGACATGTTTTGTAGCAGTAATGTTTCTCCAGCACCAACTCAAGGGAACGCAGAGGCTGAGAACGAGGAGACGGGCTTCTCGCCATGGCATCAGTTTTTTTCTTTCATTATCTTCAAACGTTTGCCTCGCTTGCGATCACGGACCTCTTTCCTCTTTGTTTTACCAATAATTTTGGAGGCTGTCGACAAAGTGAAGCGATGTTTTACATGCTGATCTTCAGTAGTATGAGCCGAACTTTCGGATGCTGCTGAATCGGGACTTGAATGGGACGTACCTAACGTATCTGTAACACCACTGTTAAAACGCGGTACAGATCCAGACGGTTGTGTTGCGGGAATCGTGGCATCATTTGTATTTTCGCACAAAGTGCTGACCGATTGGTTGTGTGCCTCAGAAAGTGAGTCGTGACGTACTTGCTGGCCATTGTTGACAGGATGAACATCATTCGTTTTAATCGACAACTCATAGTCACGAGATTCGTTTGAAGAATCCAGCGAATTGCAGCTATCTGGGACAACGATTCCTGGAATTGATCCTTCGATGCACGCGTCTCGAAATAATTTCAAAGACAGTAAGCACTTATCAAAACGATCTGTGCCCATATCCTGTAAAATTTCTGTCAGGTCGCGCAGAAGTGTCTTTGCTTCGTGATACTTTGACTTGGCGTTTTGGGCTTTGCCTTTTTTGTCGCCTTCATGTATTGGACGGGGTTTTGAGGTGTGTGCTCTGCACTGCTGATGTCGTTCAACTCCTGTTTAATACACCAACTTGTGTAAATGCACCAGAAAGGAATAATAAACTCAAATCTTGATCCGGTCAATGCTAGGGATGATCGCCGATAAAAACAAAGCGTGGCGACACGGTAGAAGTCTTGTTTGCGAAAAAGTGCATGTGCAAGTGAAGTCCTGATTATTCAAAATGAAAGAGGTGATTATAGTTCCTATGTGAAGAGGTTGTACAGCTTACCTCGAGTGAAAGGTTGCACTTGCGGTTTTCATCTTCGTTCAACAGTTCGACCGTCAAATTTGGTCTAAGACCTATCTTGTAAGTCGTAGACGCCCGAAGAGCAGCCTTGAATTTGAACAATACATGAGGTCAGGTGTGTAGAATATAGTATAGATGTGTAGGAGGTCGTGTACTTACGTTTATAAGGTCGAATGCGTGTTTGCTTACCAAACTCGCGAGTTGTCTGAGCTCAGACATCGCAGTATCGCCAATGCTTTCATATTCATTGTCTTCGGGCAATGAAAACGTACCAATCTTGTTTAACTCGACCTCGTACTCGTTTTCGCATATTCCTTGCAAACCGAGCAAAGTTGATACACATTCGTCAACACTAGCTGTAGGTCGAATTAGATCTTTAATCTTCGACCATTTGATTTCAATACTGAAGTCAAGGTACACAGGTAAATCAATTAGTAGCGTTGTAATAAGCGATCCATGGTTTTGCCCTTACCGATTGTTCGTGTTGTTGCCTAGGTGATGAACGTTTGATCGCTGGTACGAAACTCACTCTTCTGTTATTCCGTCCCAGTTTTTTATAAAGTACTTGTACAAAGGATGTTTGTTGCGATTGCCCAGCTGGTGCAAGAGCATAGACTTACACCGTTGGTACTGCTGCACACTATTCGAGTACACAATGGTCGCCATGATGTCTTTCAATGTTTGCTTTTGCTCTTCAGAACCTACGTATAGGGAGACCACGTGCACAAATGTTAGACACTACTATCGAAAACTATAATGAATGCTACAAACCTTTTTCTCGAGGGAAGAAATTATGTGGTATTGCACACGGGCCAAATCGTTTGCTACTCCACACAACACCCCAACACCTACTCACTGAGCAGGCTTAAGGGCGAACCCGAAGATGGCCCAGCCCGTTTACAGCGGTGTAGTGGCTCCTTGGGCACCAGCCAAGTCTTCACAGGAGTCGTGCTTCGAGTAGTAGCACGCTCCCTCTCTCCTCTCTCTTCTTCTCTCTTGAACCCGTGCCCTCCACCAAAGGATGGACGGCGGTGTGAATCCACACCCTTACTGGGCGTCGACGTCAGTAGATCGCCGACTGGGGGTAACGCTTCCAGCCCGCTCTTGCAGCCCGCGCTCGGATAAATCGACGAGCAAACCTTGAGGCCTTACAGGCCGATGTCCAGGAACCCCTTACACACGCTTCTTGGACTTGCCACGCGGCCGAGATCGATGCCTTCACTCAGGTTCTGTCGATCTCAGCGGTGGGCATAATCTAGTCCTACGGGGACGACTTACCTAAAAGGAGCGCTTGCCGCTTGTGTTGGACCCCGAATATTCCACTCTGTTATTTCTGTTATCTTCCTTGGGCTCTTGGCCCTTCCTAGAGGTTCCTATACAAATATCTAATGAAAATGGGCCGTTACGGCTTCCCCTATACTAACTCCAAGTCAAATCGCCGGGCGACTCTTCAACGCTCGCCGACCAGGCCAGCGACCGTTGAGATCCGCACTTAACTGGGACTCCGAGTCGGTGGTTTGTAACCAACTTGTCACCGAACTGGCTGTGGTCACCGGACTCCGGATAACTGTGAAATCACTATACCACAACCCTCCTGATCCGGATACGAACCAATCGGCGAGTGTCCTAATCATCATTCTCGCTGAGCGATTTCCACTCAAATCCCAAAAGGCAACCGTAAGACAGCCAGCGACCACTTCGCCGTGTGTTGCATGAGCGACGCGGCTCCACCTCCGTCGCCACCGGTAAGTCACATACATCCTCCTCAACGATCATCTGGTTGCCCACGTTTCTCACGATATCTTCATTCATATTCACAGGGCGCCATCGACATGACATCTGAGTCGCCACCGTTGCCGAGCGATTCCTCGTCTGCTCACGCGCAGCCTTCGTCTACCGATCCGTCGCCGTACGTCAAGACTGAGTCTCCATCAACGCTGGGCCCGAGGACTGGACCTCCGTCTGTGTCGACTGCTGGTGAGGCTTCTTCCGATCGCTCGTTGACGCTCGCTGACCTGGAGCGCGTCCTGGAGCTGCGCGACAACCGTCTAGTTTTCGACCGGGCTGAGCGAGAGCAAAAGATGTGCAAGCTTCTGACGAACGTCTTCTCGAAGCCTTCTCATTAACCATCTCACGAGCTGCTTCGCTGACTTCAAGGAGGTTCGTCGGTCGACGACCTTTTTCCTGCGTTGGAAGGCATTCTGGTCGACGGGCCACATCCCGCTACCGTCGCTGGGGAGAAAGCTGCCGAAGCTTTCGCCGAGCACGCTCGCGCTGAGTTGTTGGAGAGCAAGCTCCAGGAGCTCTCAAGAAGATCGCTGAGTTGACCGAAACAAACGAGACTTCATCGGCGTTGATCAAGATCTTGAAGGAGAAACTTGCTTGCCTCGACGACCATATTGTTGGTCTCACAAGGCAACACACTGCTGACGTCTCGGATCGTAAGAGTTGGGACTCCCAGAAGAAACGCTTCAAGGCGACGATCGCCGACAAAGAGGAGATCATGGAGAGCATGAAGCGTGGCTATCACCGTGATGCTTCGAACCGCAAGTTGGTACTGGCTCGCTGCAGTGAGCTAGCCGTCCTTAACGAGCGTCTGTCCGCCGAGCTCTTGGATCGTAGTGGACGTGCAGGTAATGTTCTTCGTCAGCAGCTCGCCGATAAGGACCAAGAGATACGTGAACTCCGTCGCTGCGTCAAGTTTTCACCTCTCATCTCTGAGTTTCGCCGAGACAACCCGTTCCTCGTCGTCGCAGTCGTGCTTGATAACTTTGCTTGAATCGCTGACCCTACAGGGCGTTCCTGCTGACTCATCTTGGATGTGTTTCAGGTTCACCATTGCCGGGTCTTACTCCAGCCGAAGCAGGCGCATTCCAGGATGCTCAAGAATCGCTGTGCGCCGCTGGGCTCTGTTACTCTAGTGGGTCTGATCGCCGACCGACGGCTGCCTCGACGGCAACAGCCTTGACATCGACTTCGACTCCGCCGCAGCCGGCGACCGCATCTGAGCCTCCAGTTCGTGACCGGTTTTATCGACCTCGTTCGATATGCTCCAGCCTCGATAACTGTTCGAGCCAGGAAGTCGGGTATGGCTGTTTATGGAGCGAGTGAAGTCGGGCCTGACGAAGAAGCTCGCTCATCAATGGCCTATCCGCGTTAAGCGGAAGGTCGAAGAATTTGCGTATGAGCTCGAGCTACCCAACAAGGCCGGCTATCGATTCTACTCAATCGTCCATGTGTCCAGACTAAAGGCAGTGAGGGAAGATAATCGCCGACCAAATGCTGAGCTAGTGGATGGGCTTGACGAAGATGACAGGTTTGATTTCGATGAAGAACCACTGCCGGAAGACAGCTGGGATCCGGAGGCCGGCGATGATAAGTATGTCGTCGAAGCTATACTTGATGACCGGTGGCCAATCTCGACGGGCACAGAACGCACTCAAAGGGAGTTTTACGTCAAATGGCGTGGCTACGATGAGCCAACGTGGGAGCCAGTGTCGAATTTGTCGTGTGGAGGACTGCTATTCGACTATCTCCTCCAGCGCAAGCGCGAGAACCGTTTTCAGATGGTTCAGGTTGCCGACGAAAGTCAGTAACCTTGCGCAGTAAATCTCTCGGTGGTGGATACAGGCCATCGAGTTAAGATTTAAGCTACTGTATCACATGATGACCTCGACGATGGTGGGTACAGGCCGTCGTCGAGAGTAATGCGACTGTACCAATAAAACGATTGCATAATTGGAAGATGAATTGATATGAAATGGAAGCATTGCGGAGAAACGACAATAACTACGACATGCAGAAGCCTCTTACTGCTAAAACTCTTCTCACTAACCGGGGAGGCTGATCAGCGACCGCATTCACGATTCACTCGATGACCAGAATTTCAACCTAGTCGTGCTCGTTCGCCAGGGAGAAGGTTTCCTTGCCTGGGCGATTTAGCACGTCGCCGGTATTGGGATGTTGCTTGGGAGGCGAAGGCTCGCAAATCTGCTGCTCCAACATGACTGTCGCCTCGACAATCGCTGGGTCCGCTCCGTGAGGAACAAGCAGCGGGAATTCGGGGTGAGACTGCCGAAAAATTGTGTTATGCGAATGGAGCCCAGGTTTGGTGTGCCACCAAATGCGCCACGGTTCCTTAGAATCGATCTCGTCCACCTCGGCGATCCAGTCATCTGTCTCTGGAAAACATGAGAGGTTAACCAACGAACAAGTAGGAATCGCTGGGTCAAAAACGACTTCAGTATCCATCGACGGAGCGGGAGTGCCGTCGATCTTGCGAGTGACGCACTGTTCAACTGCGTCGCCGAGACTGCTTCGTGCCTGACGAAGAAGATCAACGTTGCTTGCGCTCGTGAACGTAAACTCGCAAAGCGGCCAACAGCGCCGCAAGTTCCTCGTCGACCTTGTCAGACTTATCCGAAGCAATCCATGTCTCAGCGAGAGCCATTAAGACGCTTGACTCGACGATCCAGTGGTTTCGTTCCCAAAGAGCGATAAAGATGTCAACGCGCTTTACTCCGCGATACTTACAGCACTCACGGCTCAGAACTTCAAGCGGAGTGGATGGTTTCTTGGCACGCCTCCCTTTGTCAGGAGGTGGAGATATCTTCAGGATAGAGTCGTCGACAAAGATCATACTATCCTGTAGAAGACGAAAAATCTGGCGCCACGGATGGTCAGCAGAAGCTACGTCAGCGAACGCCTTGAGGCCGTCGACACTAATTGGTGTTGGTCTAACTCGCTGGCCATGTGCTATCTCCTCGTAAATAACTTGTGGCTTGCAAGAATCCAAGCTCTTCTCCCAGCATCGCCGAGACCCAAGGTGAAAAAATGGAAGCCTGCGGAGACGGGTCATCAGCTTAGATTCACGAGCATCAAGACGCGCCGAGTTTGCGGCCCGCTGCTCCAAGTCGCTGAGGTTACTCGTTTAAGATGCCCCGGCTCGGTTTTAATTTTGACCTTGGCGTCAGACTTGCCTTTCTTCGATTGAGGAGCTTTGTTCGATGGGCCCTTCTTGGATTCACTTTCCGGACTGTTTTGGGTAGTCGTGGAAGGAGCTTTGCCGCTACGATTAGACCGACGGCTGGAGGAAGCGTCACTAAAAGGCGCCGGCTCCTGAAGAAGCTCAGTGACAGCGTCGTTGGCTTCAACACTGGCAGCCACAATAGTCGACGAAGCCTCGCTCATCGAAGCTAACGTGGACGCAGCCTCGACCTTCTCGGTGGGTAAAACATTCTCGCTGACCGGTGGATCAATTGCCGAGTACGACAGGTCTTCCGTTGGGGCACATGAAATCGTCGAGAGGGCCGGATATTGAGCTGAAATCTTGGGCGATGTACTGTCGACGACCGCCTTAGATGGAGTCGAGGCATCAAGGTCAGCAGGAGTCGGAGGATCGACGACTGCGTCAGTCACTACTGGAGGAACGGAAATCTCCAATTCCGCCGCCGAGGCAGCGTCTTTCTCGTGTGGTGGCGGAGCATCGACGACTGGATTCGGGTCGACGACACTGGCAGCTTTTGCACTTGCATCCGAACAGGACTCACTCTCAGCGATCTTGGATCCAGACGTTTCATCGCCGAAGACTTCCGAGTCGCTAGCCACTTCTTCCTCGCGGCGAACGTACTGTATAGTCGAAGCATTATGCGAAGCTGTACGTTGGGAGCGACGGAGAGGAGTCGACAATGCGTCAACACTGGTGTCCGTAGACTCCACGTCTATAGGGCTCGACGAACTTGGAGGTTTCGGCGGAGTAGCCTCGAGCTCCGTCGTGGAGGTTCCCAGAGAAGAACTGTCAGAAGACTTGACTGCCTTAGAATTCTGGGAATTCGGCGAACTTGACGATGATCGGGAGCGTTTAGCTCCGACGTTTTCAACAGACGGAGAACGAGAGTGGTGGCTTAGCGAAGCTGCAGACGAATCCTGAACGCTAGAGAGAGTAACCTGGCTACAGTCGCCCACTTCTGCGTCGCCAGGGTTATCACCACGCTCGTCGACCGTAACGGCAATGAGCACTGAGCGGCCGAACAACGACTTGGATTGGAATACCCACTCCAACGTAGAGAACCGCGTGTACATGTGCAGCGTCTTACCGGCTAACAGCGTGTAGCACACTTTGAGCAGTTGCAGCAAAGCCAATACCTCCTTTTCAGCGGGATGGTAGTTGAGCTCGGCCTCCTTGAGCACCCGGCCGCAAAATCGCACCGGGTGGAGCAGCTCGTTGTGCATCTGCATTAACGTGCTACGCAGTGCTTACTCGTTGGCGTACAACATGATGTAAACGTCCTTGGATCCATCGAAGTGTCGTAGTATCGGATCTTCGACGACCTTCTGTCTCAATGCAGTAAACGCCTTGCAAGCGACACTGAGGTCACCCCCTGGTGCAAAGTCTGTGTCTTTTATCTGGTACAACACAGCACCGTACACCGCTAATCCCTGGATGAACCTCGCATAATAGTTGGGGACTCCCAAAAACGACTGCATCCCTTTCTTCGACGACGGGAACGGTAGTTCGTCGATTCCTGCCAGCTTCTTCTCGTCGGCTTGAATGCCGGCGCTTGTGACGGCATGAGAAAGAAATCTACCTTGGGCTGGACGAATATGCTCTTGGTGAAGCTAACACTGATCCTACACTCAGCGAACCTCGACAGTAGTCGACCCAGTGTCTCTTAGCACTCGTCGAACGAAGTCCACCAAAGCAAATATCGTCGACGAAGGACCGCCGGTTGAACACCAGTACCAACTTAGACTGGTCCGGTTCGCCCGTCTTGAACATGTCTGCATCAAGACTGTTAATGAGTTCCATTAGTGGGTCAGCTTCGGCGAGGGCTTGGTGGTCTGCCTCGTACTTGGTTTGTAAATCGCGACGTTCTGCACTCGATGAACTCGTCGATCGAACCACAAACGCCTTGCGCAGCGCCTGTGCCTTAGCTTCAGCCTGCTTCATTCGCTCGGCGAACGTCTCCCAACCTCCTTTGGGCTGGACATAGCCCCACAACGCGTTGTCGAGCATCCTATGGTATATCATGGGTGCATTCTTTAAATGTGCGGCCACTCGAAGTGGCCCAGCGCGCACGCATCGTCATCGTGATAGCATGGTGCGAGGCCGGACTCGAGCAGCGCCGTCGCGTCCTGCTTGAGCAGCTTGAGCGCGGGTGCGAGCTCGACGCGGCGGCGCACGTGGTCGAAGCCGTCGCCGATCCCCAGGTACTGATATGATTGCGTCTGGGTCATCGTGGGGATCGGCGTGCCGTCGAGCTCAAGCTCGAGGTTGTCGGCCTCGGACGCACCGTGGCCGTTGCGCCGCACGCCCATGCTGCTGCACTTGGCCGGGTTTGCCGCCATGCCGGTCCAGCGCAGGAAGTCGGCGACGAGCTCGTGCTGCTGGGTGACGCCCGCCTTGGTGCCGCTGAAGATCTTGAGGTCGTCGGCGTAGGCCGAGACACCAGGGCGGTCATCACCAGAGAGCTGTACACCGGAATCTTGCAGCCGCCGCAGTGCAAAGAGCAGCGGGCTGATGGCGATATTGAAGAGCTGGGGCTCAGGGGCATCCCTGGAAGACTCCCACGCGTTGCCATATTGGCGCTGTCTGGCCGTCCGCGGCGTTCCCCACCACGAAGGCTGCTTGATCGTACAGCCCTTGGCACATTGCAACGTAGCCCGCCGGGACGCCGAGGCGGCGCAGTGCATCCCACAGCAGGTGGAACGGCACGCTGCCGAAGGCGTTCCGGAGGTCGTACCACACCTCGTAGAGTGACCGGCGCTTCCGGCGGGCGTGGTCGACGAGCGTGGCTGCGAGGAAGTTGTGCTCCCCGCAGCCGTTGACTGCTCGGAAGCCCTTCTGTCCAGGCGCGTGCCGCTCGTTGGCGTCCATCCACCGTGTGAGCCGACGCGCGAGGACCCCAGCGTATAGCTTGTAGACCGCTTGCTGGAGGCAGATCGGCCTCCAGTTCGCCGGGTTCTCACGCGAGCCCTTCTTGTGGAGGAGGCGTACAACGCCGAGCTTCCAGCTCTGAGGCACCCGCTTCGCGTCCCAGCACCGCTTGAATGCCGCCGTCAGCACCGGTAGAAGCTGGGCAGAAAATCGCTTGTACACGTCGTACCCGACGCCATCGAGGCCCGGGCTGGAGGCACCGCGCACGTGTTCAAGCTGAGTCTCAATTTCATCCGCCGTTGGTGCCTCAGTCAACAGCTCTCGGAACCTTGTGGCGGCGGGCAGGCGAGCCATAGCTGCGCGGAAGGCTGCACCGTCGGAAGCCTCTGCGTCAAAGTCCGTGGGTGGTGTGTTCACTGCAGTGAAGTGTCGCCACAGCTCGTCGCTGGAGATAGGGCAGACGCCGTCGTCCACCGGCGTCGTAGTACCACTCGCTTCTTCATCTGTCGTCGCTGCTGTCGTCCGAGCTGCATGTGCTGCGCGTTCTGCGCGGGCCTTCTCCAGAATGCTGCCGACGCATGCTTTCTCGTCGGTGTCAAAGCGGTGGCGAAGGAGGTGCTGGTTAGTCGCTGATCGGATTCGCCCAACGCGGCGTCGCGCCTTGGCGATCGCTGGTCTGTCCTGGGGACGCGCCCGTTCCAGCGCGTGAAGCTCATCGAGTGCTTCATCGATGCGGTGCTCGCGGTGATGGCGGGTGACACGCGGTGGCCTTGGCTGACGCTGCTGCTTCTGGCGCGTGCCACCGCCGCTGCCACCAGACTGGCGTGGGTGACGTCGACTGCGCCTGCCTTTGTGTTGTCCCCGACGCCTGCGTCGGCGTCGGCGTCGCTGCCCTTCTTCCTGCTCTGGCTCCTGCGTGTCAGGATCTGCTGAGGTGTTGCGCTGCTGCTGTTGGTGCTGTCCTTCGCGCTGTTGCTGTGGTCGCTGCCGGTTCTGCGTTGGGGTGCCCCGCTGCTGGCAGTAGGGCTGCAGCTTGTCGTACAGCGTGTACGGGAGGGCAGTGATGTAGCCCTCCGCAGTTTCCCAGTCGCTAGCGTCAGTAATCTTCGCCGACAGTGTGGCACCTAGGCGTTCCACCATCTCGCAGGCCGCCTCGTGCTCCTCCTCGGTTAGCTGGCGGAGGCGGAGGCGTGTTCGTCGAGCTGGCACCTCGTCGGGTCCAACGTGGAGTGGCGCGTATACCTCGCCGTCATCGATGTCTGCGCGCTGGTCCAGGTCGCTGTCTGCTGCCGCCATGTCCACATCGCAGGTATCCATGGGTGGGGCTGCCGCTGCTGCGGTCACTGCTGGCGCTGGACCGGTATCCATTGACGTCGTGCACGCGCCGGGCACTGGGTGTGCCTTGCACTCGACCTTGGTGTTCTTCCTGTCGAGGGCCCTGTTGGCGAGCCGATCTGCGAATGCGTTGCCCTGCCTATCGATGTGGTGGAGCGAGTGTTGCTCCAGCCGAGCCAGCTCCTGGCGTACGGCGTTGCGAAGCTGGCGGAGCCGAGTGCTTTTGGCGCCGTACAGCCCCTTCACTTGGCGGATGACGAGTAAGCTGTCGCCCTCTACGCGAAGTCGCTTGACGCCGTGGTCTGCTGCCGCTCGGGCACCGATCAGGAGTGCGGTGTACTCCGCCGTGTTGTTGGTCTCTGTGGTGCCCGGCATGTAGCGCGAACCCGTCCACACGACGGCGCCATCGGGGTCGAAGAGCAGTGCACCAGCTCCACCTGGGTTGGGACCGTTGCGGCATGCGCCATCGAACTGCAGCCGCCATTCTCTAGGCGTCGCAGTGGGCGGCTCGCTGGCCGGTGCCTCTGTCTCCATCTGCACGTCGTTCGTAGGCTCCTTGTCCGCTGCGTGCATCGTCGTGTCCGTCGTCTCGCTCTCCTTAGTCTCTTCGTCCAGCGTCCAGCGGTCAGGGGAGGGCGGGAGCAGACGATCGGCGATCCTGGACACGACGATGCTGCGTGGCTGCACCTGTTCCCTGCGCGGCAATGGAAAGGTAGAAACATGGATTGCGATTATCAAGAAACTAACGGCTCCACTAGAAGATGGACAAACGCGGGAGGAGCTTATTGCTGAGGAGGTAGAAGAGCTTGAGCAATGTATGAAGGTCACTGCTACTTATTTGGAGGAGGATGCATCCACCGCTCTCAAGGCGAAGGTTGCTGAGTCAACAGATGAGATGCGCAACCTAAAGGACATTTCTTCAAGTATGAAGTATAAGTTTAGCAAATTTGCATACGAAGCTGTGACTCATGTTATCAACTTAATGGTTCGTGAGATGCTGGTATTTACTTGCAGCAATTGCGCTTCACAAAAGGCTAAGCTGACCAAGGTAGCACACATCCCATGGAGCGACCTTCAGACAAAACTAATGGCTGGTATGTACATGAACACAAAGGCTGTTTTCGATGTTGTGCATCCTACTACAGAGGAAGATGCCGCCGATTCGGATACGGTCGAGGAAGCAACCGACGAAGAAACCACTGAGGACACGCCAGAGGTTAAGGTTACCAAGCCTCGCCTATCTCAATATATCTCTAACACATTTAAGGAGATTGTTATGCGAGACGAGCGCTTCAAGGGTCTCCTCTTAGGTAAGGAAATCACTGCTCTAGTCAATGATATCATCTTCCAAGTTCTTGACCGCTACGCCAATGTCGTGAAGTCTCTACTCGAAACTGCGAATAGCAAAACGGTCAATGAACGTCTTGCGCTGATTGCTACTAAGATTCTACTACAAGACCATATTCATACCAGCAATGAAGATGTTGCTGTCGTTCTTGACGTCATACAGTCACGTCTTGATCAACTCAAGGAACAACCCGAGGAAGAAACGGATGAAGCAACTGAAGAGTCTACCTAGTAATAAATAACGCATATTTTTTTTACCAAACTAAGGTACGATTTTGTGCTTTTGCAGTGGTGATGGTAAACTACTTGAGTCAAGCAGCTTAGTTGAGGACTGGATCGCTTGCTCGAGAAAAGCGATACGACGATCACGTTTCCGATTGTTGTTATGAATATCAGAAATCTGCACCGAAAGATGCGAGACATCCACTTCCATAATCCGGTCCAATAATGTTGTCAACTCGAGTAGACGCTCCTCGTATGTTGCACTCATCTGTAATTTACTGAGACACAGCTTCTGGGCCTGAGCGTAACACATTGGACACTGGTATTCTTCGACGACAGCGCACGGCAATTTCATATTGGCGCAGTTGCAATGAATCTTGATCATGACAGCGGCTTTCCCATTGTTCTTGAAGAAGATCTCCTCATTCTTCCGAAGCCGACACAACCAGTCTTCTGGACACTGAGAGAACTTCTCTACAAATCGATTCCATGCAGCGAGATGCTTTTCAGGAGACCAACGCTGGTTTTCCACACCCCTAGACTTGATAAATCGTTCGTAAAAGTATAGATCGATTAGGCAAGCGTCGTGATTCTCGTTGAACAAACTTGTGGTGATAGTGGAACAGTTGAATAACCGAATCGGATTCTTCTCCGTCACCTCAACAAGGTCGACATAGTCTCGATTGAACTCGGTCATCCATGGGAGGCGATGAACTCGTTGCGCTGCCTTATCTTGGAACAATTGACGTAGATAGCTTGGAAATGGATGTGTCGTTTCCGTGACCGTTCGGACTGCCGTTGCGAATACGAGTCGTCGCACTCCCAAAGGAGCATTATTGGTATCGGTAGTCTCGGGTTTGGGCGGAATCGCGTTAGACTTCGCCTTCCCGTTCTGCTTTTCCTTCGACCTTGACTTAGAGTTCAGCTTCACAGCTCCTACTTCTGATTGAGCGGGCGAGCTTGACACGGTGTCGTTATCGTCGTCATCGCGGTACCGACTCTCTACAATTTACAAAAGTTAGCAAATCTAAAGCACCGAACAAAAAAATGTATTCTACTAGTTGGTACCGGTAGAATGTTTATCCATCTGCTTCTTCGTGGCGGTCATGATTTGCGCGTTCAATGCTCAAACAAGCAATCGAAAGCAAGCACTATCCAGTGAATGCGACGAAAGCTGCTTCGCTGATACGCTGCGCTATGCTCGCCTGTACGGTGTACGGATTAGCACGATGTGGATGGAGGAAAGTCCTTCACGAATACAGTGAGGACGACCACACAACTCCACGGTGTGCGTTCCGTTCCAGAGACTGACTTGAGCGGTTGCCGTGAAATCTGGAAATGACAAGAACTGAGCAGCCGCGGCAAGTAAGGTTTTTTATATAACCTTAGCGATGGGACTGCGCAGCAAGGTTTTTTTCATATAACCTGGGGGTTTCAGAGTTGAAGTTGAAGTTTGAAGATTGCAATAAAATAACATCAAATGTTCATTTCGTGACTTTTACAATTGCAAATATAAGTTATGACACTTCAGTGGGTTGATCACATTAATACGATGCAGAACATTGAAAGCTTTGCTACAGAGCATTCTATTAATGAATGGTTAAACGTTGCTGCGTACGAAGATTTAAAAAACTTAATTGGATGAAGATTTTTAATTCTAGGATCGATCTTAGTTCGTGTTTCATCTCTCGTCATGTGGAACATGTTCAATGGAGATGGCTCATTCGTGTATTGCCTGAGGCCATGCTTGAACGATTTCAATCACGTGTAGTTCAATGGAATGTCCAGCTATATGGATGTCCACTTACTTATGAGTTTATAATAAAGTACCAAGATAAGTTTGACTGGATCGAGATAAGCAATAACCCGCCTCAGTGGTTCGGTGATATCCATTACGCTACCTTCGGGTCGAAAATGGATTGGAAAAAAATAGAGAATCACTACGCGGGTATGAGTGTGTATATTATCAATCAGTTTGCTGCTAAACTGGATTGGGAATGGATTAGTGCGAATGATATTCGAAGTGAAGCATTTGCAATCCGCCACATTTTCAACATTAACTGGGACCATCCGCAATTGGATGTTACGTTTTTGAGCACAGAGTTTCTGTATGATCTTTACGAAGTTCGCTGCCTTGCTTACACCATAAAGCACTTGATGCCATCACCAGAAATCCAATCACGCAATAATAAATTGATAGCATACATTTGTTCTGATATTGTCCAAGGTTTTAATCCAAACGATTCACCTCGCATCGGTGGAACGATTGGATTGAAGTTCGCGTTTGATCATCGAGATGAATTTGATTGGCACGAATTGAATCGCATTGGACTTATTACTGATTCCGCTCTCGCCCAACTAAAAAAAAGCGTTGGCGATCCTTATTCTTCATAAAGAAAACATATATTTTTTATTTGTTAAAAGTATTTCGAGACAATCTCTTCCAGTCTAGATTAGTTTGATTTTGTTTAACCCATTCTTCTGTGATGGTCGCGTTAGATGATATATAGGTTTCAATTGGGTTGCTGTTGGACCACTGTTTCTTAAACCATTGATAGTTTTCTAAGATTGTTTTAAGATCTATTGAATTGCTCGCAAGCAAAGACGGGTAATGCCACTTTGACGATGGATGACTCTTAATGTAGTCAAACGTAATGTTTTTATTCATTGATAGTCCATGGTCATCCCAGGATATTTGATGGTATGTTTGAATATCAGTCAAAGAAGCATGCGTGCTAATACTGTGGAAGTTCCAATCGCGGCTAAGATTGTCTACAACGTATTTGTTTGGCAGGTTTGGGTTTGCCGATAGGTTACGATAGTCCCACTCGAATAAGTCCTTCAGGGTTGACTTGAAAATATCACGAGAAGTAATGCCGCGATTGGAGCAAACGAATGGCACAAACCAAATGCGCTCCCTGCCTTCATTGAGAATAAAGTTTGATGTTAGGTTGGGGTTCGCCGACAAGTACCTGTCGTCCCATTTATAAAGTGGATTGTTGATCACATCAACCATTGTGATTGCTGGATTACTTGATAGTAAATGCCAATCCACTCGCAATAATGCTTCCGGATGAATTATAAATTCATTAAAGAAATCCATTGACATATTTGGATTGGCATATAAGCTCTCAAAGTCCCAAGGATAATAGAGATGATCACGGACTATCTGCTCTGATATGCTGCTATTTCGTGATACACTTCTCGGCACCCACGGCAACTCTGGGTGGTCTAGTATGAATTGAAACGAAACCGAATGGTTCATCGAGACTGCGACCCAATCCCATGGTGCAGATGGGTATGTAAGAAGAAGTGACTCCAGCATAGTGTTTTTTAGCTTTTTTTATAATAATCATTTTAGTATTTAAATTCTATATTGCGTATGTGGTAAGATACTTTAATCGAAACTGTATCTGTATGCGCTTGGACGCAAAGTATATTAATGCCTTTTGCTGGAATGTATCTATTGGATATGTTCCACTATTTACTGGCACTTCCCTTCGGATGGAAGAAAGATTAATATTAATTATAAACGAATAGTTATCTTTTTTCACGATCGTATGGCCTTCTGGGCGGTTCACCTCCGTAATAATACTTACATCTGCTGCAGGGTCAGGAGTTGAGAAATCGGTAATATAGATCAGATCCCCAGTTACAACATTGTGTGGTATTTGAAATGTTATAATACCATAAGGATTAGTATAGTTGATCTGACTAGGATACATCCTGTCTGGATCAAAAGAAATTTTGGGAAGAACTGCTCCAAATCCTATCGTAAAACTGTCGATGTAATTCACGGGTTTAGAAAAGGAGAAAGTTGAATTGATAGGTGTAAGATATATCAGGTTATTATCAATGCGATCTATGATAAATCCAAAATGAAACTGCCCACCTTCGTATGCTTCAAACGAATTAGCAGCCCACTCATTGATTGTTAGCGTGATCTTATTGTAGAAGTTGCATACACGGGCTTATATGGAATAGTAAAAGGAAATACTTCTACCTCCACAATGTCTTGGATCTTGTTGCCGACAATGACGCCACCATGATCACTTTTAGTTTTAGTAGATGTTATCAATGCAAAAGTTAGTTTCGTTGGGTCCGGATTAACTGTGTTTTGGTATCGAGAATCAACTAGAATGTACTCATCGCGAAACAAAGAAGAATAGTTTAAATATTTGATTACCTCTAAGCGTTGGGGCTCAGATAAATTCAATATAGATCCTACACCATCAAATGTCTCCTTATTTCCAAATGAATCCTTATAGCTAGCATTCACTGCTTCGTTGCCTGGAGTTTTTATCGTTTTTACAAAATATCTATGTGTCGCATCCCTATCTTCAGCTAATGTTCGTCGGTTGGCTACTACCATTTGACCATATTGTTTTACGATAGCTTTGTTCACTTCTTCCAGAGTTTTATACCGTTCAGCATACGGCTTACTCTGAAGTGGCTCTAAGAATGCTTTTACATTGATTATGTTGATACTTATTGTTGGGTCAAGTTTATATTCCTTACATATCAAGCCTAACAAGTTAACGAAGTTCTGCTTACTCTCGATCTGATTCTGTAGATCCATTTTTTATACTATATAATCAAAAACTCATTTGATGGTAAACGAGTCGTAAAGTTTCTCTTCAACTATTCATAATAATAATATATCAATATCGCCGATGCAGCTTCCTTTCGACGCGGTGGTCAACATTATCAAGTTCTTGCCATGGTCAGTTCAAGTAGAAGTACTACCTCACATGAAGAAAGAATTGATGCCGATGCTGGCGACAAAGATTAAGAAATCAATGAAGTATCATCGCGCAAGGATGCTACTACTGATAGAAAATGACCGACTTACTGGTGGTTCGTTGCGCGCGGCATATTGTATATATAGGGGACCTGATACCTTTAGACGAAGTGATATCTATCACGTGCTTCGCTTTTCGAAATACTTTTCGCGACGAGTAGTGTCTCTAGTTATTAATGCTACATGTCGTCAATGGCCATTGAAGAAGCTACATCGGAGGATGATAAACTATATGACAGATGACGAACTTGCTGTAATGGGATGGTAGATAAAAAAAAGAAAAGAGACTGGTAATATCCTTGGGATATCCACAGTCTTTACCCATCGCAGACACTATACGATCGTGCGCATGGTATATATATTCATATGAAGATATCTCGTATTACAACCGGCTTAACTTCTAACGACGTTATTCGTGGTTGTAATATCAATGTTATGGGTCATTGCTGATTCAAAAAGGTGGCAACTGAAACATCGAGGATGTCTTCGCTAAACGCATTATATATTATATTACCATAAACTTCACCATGGGAAAGAACTAACAAATACGCGCTACCAATATAGACAGTGCCCGATTAAGGAATAGATCTCGAATAAATCTACAATGAGGGCATATCCGCCTCGGCCAATGAACATTAGTATTCCAGCTGTTGTTGCTGGCAATATTTTACAAAGCGATGATACCTCTATTAGTGCTATTGATAATGGATTCGATGGGTCAATCGTAATGAAAACTCAAAATACACTAGCAATGCTTATCGACCCTAATCAGCATGTTTCGATTAACACAGAAGCCATTAACTCATCAATGTTTACTATCAACAATGATTCGTCCTCCACATCTACGTTCCGACTTAGCTATCAGGATAGTTTTTACTTTGACGGTCGGTTCTTGATAAAGGCACTGCTTTATTTGTTCCAAGCTGCGATGACGCGACATTGAATCCCAAGCTGACAACTATGTTTAAGAAAAACTTTGATATCACAGATCATGATGGAATGTCTATGGGACTGCGCCTTGGAGGAACCCTGGTCACTGCGTCTGCATCGGAACTAAACTTCGTAGATGTGCCTATTGGCACGGCAACACCAAGTAAGGCTCTTGTCGTGGATAGTACAAAAAGTATCACAGGTATTACCCAATTAGATGCCCAGCGTTTGACTGGAACATTGCTGACCAGCAGTCAACCAAACATTACATCATTGAACAACATTGATATTCAAGGTAACCTCAAACTCAATGGACAACTCTTTACCTTGTCACAAACACAGATGGGATACATTCAGGTTTTGAGTGAAGGAGTAGCGTATCCATCCAAAGCGATTATACTGGATCCGTTCAAGAACATAACTGGAATCAATTCACTGAGGGCAGATAAAATAACAGGAACCCTGGCGCAAGGAGCGCAACCTAATATTACATCGCTTACTGGATTAACTAATTTAGTCAATACAGGTACAACTACCTTGCAAGGTGCAACAACAATTATTTCAACGGTAGAGGATCAGTTAATGCTAAAAACGCTCGATGATAAATGGACTAGCATAGCTATCGATGGAGCAGGAGCAATGGTGTTAAAAGCTCCGTCATCGGGGGTTAAGATTCAGTCAGGCAACCTGTATATTCAATCCCACAACGGAGCAACCGCGGGTCTATACCTGAACTCATCTCTTGTAATTGCGACTGCGGATCAATTAAACTATACAAGAGTGACACCAGGAACCGCCTTGCCGTATCGAGCAATGGTCTTAGACTCGGCACTTACCATTAGTGGAGTCAATCAGATCAACACAACATATATATCTGGAACACTATTGACCTCGGCTCAGCCAAACATATCTAGCGTCCGTGCTTTAAATGTAACATCGCACGATGGATCATCCGTTGGATTGTCTTTAAATGGTGTTCTGATTACCGCTTCAGCATCATAAGTTAACTACCTCAATACTACACCAGGCTCAGTGCAGGCAAATAAAGCTTTGATTGCCGATAGTTCGAAGAACATTTCTGGTATCAATGCATTGACAGTATCATCAATCACCGGTACCTTGACAACATCACTACAACCCAACATTACAAGAGTTAATACATTGATAGTTGCTCAGCATAATGGTGTTACTGGATTGACATTAGGCTCCACGCTAGTGACTGCGAGTGCTGCGCAGATTAACCAGTTGGATACCGACGCAGGTACTGTGTATGCTAACAAAGTTGTGATAGCGGATGGATCCTTAAACATCGTCGGATTCAACAATCTAAAAGCAAATACATTGGCAGGAACGCTTACTACCCCATATCAACCAAATATAAATCGCGTTGATGTATTGAACATCTCCACACATGATGGAGCTAAAGGGTTATCCCTGAGCGGCACATTGGTTACGGCATCCGCTGTTCAACTTAATCGATTGAACGTTGATGCTGGGACTGCGAACCTTAACAAAGCATTGGTAGTTGATGGCTCAATGAGTATATCGGGTATTAACATCCTTAATGCAAACACTCTCGGCGGAGTACTTAGCACTGCCTATCAACCAAACATCACACAAGTGAAAACATTGAACATCGGCAACCATGATGGCTCTACCATGGGACTATGTCTTAATCAAGTCCTGATAACTAGTACAGCCGATCAGCTGAACTATGTTAATGTTTATCACAGTATCGAAGCTCCGGGCAAGGCTCTCATATTAGACTCAGCGCGCGATATCCGAAATATCGGAACGCTAACGGCAGATAGAATAATCGGTATTGTCAAGACCGCAGAACAGCCATTGATCACGAAAGTAAATACATTAAACATTGCGACACATGATGGAAGCAGCAATGGACTATCACTAAATGGTACATTGGTTACAGCAACGGCCGATCAGATCAACAGGTTAAACACTTTACCCGGATCTGCAGCGCCAAACAAAGTAATGACTACCGATGAGTTCAATAACATAGCATCCATCAATAAATTGTCGGCGTACTCTATTAACGGAACGCTGTTGACTAGCTCGCAACCTAACCTAACTTCAGTACAAACACTTGATATTGCAGTTGTTGATGGCGTTTCGCGCGGTTTATCGTTTGGGGGGACGCTAATCACAGCAAGTGCAAATCAAATCAATCGTATAAACACTTCAGTCGGAACCGCTGCTCCGGGAAAGGCCCTCATAGTAGATACAGACTCTAGTATAGCTAATATTAACTCATTGTCAGCAAATCAACTCACCGGCACACTACAAACCGCGAGCCAGCCCAATATTACATCAGTGAAGCAATTGAATATTACAAATCATAATGGGACTACAGGCCTTCAACTTAATGGTACGCTAGTACTATCAACGGCTACACAGATCAATGCACTTGCCACAGCTCCTGGATCTGCAAATGCTCTCCATGCTTTAGTAACAGATGAATTCAATTCGATTGTGGGCATTAATAATTTCTCAGCCACCAAGATCACCGCCCAACAGCTCGCGCTTTCAGGAGTTATTGCAAACTTTAGCACAGGCAATCTCATTGCAAAAAGCTATTCGTTCACTGACTTTGTTGGACGAATAATTGATATCCGACTAATATCAACTTTGAACTTTACCAACTTTAATCCTGGTGACTTGAGCAGTGGGTACTCAACGGAGATCATCGGATATATTAAACCAAACTATTCCGAAACATATACCATCTACATTACATGCAGCAGTAGGGCTCGTCTATGGGTTAATGGATCACTTGTCCTACATTCATGGACAACCTCAACCCAGGTTCGTACTAGCTCAACCATCTTTTTAAATGCCAACCAGTGGGTACCAATCTATATTCAATATCAAGTTGATGCCGGAGCAACATCCTCGTTTCTGTTTGAGTGGTCTTCGACTAGCACCGGACGAGCTCCACTTCCTGATACTAGTATGGCTTGGGATAATAATCCTCCCACTGTCACCAGCAAGGCATTTAGCCAAAATGAATTTACCATATATAACACGATAACATCTGCATCCAACACAGCAAAGTTTACTGTCGATACTGGCGGAGACTTAACAATTGATGCTAGTGGCAATGACGTAACGTTTGGATCAGGGGATAGTGTTAATATCCCTGCACATAATGGAACGACTGCCGGGTTATATCTAGGAGGAGTACTAGTACAACCAACTGCATATGAACTCAACTACCTGAAGGTTAGTCCGGGTACCGCCATGCCCTCACATGCAGTGGTTATCGACGCTAGTAGTTCGATCACAGGTATTAACTCATTAACCGCGACATCAATGTCTTGTACAAACCTAACAACAAGCGCATTTACAATTAATAATCTGTCATTAAGTGGCCCACTTAATAACTATAATTCGGGAGGACTTTTGATCAGACAGATATCTGGACCAGACGTCAGTGGAAGAGTAATTGATGTGAACACTATTGATAATATTAACCTCGTCAACTACGACCCGAAGAATTTAAATACGAACTACTCGCTCGACATTATTGGTTATATACTTCCCGGTTTCACAGACACATATTATTTTCATGCAATTGCTAATGATCTAGTGCGAATCTGGGTAAACCATACTTTGATCATGAACTTGTGGGATACGACCATAGGTACGGAGACTACATCATTACCAATCGCGCTTATAGCAGGTCAATGGACTCCCATCTATATTCAATTTCAAAACATAGTTGATAACTCGTCTTTGCAAGTGCGTTGGTCAGCATCGACGTTAGTCAAAAGCCAAATCCCGAGTGGATCAATGGCTTGGGATAATACATTTGCTTATCCGATTCGTCCAATAAACTGTACGGATAAGCTAACTATCTTTAGTGGAGCGTCAGGATTAACAACAGTCCGCGCAGGATCGGTAAGTGTTAATAGTAATGGCGATCTAACTATCACGTCAGGGTCCTCTCTGTTATCGATTGCAAACTCTACCAACTTTAACATAGCAGGTCATAATGGGTCAACAACAGGATTACAATTGTCTGGCGGCCTAGTTAAAGCGAATGCAAGTGAACTAAACTATCTTGCAGGGGCCACTCCAGGAACAGTAGGAGCAATGAAAGCAATGGTTCTAGATTCAAATAAATCATTGTCAGGATTTGCTTCAATCAGCTCTGATCAATTCTTGGGTCAATTGAAAACTCCAGACCAGCCTTACATCACATCGTTTGGGACATTATCATCAACACTAAACACTTCCTCGGACATAATAATCACTTCAACTAATCTTCTTCGTTTTGGGGTAGATACATCAGCATGCTATATACAAGCTGGAACTTCCACCACAGCAAACTCAGCAGCGGATTTATTCATTGGCAACTATGGTGCTAATATATCAACATCTTCGCGTAAGATAATGATCAAGAGTACAGGATTTGTTGGCGTACAAACCTCTGCTCCAAATCGAGCAGTCTCGATTAACGGAGCAGGTGCTTCGTATTGCTTGCGTCTGATCAACAACAACACTAATGGAACTGAAACTGCATTTTGTGATCTAGGGGTAGACGCATCATCAAACTTTAGAATTGGATCCAATATCTCTCTCGGACCAACAGGTGCATCTACGATTTTATCGGTAAGTGCAGGTGGGGTTATGAACATTTCACCTTCTAGTGGATCTTTGCAAATTGGTAATTCTACTAACACGATACTGCCGCTTGAGGTTGGATCTACAGCATTCACGTTATCAAGTGTGGTAGGTTATATGAATGCGAACGGAAGTTCTGGTATCTTTACACCTACTGCTACATCATACTCGCTGCGAACGACTAGCTCTATCATCGTTAATGGAACCGTGTGTATCACATCGGATAGACGATTGAAACGCAATATTGAAGCATTATCTCCGACTGAGTGCAAACAATTTATTTTGCATAGCAAACCTGTGCGTTTCAACTATATCACAGATGATGAATTGGACGTTTCCCGATGTGGATTAATCGCACAAGATGTTATTAACAGCACCTTTCCTACATTGGTCAAGCTGGCACCGCTACAAGGACATCGCGAAGAAATTGCAGACGATGGAAGCTTATCACCACAAGATGCTTCACTCACTGTTTCATATGAAGAAATCATTCCTATTATTCTGACTTCGATGAAGGACACGTTGACGGAGAATGAAATACTCAAGAAGCAAATGCGGAGTTTGATGGATAGAATGGCCGAATTAGAAAAAAAGCTAGAACAGCAAGCATAAAATAGCATTCTCAGTTAGCAATATATACGATGGACCGTCGTAATCTATTCGTCAGCACTGGGGCCGATGTGCGTGGAATTCATGGTACTGAGAGTCCGATACTAGAATATCGCAAGTCGCTGATCCCAAACGCAGGCAATGGCATATTTGCTGTACAGGATCTTTATAAAGGAGATGTTGTGACGTGGTATGCAGGAAACGTAGATGATAAACCTGCTGATGATACAGAATATACTATCAAACTTTGTGAGATCTATCTAAACGGAATCCGCGTTCCAGAGAAGCGAGAGGGATTAGGGAGCTTCATCAACCGTGAAGATCGTGATAAAGGTTTCTACAAGAACTGTGAGTTCGTGAGATATCTAGTGGGGAGTCATCCAATTTACGTCGAACTCGTGAAGGACGTTAACAAGGGAGAGGAACTCTACACGACATACGGGCGTGGATATCGCGTCAAGAAGGCAAAGAAGGCAAAGAAGACCAAGAACGTCAAGAAGGCCAAGATAACCTATAAGGTCAAGGCCAAGAAGGTCAAGGAAAAAACAAACTAGTTTCTTTCTTTTTTGTAAAATTGAAGTCAATTTACAGTAGTTATACGACGCTCATCATGTATACCGTATACATAGCAGAACTGCTACAACAGAAACAGATTCAGCCACTGGCCGAGTTTGTCTATGATCTAAGCAGAAAAATGTATCCAAACCATGACACTTCGTTCACTGAATATTTCATTGAACTAAATAAAAGAAGCAACGACAACGAGTTCGTTGTACCGCACGATAAGCTGATCGAATATGGCGTTATTGAGAAAAGTAGACTGACTAAAGACATCAAAAGACAGATTGAAGAATTTAATCTGACGCAAGACGTTGACTTTACATCCACGAACATTTCTCGCAGGGTGGTATATATGCTGACTCCTCTCGCCTTCAAGAAGGCTTTGCTCAGAACTACCACACTGTACGCGGACTACTACCTATCTCTGGAAGTCATTGCCAACTACTATAGTGATTACCTGGCTGAAAAACTTAAGCTTAAGAAGAACACTCATGGTTCATTCTACGGAGCACTCACAAAACAAGCCCGTAGTGATGGCTCATATCATGTCACGTTCATTTGCGGCGAACGAGAATATGTGAAGACTACAGTCAAGAACCACAAGAAGCAGCATAGTCGCGAGATTCTGATGAACATCACCAAACTGCCTGATGCCAATGCATACAGAAATGATGTTATCAGAATTGGAAAGAACATGGTTCGCGAAGCTGCAAAAGAAGAGAATGGACGCCGGTTGGAAGAACACCTAACCAAGAATGTGATTCATGCAGAACGTATAGCCAAAGCAGAAATTCGCAAGTCGGCTATCATGAAAGGTCTCACAGATTCTGGCAATCAAAAACAAAACGTTTTAAAGGAAAAGAGCGGGAGAAAATCTATCTCGAGTACTAGCCGCAAATTGATTGAACGGCTGAACGAGCATATTCAACACAATAAAGCTCATATGAAACTAACGCCAGCTTTCCTTAGTGAACACCAGATTCCAGTTGCGTTCGGAGACTTCAACTTTATTTGGGTACCGAAAAGTTACATATCGCACACCAAGTTCTTAGAAATATTTGACGAAGCTTTAGATAACTCTGGAAAGGTACAAAACATTGACGGCATCAAGTGTCATGAGAAGGTGGAGCATCAATCGAATTACCACCATACGAACTTGTCGAAGATGGATACATCACTAGCGAAGATGCATAGTTTCATTTTTTCTATCTTGCATTGCGATTTATGATATATAATTATTATATAGAAAGAGTTATGGATTATAAGGGCATTCTTAGCAGCGCATCTCGGCTAAAGACAAACAGCTTGTATAAAGTTGTAATTGCGGAGGCTACACGAGAAATATTATTGCAATTGAATTCAGAAATCGATAGATATTACAGCGCTGGTACGTCTAAAACGCAAATGCGTATGCCAATTAATTTCAGGGAAGTCGATGGATCAGTAAGCAATGAAGAATTACAAACGATAATCTACTACAACGTAGTGGAAGAGCTAGAACAAAAAGGATATAAGGTAGGGCTGAAGTTTTGCAGAACTTATACATTACTAAAGGTAAGCTGGGCAGTAAAAGCTGATGATCAAGAGATTGAAATGACGCAGCGTAAGCTTTTGTCACTCGGAGAATAGAAAAGTTAATAATATAAAAAGCCATGAAACAGATCTGTAACGTAATAACTTCCATCTTTGGCTGCTGCTTTCGGAGTTGTGACAGATATTACTCCAAGCAAGTCGGAGTTATCGCTGTTGGTTAACCACTACGCCATCAGGTATACGATCACTGATCGGAAAAGTGGAAAGACGCTACGTATGGTACCGATCGAAAAGTACGATTCAAGTCAGCATAATATTAAACTCGAAGGGGAAACAGCACTAATTACAGCTCTATCAGCCATGTAATTTTTTTTAATTCGTGATAGATGCATCAAGCCACATACCACATGCGCGATCCGGCATAACAGCAGCTTGGAGGAACAAGTCAATGATAGCGAATAACTCATTAACATCTGCACGAAGTAAATCATTAACTTGCGCATGACCTGATATGGCTCTACATATTTTTTTTATTTCTTGAAGATCAAAGATGGTGACTCGATTACGGTGTATACGATTAGTAACATCCATTACAGTGATGAATGTATTGATTGAAAAGAGTTGCATGATGTTGCCCAAATGAGCTAGCGCTAAGCAGCGCGCCTTAATGGGATCTGGCAATGGAACAGATCCTTTATGCATGGTACGCTATATTTACTCGATTATCTTAAAAACTTTAAACATTGCCCAACCAAATGGAACTCCAAAGAAAGGTATCACCATAGGTACCCAGAACCAGTGATCTTCTGCTGTGAATGGATCGACTCCGAACACAATGATAGACGCTAAACGTGGACCGAAATCGCGTGCTAAATTAAACGCAAACCCATTTGATCCTTGGAAGAGTCCCAATCCACCAAGTATCAATCCAATAGTGATAGGCTTAAACCAATTATCACTTGTTAATAGAATGCCAAACATTAATAATGCGCTACCTATGAACTGATCGATGATCGAAGAGATTAATGTATTATGCGGACTCTTTAAGGTTCCGAATGACCCAATGGATACCTCATCGGGATAATCATTGATCCAGGACCCATATACAGCAAGAACCAGTAAACCAGCAACAAAACCACCACTAACCTGTCCAGCTATATACCCAATCATTCGAGGTAGTTTGAACAAAGGGTCGGTGAAAAACATTGTTAGACTTATTGCCGGGTTTAGATGAGCTCCAGAACTACGAGAGATGGTAATTCCAGATGCTAAGCCTAACGTAAAGCATATCGCGATGATCAATTGATTGCCAGATCCTGATAGTACAGTTTGATTAACCCCCGCAATGGATATGTATGTAAAAAGCAACGTTCCGCAAAACTCAGATACGATATCACGCCACAATGACCTCTCTACGTTAAAGGTATCATAGTGTTCATCAGGCGTGGGTATTTGGAGATTAGCAGTTCGCATCGTTACTATATTATTTACATCAATAATATAGAACCATGTCCTTGAATAATTATCCCCTTTCAGGAAATTCCATCGTCCCGGTTCAGTTAGTGAGTTTAAACTCGCTATCAACAAACATCATTCTTGATGCGGACAGTGGCAACAGTTCATTAACCGTTCAGTCAGGATCGGCAACCCTGGAACCCAGCTTGAAGTAGCAAGCGCAAATGGTGCGTGTTTGCGACTCCGATATGGCACGTCAACTACGGCATACGCAAATGTATTCATGACCAGTACAGGTGATCTTGCTATCAATCCGAACACAGCTAATAGCATGATTACGACTAGTGCTTCTTTGAACTTAGCTGCACATGATGGCACTGCAATTGGTCTGAAGCTAGGAGGAGTATTGGTAGAAGCATCCGCTGCTCAACTGAACTATACTAAAGTCACTGCAGGTAGTGCAGCGGCATCGAAAGCAATTGTACTAGATAGCAACTCTAGTGTCACCGGTATTAATTCATTCGGTGCCACTACACTTAAGGTTGGCAACTCCACACTAACAGGAACACAAGTAGACTATCTCACAAATATTTCACCAGGTGCTGCATCAATCAACAAAGCACTAGTCCTTAACTCAACGGGGGATATCAGCGGTATCAACTCTATCAGCGTTACCAGTTTAACACTCAATGGAATTGATGTCACATCATCTATCTCTGCTTCTGGATATGTTACTGGTATCACGGCAGGACAAGCGTCTCCCAATAAAGCTCTAGTAGTTAATACATCAAAAAATATCACGGGAGTCGGTAATATTTCGCTGACCTCGGTTACATTTGGATCTACTGTGATTACCTCTACTGAAGTTAGTTATATTTCTACTATCACGCCAGGAACTGCGACAGCGTTAAAAGCACTCATTGTAGATAGCACATCCAATATATCTGGTATTGGTTCGTTGACTGCAACATCTCTTACAGGAACACTTCAAACAGCTTCACAGCCGAATATTACCACGCTTGGCAATCTTACAGGGGTAAGCGTGACTAGTAATACAGAATCGACAACAAAGTCAAACGGATCAATTACTACGCTAGGAGGTATTGGAGTTGCTAAATCAGTTAACGTCGGAGGAGACATCAATATTTCAGGAAACGCGTCTTTCAGTGGTTCAACCACTATGGGAGATGGCACGGATTCTAGCAGTACTGCAACTGGGGCAGTAAAAATTGTTGGAGGAGTTGGTGTTACAAAAACGCTTAATATTGGTGAAGCTATGTCAATTAGTGATTCCACCGCTTCAACTACAGCGAATACAGGTGCACTCAAAGTAACTGGAGGTGTAGGCATTGGCGGTACTGCTAACATTGGAGGTGCTACTAACGTTAGTGGAGCTTTAACGGTAACCGACACCACCGCTTCGACTACAGCGAATACAGGCGCGCTCAAAGTGACTGGAGGCGTGGGTATCGGAGGTGCTATTAATGTAGGTGGAGCTCTTTCGGTAAACGACTCCACTGCATCAACCACTACAACCACTGGCGCACTTAAAGTTGCTGGAGGCGTTGGTATCGGAGGTGCGGTTAATATTGGAGGGACAGCCACCATCAGTGGTGCTGTTAGTGTTTCAGATAGCACAACGTCAACTGATAGCACCACAGGTGCAGTTAAAGTTACCGGTGGTCTCGGAGTTGGCGGAGCGACTAATATTGGCGGTGCCGTTGGTATTACTGATACCACCGCTTCTACCAGCACGACCACAGGAGCATTAAAAGTTGCAGGTGGAATCGGAACACAAGGTAGTCTTTATGTGAATGGTATTGTGTCTGCTGGAAGAACATCTAGATCTATGGCTTATTGGGGACTAAATGGTGCTCAGCTTTACACTGGTCCTGCTACGTATACTGATAATACAACTACACAAAACACCGCTTTAAACACAACTCAGCACGTTGGATTTAATGTATTGAGTAAACCGACCTTAGCTTATGCTAATACAGGAATTACAACAGCGTTAGCATCAACCTTATATATTGCTGATGCTCCGGGCGGTACATCTATTACAGCTCCATACGCGCTCTATATCGCAGCAGGCAAAGCTTTCTTTGGTGGTGACATCACTTCAAATGGGGTACTTACACTTGGTTCGACTAGTATTAACGAAACGAAGATTGCTGTTCTAGATGGAATTTCTGGAGGTACGGCAGCAAACAATAAAGCACTTGTATTAAACAGCTCAGGTAGTATTACAGGTATTGGATCGTTAACAGCAGGAACATTAAGTTCAACAGGAACTATTGGTGCTACAGGGGATGTTACAGTTGGTGGTACCCTTAATGTTACTGGTGCTTCTACTCTTGCAGTGCTTGGAGCAAGTAATATTACTGCTTCAGGAACGCTTGGGGTTACTGGTACTACTACTCTTGGGGTGCTGACCGCCACTGGAATCATCACTCTAGGGTCTGCAATTACAAGCGGAGGAGTATCTATCTTAAATACTACAGCATCCACTTCTACGGCTACTGGAGCATTGATTGTAGGCGGAGGAGTAGGTATCGGCGGAGCACTCTATGCTACAACAGCCACATTTGGATCTAATATTACTAGCGGAGGAGTATCCATTTTGAACACAACTGCATCTACTACAACTAGTACAGGCGCATTAACTGTAGGAGGTGGTGTAGGTATCGGTGGAGCATTATATACCGGTGGTTCAATAAATGCTAGTGGATCCCTAACAGCGTCTGGAGCTTCATTTGGATCTAATATTACTAGCGGAGGAGAATCTATCTTGAATACTACAGCATCTTCTTCGACTAACACAGGAGCTCTAACTGTAGGAGGTGGTGTTGGTATCGGAGGTAATCTCAATGTTGCTGGTACATTGACTGTTAATGGCCAAGCTGTTGCTGGATCATTATCATATGGGTTTTTAGTTAGTCGCAATCAAACTGCAAATGATAGTTTATCTGGTTCTACCACCGTTGGAGATACTGTATCAGAAACAACAACTATAGCTTCTGGATCTACAAGCACTGCAATAATTTTAACTGCGGGTAATAGCGTTGATAGTTACTATACTGGGTGGTGGGCTGTAGTTGGATCATCAGTACGTGCCATTACTGCATATACAAAATCATCCAAAACAATTACTTTAGCAACTGCACTAGGATCTACGCCAACTACAGGTGCTACAATTAATCTATTTAGTCATTCATATTCAGCATTTGTATGGAGTGAGGCAAATAAACGATTTAAATTAACCTATGTTGCACAATCTTCTTCAACTATTTCTACACTATTTGATGATGCGCCACTACAAACAGGAAAATTGTATGTCAATGATACAACCGTATCTACTACAACTAGTACAGGTGCATTAACTGTAGGAGGTGGTGTAGGTATCGGTGGAGCATTATATACCGGTGGTTTAATAAGTGCTGGTGGATCCTTAACCGCGAGTGGAGCCACATTTGAATCTAATATTACTAGCGGAGGAGTATCTATCTTGAACACAACCGCATCTACTACAACTAGTACAGGTGCATTAACTGTAGGAGGTGGTGTAGGTATCGGTGGAGCATTATATACCGGTGGTTTAATAAGTGCTGGTGGATCCTTAACCGCGAGTGGAGCCACATTTGAATCTAATATTACTAGCGGAGGAGTATCTATCTTGAACACAACCGCATCTACTACAACTAGTACAGGTGCATTAACTGTAGGAGGTGGTGTAGGTATCGGTGGAGCATTATATACCGGTGGTTTAATAAGTGCTGGTGGATCCTTAACCGCGAGTGGAGCCACATTTGAATCTAATATTACTAGCGGAGGAGTATCTATCTTGAACACAACCGCATCTACTACAACTAGTACAGGTGCATTAACTGTAGGAGGTGGTGTAGGTATCGGTGGAGCATTATATACCGGTGGTTTAATAAGTGCTGGTGGATCCTTAACCGCGAGTGCGGAGGGGGGTCTGGGTCGGCCATCATCAACGCATCATCATCTGTCGTAGTAGTAGAGGATCCTTTTGAAGGGCTTGGGGCTGTTCAGATTACGACCGATAATGCTGTTGCGTTGAGTGTTGACTTGAATCAGCGAATCATTATTGGTGACCCAACAAATATCTTGCCAACTAGTCGGCTTACTTTAGTTGATCCTCGTGGTGATTGTTTATCCTTGATCAATACAGGGAAAAAAACATGGGCAACTGTTTCTCTAACACCTGACAACAGGCTTATCTTCACCACATCAAACTCTATGATCAGTCTTGGATCAAATAATTTATATATTAAAGGAAATTCATTATTCATTGACTCCGAAGCAGCAACAGCCAGTGCCACTCAAATAAACTATAACAATATTCCCACACCTGGAACTGCGTTTTCGTTGAAGTCGCTAGTTGTAGATAGTAACTATAACATTGCTGGCATCAATTCCATTTCGGCAACATCGTTGACAGGCACAATTCTTACCGCCGTTCAGCCAAATATCAATCAGTTGAATACCGTTAGTATCTCTACATTGAAGCTAAATGGCACGACTATCACATCAAGTGCCTTGGAACTTAATTTACTTCAAGGGTCAGTACCGGGTACAGTTAACCCAAGCAAGGTTGTAGTGGTTGATTCATCGAAGAATATTATTGGATTCAATACATTATCAGCAGATAAGCTGGTTGGCGTGATGCAAACATCCACCCAGCCTAACATCAACTCGGTTGGAACCCTGACTTCACTTAATGTAATGGGTCGCCTTGGCATCGGAACAACATCTCCAGCACAAACGATCGAGATCAGGGATACAACTCCTGTTATCAGATTCAACAACGGATTCGCCGTAGCAGAGATCACTATGGATAGTAACGGTAATTACATGCTTAATCCACAGAACAGTATCGTTGTTGCAAGCAACAAGAACATGATCTTCAGTGGATCTAGTTCTATTACTGGCCTCGCCACTCTGACTGCAACCACCTTATCAGGAACCCTAACGACGCCAAGCCAGCCGAACATAACCACAATAGGAACTCTTTCAACACTGAATACTACAAACGATGTCACTATCGGAACACTCATGTCTGCAAGTACTTCATATCGCTTAACCATAAATGAACCATCGGGTTACCTACTCAAATTGTTTCGTTCAGCAAATGCACACTACTCTGTGTTTATTACAAACGAGGGAGACACCACTATTGCCCCCTCAGGTAACCTGCGCTTAGCGCCCGGCAAAATATTGTATGTAGAAGGACAAATGCGAAATATTACAGATCTGTACGCAAACACACTTACGGGTACTCTACTCACGCCTAGCCAGCCGAATATAGTATCGCTAGGGACCCTTGTTTCTTTGAATGTCTCTGGTGCCATTAATGCATCGTCTGTTGCCGCACCCATCTTAACAAGAACTCTTAGCACTTCAGCACAACCAAATATTGTATCATTAGGCACGCTATCCTCACTGAGCGTAACTGGGAATATCACAACATCAGCTACTATGAATGCAGATAAATTATCAGGAACGTTGCTCACACCTATGCAGCCAAACATAACGTCGATAGGCACACTACCTTCCTTGAATGTGACTAATACAATCACCGCGGGAGCACTATCTGCATCCACAGTTGGTGGTACTTTAACTACTGCCACTCAGCCTAATATTACTTCAGTAGGTGTCCTTCAATCCCTTTCTGTTTCTGGTTCCACAAATATGAACGCACTCACTGCATTAACCGTTTCTGGCACTCTAACTACTTCAGCTCAACCGAACATAACTACTCTAGGAACACTTGTCTCGTTAGCTGTCACGAACGATATATCGGCTGGTACTCTATCAGCGTCAACAATTGCTGGCTCGTTGATAACCGCGAGTCAACCGAATATTAAGACGCTTGGTACTTTAACATCGTTAAGCGTTACAGGCGCTATCACAACCGCTAATTCACTGACCGCGGACAAGTTGTATGGTACTCTTATGACAGCGGCACAGCCAAATGTTACTTCGATAGGTGTATTAAATAGTTTGCTTACAACTAGCGGCATTGGTATCGGTGTTAGTAGCATATCTGCGGCGCTTGATATCAACACTACTTCACTTGCTAAAAGCGTTGCGATTAAGATGGCCAATAACGATACCACTGCGTCAGTAGCCTTTGACTCTGATGGACTAGTTATTAGTACTAGTCAACCGTATGTGAAACTATCATCAAATGTTAGTCTCAAGCTAAACAATGGAACTATCCTTGGACTATCAACTTTATCTGTCCAACAAATGACTGGTACATTGATGACCTCATCTCAACCTAATATTACTTCGCTTGGTGCTTTACTATCCTTACAAACTACAAAAATTGGAGTCGGTCGCGCTTCGGACGCAATTTATAGCGTTTCCGTATTGAACACTGTTGGCGATATGATCAAGTTATCTAATAGCACTAGTGAGTTAGTGGTCAGTGTTGTGGATGGCATATATATGCTTAACACCACACCCAGCGGGATTGCACTCGGATTATCCGTTGATTTGATCTTTCATGAAGGTACGATCGTTGGGCTAGATATGTTAACGACTAACACTGTTAGTGCATCGAACGTTAGTGGTACTCTAACCACTCCCTATCAGCCAAATATCACTTCTGTAGGACCACTTACTTTCCTAAACGTAGTGGGGAATCTTGACGCGAACGCAGCAACAATCGCGAATGCTCATATTACGGGAGGTCTCACTGTGGACGGTCCTTTAACGCTTACAACTCCGCTGTCGTTCAGCAATCTCAATAGCTCTACTGGTTCATTCAATGCGGGAATCCCGCCTGTATCAGCAACCAATGGGGGGGACCTTTACAGTGATCGGAGGTGCTGCATTCAGCTCGGACGTTATTGTTGGCAATAGCATAAAAATTGGCAATATAACAATAACTCAATCGACACTCTTGCCTTTGCTGAATACAACTCCCGGTACTGTGACGGCTGGTGTATTCTTGGAAGCAGACTCATCAAACAACTTAAACGGATTTGGAACTCTGGGCGCAACATCGTTTGTGGGAACACTCTCTACAGCGGCACAACCAAACATTACTAGTTTAGGTAATCTTAGTGGATTGAATGTTTGCGGTTACCTCGGAGTAGGAACCAAATCACCATTGAAACAACTGGAAGTGAATTCATCGAGTGGAGATTGTATTCGCCTTTCATACAACCGACCAACCGTGGCGTCGTCATACATGGATATCTCGGTAGGACCTACCGGCAATGCAAATTTCAGTGCTAGCGGTGGAACAATTGCGTTTGGTTCGACAGTAATTCTTAGTCAGACATTGATTGGAAATACCACTAACACTGGACTTCCCTTGGAGATAGGATCGACACCTTATACAATGATGGCTGCGTATAGTTACAAGTACGCGTCCAATGCAAATGGTGTTATCACACCAAGCTCTTCCGGATATGTAAGTTACAACTATAGCATACGCGCGAATGGACGCATTCTATGTACTCAAAGTCTAGACGTGACCTCAGATAGCCGAATGAAAAAAAATATTAGAGAGCTGCCAGATGATTGGTGTGCTACTTTCATTGAACAAACTACACCTGTAGCATTCAATTGGACCGAAGGTGAAGAGAACACATCATTCGGATATATTGCTCAAGATCTATTGAAACACGGATATCATGAGTTGGTAAATCTTGTCCCGGACGAAACCGTGAAGGAGGTAGTGGATGAGTCAGGATTCATTAGCCCTGAAGGAATCAAATTCACAATCACGTACGAACACATAATCCCAATTCTGGCAAAGAATCAGCAGCGATTGATGAAAGAAAATGCTGATCTCAAGGCCAAGTTGGATAAAATACTAGAAATGTTACATGACTTGTGATCATTGCATCGGGTCCCTCCTACACCCGAGTACAAGTCGATCAGCGAGTGCGATTTAAAAAATGTTGGTTCAGTGATTTCGTTAGCAGCCAAAACTGGTAAGCCAGACCTGAATATGTGATCACTAAATATATAAATCAACTATGTTCAAACTCTTGATGTACCTGAACGCCAAAGGCGACACCCTTAATCCATTCTCATGTGCCATTCTTAGATCGTACCTGCGCGATCAGATAGTGGTGATTACTCAAAAAATGCTGGAGCTATTGAATGGAATGACCACGCTATACAGTCATGGCATTTCTATCAAACAACTCATTGTTATTGGTAATCAAACTGACTTGGTTGAATCTGGGCTTAATATGCCCGCAGTGTATGTTTCTTCGATTTCGGGATGTATTAGCTACCTTACTAATGATTATCCCGAGTCCTTGATCTGGGTGATTGCTGATAATACCACCGCGAATGATTTAGTGTGGAAGGGGGTTATCATGGAAGTATATCTATCAAAGAATTATAGAAAGAAAAGTATCGATGCTCTTGATCAGGCAGGCTACTTTGATACATCGCTGATCATGAGAAGTGATATGGGATTCGACTTAATGTCTAATGTTAGAGATCCTAACTGTACCTCCAAATTAGTTAGGCACTATCTACGACGTAACCTAGAGGAACAATCATTATTGAATACTTTGCAAGATATTATCAATTATGGATATAAGAGATTAGGACGTAGTGGAGTTAATACTTACGCATTGTTTGAAAAACAGTTTGAGTGTATCATGGTTGAACGCATTGATCCTGATACTAATCATAGCTCATACCGACTCCCTCTTCTTACAACCAAGCGAATGTTTGTCCGTGGAGTGTTTGCTGAGCTGAAATGGTTTCTGTCTGGTGATACAAATTCGCATACACTTGAAGCTCAAGGAGTTAATATTTGGAAGGGCAATTCATCAACGTCATTTCTTCGAAGTCGTGGATTGGATTATGAGGAAGGCGTATGTGGTCCTATCTATGGGTACCAATGGCGCAGTTGGCCACGGAATAGTTTATTGGAGTATAATCAAAATACTTCAAAGATTGATAGTATCGATCAAGTTCAGCAAGTTGTTGATTCACTACAGAGTGACCCGTTTAGTCGTAGACATATTATTAATGCTTGGAACGTTGGTGATCTTGACAAAATGGCTATCGTTCCATGTCATGTAATCTATCAGTTCATGGTTCACGAAGAAGAAGGACAGAAGTATTTGTCGTTATTCATGTTTCAACGTAGCTGTGATAGCTTTCTTGGATTAGGATTTAATATTTGTTCCATGGGTTTCTTCCTCGTAATAATGGCGCAACGCGTTGGTATGAAGCCATTCAAGATTATCCATTCTATTGCCGACATGCATCTATATGAACCGCATATTGAGCAGGCGCATAAGCAGATCCAAAGGGAACCTTGATGTTTCCATACGTAAGATTACAAAACACAAAGCAAAAGCTAGAAGATTATGATTTCAGTGATATAGTTATAGAAGACTATAACTGCTATCCCAGAATCCAAGCAGAAATGGTTGTGTAGAAAAAGCCATGACAATTCTTTTTTTATCCTAAATACGTAATACCAGCATCGATGAGCATGGAAGGATCCATCGGGCAATATTGACAATATACAGTTTGAAGCATCTTATAGCCCGCGACATCGATTTTGCGGATATCGGTTAGCCCGCAGTTAAGATATTGTAGCGATGGCATAGAAGTGGGAAGCTCTGTTACCTTAGTGTCCTTAATGTTTAGCCACTCTAACGAGATTAATTGCGGAGGTACATTTTCTAATTTTGTTCGCTTGGCCGATAACCAATTCAAACTGATTAAGGTTGGAGGAATACTTGTAATAGGAGTCTCATTCAAGTTTGCTATCTCAAGAAGATAGAAATTATCTGGGATCGAAGATAGTTGGCTGCCTTGTGCTAATATTTTTTTTATAGAAGGCAAATTTGGTAGCTGGCGAAGTGGGGTATTGAAACAATAAAGAGCTTCCAGTTTTGGATAGGATGGAATTGTTTCAATATTGGTATTATAAATCGATAATATTTTCAAATTGGGTAAATAGGCAGGGAGTGTATCCACTTGATTGCAATTAGAACAGTCCAAATAGATAATTTGTTCTAGCCGTTCTGGGGTAAGCTGCATCAAACAAAGCTGACACATTTCGGTGAAACTTCTTTATTCGTATAATATATAATAACTAGTGGAAATATATTGTACCACCATGTCTTCGTTCCTTCCACTAGATCCTAATGTGACACTTGATCCATTTCAGATCGCTAGCCTCACTGGCCCAGACGCTCGCACAGGTATTTATCTCGATGCAGATACTGAGAACAGTAGTGTCTTGATCGAAACCAATAATACTCCTGCTGTTTATGTTGATAAGTTCCAGAACTTTGGTATTAATACAACTGCTCCTTCTGCACAGCTTGATATTAACAGTGCTAGTAATAGCCATATCCAGCTTACGTACAACAGTAGCGATCTTAATAAGGCTAGAATTGGCGTCACTTCGGATGGAAAACTTGTATTGACAGCAAGTGGCGCAGAAGTAAATGTTGACGCCCTTTCAAATTTCATGTTAAAAGTCGTAATGGAACTAATGCTGGTTTGATGCTCGGCAATACCATGGTCTATGCTACTGCTGACCAGTTAAACTTTAATGTGGTAACCCCGGGTACCGCGGCAGTCTCGAAGTCAGTTGTGCTAAACTCTAGTGGATCTGTGAGTGGTATCAATTCCTTATCTGCGGTAAGTTTGACTGGTACGCTTCAGACTACCTATCAACCTAACGTAGAAAGCGTTAATACTCTTGACGTGATTTCGCATAATGGTACAATAGGTTTAGCACTGGGTGGGGTTGCGGTCACAGCGACTGCTGAAGAACTAAACTACACAGATACTACTCCTGGCGTTGGTGCTTCGTCAAAAGCAATGATCCTGAATGCAGATCGTAATATTTCTAACATTCACAATTTGTATGCCGACAATCTTACTGGTTTTCTACAGACCGTAGCTCAACCCAATATCACGAGTCTTGGAGTTCTAAATGGGCTAGCATTTAATGGGCCCTTGACTGGCTTAATAGAGTTGTCGATTAATACTAGCGAAGGAGGTCGTAATCTTGTTGTAAATAGCGAAACAGGCAAATGCGTACGTTTGTATTACGATGCTGGCACCAATGTATCAAACTATGCTGATCTACTAATTGATAGTACTGGTAACTTATCACTAACTGCAAGCGGTGGTAACGTGGATATTACTACTCACGATGGACTCAGTCAAGGTCTTAAGCTCGGCGGAATTCTTATTACTGCCTCCGCTGATCAAATCAATTATCTTCAAGGCACTGTTCCTGGCAACACCGTTGCTGGTAAAGCATTGATTGTCGATTCCAACCGCAACGTTGGAAACCTTAACCAAGTAGCCATGACTCAGATGTACGGTACTGTACTAACTCCTGCTCAACCTTATATCTCGTCTGTTAATGAATTGAATATTGCATCACATGATGGTAGCGCTGGACTTAAACTTGCTGGCGAGCTCATTACTGCAGTGGCTACAGAGATCAACTATGTCGATACCACTCAGGGTTCTATCCAGGCATCTAAAGCCGCTATTGTTGATTCCAACAAAAATATTGCTGGGTTTAACACAGTGACTGCTAACGAGTTCGTGGGTGCAATCAAAACTGCGGCCCAGCCTGATATTACTAGTGTTGGTACACTAAGTTCAATCGCCACCTCGGGCACCCTAACAATGGATTCAACTGTGATTGATGAAAGTGAAATTGAGTATATCAATGGCGTTACTCCTGGCTCAGCAATCGCCAACAAAGCTCTTGTTGTTGATGGTACTAAAAGCATTAATGGAATCGACACCCTAACTGCTACCTCCATCTATGGTGAGATTCAAGATAGTTACCAGCCTCACATTACAAATATCGAGACTTTAGACATCAATAATCATGATGGTATCTCAAACGGTCTATCGCTTGCCGGTACTCTAGTTACTGCTACTGCTTCGGAGCTTAACTATGTTGATGTTGCTCCGGGAACGGGGACAGCTTCGAAAGCTATTGTGCTGGATTCACTCAAAAATATTGCCGGTATCAACGTTTTAACAGCCACTGATCTTGCTGGCACTCTACAGACCTCTGCTCAACCCAACGTCACAAGTGTCGGCACTCTGTCTTCTCTCTCAGTTGCGGGGAGTATTACAGTTGGAGCAACTACTTTGATCGAGAATGAAGTAGCTGTGCTTGACGGTGTAACGCCTGGTACAGTGTTTGCAACTAAGGCATTGGTGGTTGATGCTAACAAGAATATTTCTACCATTAATAATTTAACTGCAACAACTATTATTGGTACGAGCCTTACCGGTACCTTGCAAACAGCTTCCCAGCCTAACATTACTAGTGTATCCACTCTTGATGTTACTGCCCATGATGGTGCAACTCAAGGACTTAGGTTAGGAGGAATCTTACTAACTGCGACTGCCACACAAATTAACTCCATCTTTGGGGAAGGCGGCACGGGTACGTTCAATGATCTCGCTGTAAATCACAATATGACCATCCCTAATGTAGATGGTGCTACACAAGGCTTAGTACTTGGATCGACTCTTCTCACCGCATCAGGTAATGAACTGAACTATCTTGATGGTTCTCTACCTGGCACAGTTGTTGCATTGAAAGCTGTAGTTGTTGATGAAAATAAGGATGTCGGAAACTTCCACAACTTAACAGCTACTAATTTTATTGGTACTCTCCAAACTGCCGCTCAACCGAATGTCACTAGTGTTGGCACGCTTGACTCTCTTGATGTCGCTGGTACCATCACTATCGGTTTAACTACGCTTAACCAGACCGAATTTGCTGTTTTAGACAGTGTAACACCCGGAACAGCATCTGCGTCAAAGGCGGTTGTACTTGATTCTAGCATGAATATCAGTGGTGTCAATAGTCTTAGTGCTAATACACTTACATCAACTGCAGGTAGTTTAACTCTTGGATATACCACTATATCTCAAAATGAAATCGGAGTACTTGATAGCGTAGTACCAGGAACTGTGTCAGCTTCGCATGCAGTAGTTGTTGATGTAAATAAGAATATTAGTTCTTTCAATGATCTAACATCAGTTACTCTAACATCATCAGGCGGTAGTCTCACCATGGGAGCCACTACGATATCAGAAGAAGAAATTGGTGTTCTTGATAGCGTAGTACCAGGAACTGCCTCTGCTTCCAAGGCAGTTATACTTGATGATGATATGAACATTCATGGAATCAATGCATTAGGTGCAGACTCTATCAGCGCCACTACCATAACTCTAGGCAATGCAACCATTGATGAAGCTGAACTCGGTGTATTGCACGGTGTGACGCCTGGTGTCGTAGTTGCTTCCCACGCTGTCGTAGTCGATGAAAACAAGGATATTGCTTCGTTCAATAACCTAACAACGGTTAAACTCATTTCTAGCGCGGGTAGTCTCACCATGGGTAGTACAGACATTAGTGAAAATGAAATTAAGGTTCTAGATTCTGTTAATCCTGGCATAGTGACCCCCTCACGTGCAGTTGTTGTTGATGGTAACAAAGATATTTCATCCTTCCGCAATCTCACATCTGTATCTTTAACTTCGACACCAGGTAGTCTCACCATGGGAAGAACCAACATCAATGAAACCGAAATCGCATATCTTGATGGTGCTACGCCAGGTTCGGGGTTAGAGCTTAAGTCCGTCGTACTTGACAATAATAAAAACTTTAGCGGAATCAACGCCCTTAGTGCTGCTTCGTTCGTATCTAAAGATGGCACACTCACTATGGGTAATACTACTATCAATGAATCCGAAATAAGTGTTCTAGATGCGGTTGTACCCGGTACTGCTTCGGCTTCGAAGGCTTTAGTACTTGACTCGTCTAAAGATATTAGTGACATCCATGCCTTCAGTGCCGACTCAATTGAAACTACCGCGGGAAGTCTCACTATGGGTGGCACTACTATCAATGAAGAGGAAATTCAAGTATTAGATACAGTTGTGCCTGGAGTTGTGTTAGCCTCTCATGCAGTTGTTGTCGATGAAAACAAAGACATTGCTACGTTCCGCAACTTGACCGCAAAAAATCTTTATGGCACTATTAAAACTATTGCTCAGCCCAACATTACTAGCATCGGTATGCTTGACTCACTTTCAGTACAAGGAGATATCTCCGCTGCTAGTAATATCATTATGGGCGATACTACCCTTACTGAAAGCATCGCGGCCGAGTTGGTCGATGCTACGCTTGGTTTGGCTACTGGTAGTCATGCGCTTGTCACTGATGCTGACAACAAAATTGTCGGGCTTGATACTCTTGGATCAATCAATGTTACTGCTACGAATCTTGAAGGTACTTTACAAACCGCGGCTCAACCCAATGTGACCAGCGTATCTATCCTAGATGTAACAGCGCACGATGGAGCTACTCAGGGTCTAAAACTAGGAGGCGTGCTACTTACTGCCACTGCTACTCAAATCAACTCCATATTCGGCGCTGGAGGCGAGGGCACATTTGCTGATCTTGCAGTCACCCACAACTTGACTCTACCTAACGCGGACGGGTCCACTCAAGGTATTGTGCTTGGCAATACGCTCGTCACTGCTACCGGTACGGAGCTTAACTATGTCGATACCACTCCTGGACATGCTCAAGCTGTAAAGGCCATGGTAGTTGACAACTCTCGTAGCATTGATAACATTCATAACTTGACCGCTGATAATCTTTACGGTACGATTCAAACGGGAGCCCAACCAAACATAACCAGCGTAACCACACTTGATGTCACTGGTCATGATGGTTCTTCTTCTGGTCTTCGTCTCGGCGGCGAACTACTTACTGCTACCGCTGCTCAAATCAATTCCATCTTCGGTGCCGGTGGTGAGGGTACGTTTAATAATCTACGGGTCAACGATGTATTGACTCTTCCTAATGCTGATGGTTCTAGTAAGGGCATTGTTCTTGGGACGACCCTAGTCACCGCATCTGGCAGTGAACTAAACTATCTAGATGGGTCTACACCTGGCAGTGCGACGGGATCCAATGCAGTAGTACTTGATGCGAACCGTAGCATTACGAACATCAACTCGCTAAGCGCTTCAAGCCTGACTGGTACACTACAAACACCTGCGCAGCCTAATATTACTAGCGTAGGTACATTAATGTCAGTTGCTGTTGCAGGCGATGTTAAAGTAGGAAGTACGACTCTTACCGAAGCAGAGCTAGCTGTGCTTGACACAGTTGTTCCTGGAATTGTTGCCGCATCGCGTGCAGTTGTTGTTGATGCTAATCGGGATATCCAAACATTCCGTAACCTACATGCTGAAAATCTTTACGGTACGATCCAAACAGTTGCTCAACCTAATGTGACTAGTGTCGGCACGCTTACGTCACTTGATGTTGCCGGCAATGTTAACGTCGGGGGAAACCTCAATGTGGGAGGCACATTCATTTCTGAGTCGGAGATTGTTGCTCTCGACGCCGCCATACCCGGTACCGCGACTGCAACAAAAGCAATGGTCACCGATAGTAGTAACAATATCGGTGGCATTAATTCGCTGTCAGCAACAAAACTAACGGGTACCTTACAAACCGCGGCACAGCCCAACATTACAAGTATTGGAGTGCTAGATTCGCTTGCCGTTGCTGGTAACATGAACTGTGGAGGGACCCTAACTGTTGGAGGCACAATTATCTCAGAAGCCGAGATCGTTGCTCTTGACGCTGCGGTACCAGGAACAGCTGAACCACATAAGGCAATGATTACCGATGATACTAATAGTATTGGGGGCATTCACTCTTTATCAGCGGATTCCATTACTGGTGTGTTACAAACTTCTAGTCAGCCCAATCTAACTAGTGTAAAAACTCTTGACATTACCTCGCATGATGGTTCTACAGTTGGGCTTTCTCTTGGTGGCGTCCTTGTAACTGCGACGGCTTCTGAATTAAACTATACAGATACCACACCAGGTCATGCCCAGGCGTCTAAAGCTCTTGTCTTTAATGAAACTAAAGACATTGATGGAATTCACAATATCGGGCTAGTTGGCCTTACGAGTCAAACCGGTTCATTTACCGATACCACACAATCTACATCTACATCAACTGGTGCGGTAGTAACCGCTGGTGGTGTTGGTATTGCCAAGAACTTAAATGTAGGGGGCATTATTTCTATTGCTGGATCTGAAAGTATCACTAACACTACTGATTCTACTTCTACTGCTACTGGGTCATTTGTAACAGCGGGAGGAGTTGGTATCGGTAAGAATCTCAATGTTGGTGCTAATACTGCGGTTACTGGTACGCTTGGCGTAACGGGGAATGCTTCATTTGGTGGTATTGAATCGATCACGAATACAACTGACTCTACGGCTACGACCAATGGATCTCTTGTCACGTCTGGCGGTGTCGGTATCGCGAAAAATCTTAATGTTGGCGTAAACACTGTGATCGGTGGAACGCTTTCTGTCAATGGGGCGACTACACTAACTAGTGCTACGTCTGTACTTAGCACGACTGACTCTACTTCAACTGCTACAGGTTCCCTCATTACTTCCGGTGGAGTTGGTGTTGCGAAGAATCTGAATGTTGGCGGTAACACCGTGCTTACGTGAACACTAAGTATCACGGGCAACACTTTACACACTGGCACGGAGGCTATCTCTAACACGACTGATTCTACTTCCATTACCACTGGTTCGTTCGTAACCGCAGGCGGTGCTGGCATTGCAAAAAATCTCTATGTAGGTGTTAATGCCACGATTGGTGGAACTCTCGCTGTCACTGGCGCATCAACGTTGACAGGTAATACTACAGTTGGTGGCACCCTTGGCGTAACTGGTAATGTAAATATGAATGGAACAGCTACCGTTACTGGGTCAGTGACCGCGGGAAGTGTCGTTCTAACAAGTGGAGTCTCTTTCTCAACTACGATTATTAGCAATATTACCACAGGTTCTTCACCGGTTGGCCAATATCCTAATTGGCCAACCCTAACGTATATGCAATCGGCTAATGTCTTCGTGAGTATATCCAATACAAATTCATTGTGTAAAACGACGGATGAAACTAATTGGTCAGCAATTTCTTTTAGTACAAGCAACACAACAATTAATAATGCAGCTAAAACCGCGTTTGCTGTCAATCAAGCCACCGGTTCTATTTGGGCGCCAGTTGCAACTTATAGTTCAAGTACAAACATTTCGTCACTATACTTGGTCAAAGGTACAGTTTCTGGAATGAATACATTAATTCAAATAATTCCAAATTTCACAAATTATACTGGATTACCTACTTTTCCATCCTTTGCTGTTGCATCAGATACCAACATGGTAGTGCTTGTGACGGTCAACTCGGTGACAACGGTTTACTACACTACAGACGGAACTACTTTTCAAATCGCGACTTTGAGTGGAACCCCTTCACTTGTCTATTGGGTTCCTGGACTAAATAAATTTTATATGATCATGTCTGCTGCAGTGGGTTCTACTTCGCTATTCTACTCTACAACAGGCGCTTCGTGGACAGCATGTACGACACCTACGACCGCGCGTCCGAATCAAGGAATAGAATATAATACAACAATTGGAAAAGCGATTGCCGTTGGTGATAGTACGATATGGTATTCAATCGATGGAGTAACTTGGTCTGCTGCAACTGGTGCAGCAACATCAGATATGGGAGTTATCATCAATTCGCCTACATCGTCATTATTGGTAATATTCATTAAAGGTGCCAGCAGTTGTATATACTCGACTAATGCTACAAGTTGGACTTCGTTGACTACATCATCTACTTTTGGTTATTACCCATCTGCAAATACTTCGTCGACATACAATACATCAAATAATTATGCCTATGTGTTATCTAATGCAGCCAAGTTACAAAAATTTGGTCCTCTAAACTTTAATGTATCACAATATGGTTTAATTGTATCTTCCAACTATCTTCAAAACAAAACAGGCACCGGTTATCAGTGGTACAATGGTTCGACGAATGCTGCCATTGGTACTAATATCATGCAACTTGACTCATCCGGTCTTGCACTTACTACTATTGAAACTATTTCAAACACCACCGACTCTAGTTCTACTTCGACTGGTTCACTGGTGACTGCTGGTGGTGTCGGTATTGCTAAGAACCTAAACGTAGGAGGTGCTTTAACGCTAACCGGCACGCTCACTCAGGGGGGTGCAGTTAGCTCGACGAACACTACGGATTCTTCATCGACAGCTACCGGCGCTATTATTACCGCTGGTGGAGTTGGCATAGCCAAAAATCTTAACGTAGGGGTTAATGCTGCAATTGGTGGTACTTTTGGTGTCACTGGCAACGCTACCTTCGCAGGCATTGTGTCCATTTCGAATGTAACTCAGTCTACCTCCACTAGTACTGGTGCATTAACGATAGCTGGCGGTATTGGCATCGCGAAGTGTCTAAATGTTGGAGATAGCACCGCGCTTGCTGGCACGCTTGGCGTAACTGGTAATGCTAGCTTTGCGGGACTTGAATCAATCACAAACACAACTGATTCGACTTCGATCACTACCGGTTCATTTGTGACAGCTGGCGGTGCTGGTATCGCGAAAAACCTTAACGTGGGCGTCAACACTGCTGTTGGTGGCAAACTTACCGTGACTGGATCATCGTGCTTTGGAGGACCCATTACTTTTATGGATGTAACGCAATCCACAGACTTTACCACTGGGGCTTTAACTATTGGCGGAGGGGTTGGTATAACAAAGAACTTAAATGTAGGCGGCATTGCATTCGTCGAAAATGCTACTCCTTCTTCAAGTGCAACTACGGGTGCTCTAGTCGTTGCCGGTGGTGCAGGTATTGGAAGTGATCTCAATGTAGGTGGTGATCTCGGGGTAGCTGGTGATATCAACTTGATTGGCGACTTTACTATCAGTGGTCGTATGCATGCTTCCAACGTCAGTCTCATTCCTGATGCCGCATCACCGTTTTCCACAGCGCCACTCACAGAAGTAACTACTCAGACTAGTATTCTATCTCTAAACTACAATGCCGGTATTGCATATGTTCACTCTGCTAATGCGCTTGTAACAGTACCTGCGATGATCACTAACACTTCAGTGCTTTACTATGCTTCCAATGGTGGTACTACTTGGTCAGCGCTTGGACTAGCCGACACCGCTCTTAATGCAGTTGTGTCTAATTTTAATAGTAGTACAATAGTAATCAACCAGATAAGTGTAAATGCTTGGTCGAATGTAATTTGGGCGGCAGGTGCACTTCGTGATACAACAAACAACCGCAGTGTAGGTATCGTTCTCTCAGGTTCTCTAGATCACGGCATAAATAATATCTACTTTGTTGGTGCTACCAGTTCTTCATCTAGTAGTGTTTCATGTACGCGCATCGCTGTGGCGATCGACGACACTTCTGTTACTACTATTCGTTCTACAGGCGCTGGACAAGGAGACCTTTACTACATGAACTTAGGTATTTCAGCTACTTTCTCTTCTGTTGCTACTGGATCATTTGTAAGCGTTGCTTGGCTGAATGGACTTGGCAAATTTGTTGCCACTCGCACGAACACCTCAGCAATCTATTATTCTATGTCGGCCGCTGGTACGACTTGGGTTGACGCAACAACCCCAACTGGAGTCGCGCCAAACACTGTTTACTACAATGATACACTCAACTTAGCTGTTGCAGTAGGACCAAACTATATCTGGTACTCAACCAATGCTGCAACTTGGACTAATTGTACATATCCTACGATCGCTGCAGGTAACACCTTTAACGCGGTGGTAAATTCTCCAGTGAGTGGTTTACTAGCTGTGTACTCCAATGCAGGTAATACAATGAAGCAGATGTACTATTCTACTGATGCGATCAAGTGGACAATGCTTGTCATCCCTCAATCATTTGGCTATACAGTTCCACTAACTGCAACCGTTGCGTTTGATCAATCTAACCATGCTTACACGGTTGCCTACAATGGTCTGTCGTCTGTGGTTCAACAAATTGGTCCTATTAACTCGACATCAATGATCTATGGTGTTGGTATCACCTCTGGTTATATGAAAAACAGCACCTCAATAGGTTATCAGTGGTACAACAATTCAACTCCAACTGATCTAGGTACTGAGCTGATGGACTTAACGTCCACTAGTTTTATCATCAATCCTATTGTTAATATCACAAATGCTACAAACTCTACTTCTCCTGCTACCGGTGCACTCGTAACAGCCGGTGGCGCGGGTATTGCCAAGAATTTGAACGTAGGTCAAAATGTAGTTATCGGAGGCGATCTAACCATTAACGGAGTATTCCACCAGTCGGGTGTATTCAGTGGCATTGATACCACAGAATCGACTTCTACTATTACTGGTGCTGTCATCACAGCTGGTGGTGTTGGTATTGCCAAAAGCATTAATGTCGGACTCAATGCTACTATCGGCGGCAACGTAACTATTAGTGGTGCAACTACAATCAGCAACGATGTGTCAGTCACTAGTACTACTCAATCGATATCGACGGCCACTGGTGCTATCCACACTGCTGGTGGCATTGGCATAGCCAAGAACTTACACGTTGGTCAGAATATATTTGTCGATGGTAATGCTAGCATCACCGGCACTACTACCCAGGCAGGAGTATTTACTTCGACCAATAATACTGAAAGTATTTCCGCTTCCACAGGGTCAATTGTTACTGCGGGTGGTGTTGGTGTTGCTAAGAGCCTTGTTGTTGGAGTTGACGCTTCTATCAATGGAGATATGTCGGTGATAGGAACTACTGATCTTAATGGAGAGGTATCTATCATTAACCCCGATGAGGCTATTTCCTTCGTGGACGGTGGAGCGTTAACTGTTAGCGGCGGTGCTGGGATTGGCAAGTCTTTATACGTTGGTAACAATGTATCGGTTGGAAATGGTCTATCCATTGGAGGTACATCTCAGTTCACTGGAGATGTGTCTGTTTCTAGTACTACTAAATCTGCTTCTACTGTAACCGGTTCAATCGTAACTGATGTCGGCATTGGCATTGCCAAGAACTTGAATGTAGGTGGTGACGTTGTTATCGCCGGTGATGTCGAGACTGCTGCTCTTAATCGTTTCATTGATGTTACTGACGCATCGTCAACAACCACTGGTGCGCTGACTGTTGCTGGTGGTGTCGGTATTGCTAAGCACTTGTACGTAGGGGAAGGAATATATGGTACGCTCTACACAGCATATCAGCCGAACATAACTAGCGTGAGCACTCTTGATATTGCTGGTGCAAACAATATCAATGCTGGACTTAAGTTAGCTGGTGCGCTTGTGACATCAACTGCCACAGAACTAAACTATCTTGATGGTTCATTACCCGGTAGCGCTACTGCGGGCAATGCACTAGTCCTTGATGGTAGCAAGTCTATCACTGGTATCAATGCGCTGTCTGCAGATGCCATTACAGGTACTCTCCAAACTGGTGCTCAGCCTTATATAACAAGTGTAACTACCCTAGACATTACAGGTGCAGATGGTTCATCAAGTGGTCTCAAGCTCAACGGAGAATTAGTACGAGCTACTGCTGATCAAATTAACGCATTAATCGATGGAACTAGTAAATCTACATTTGCGGATGCCACAGTGACTGGTACTTTGACTTTGAGTGGTGCAGATGGATCTACTATCGGCCTAGTCCTAGGATCCACCCTAGTAACAGCGACTGGTGCAGAGCTTAATTATCTTGATACCACCGCTGGTACAGCAGAAGCATCGAAAGCACTTGTGTTTGATGTTAATCGTAGTGTTGCAAACATTAACTCTTTAAGTGCAACTAGTTTAACTGGTACGTTGCAAACAGCGTATCAGCCTAATCTGACTAGTGTTGACACGCTTGATATTACTGGAGCAAATGGTTCTACTGCTGGACTTAGTCTCGCGGGTGTTCTTGTAACCGCTACCGCTGCAGAGATCAACTACGTTGATACTACTCCTGGTCATGCTCAATCTTCCAAGGCGCTTGTTCTTGACTCCGCGGGCAATATCAGTAGCATAAACTCTCTTTCAGCTACGAGTCTTGTGGGTACTCTACAGACTGCTGCTCAACCAAACGTTACAAGTGTTGGCACGCTTATATCACTTGGGGTAGCTGGGGATCTTACCATGGGTTCGACAGCAATCTCAGAGTCCGATATCGCCAAGCTTGACAACATTAGTAATGGAATTGCCTCCGCTGACAAAGCGCTTGTGCTTAATGCTGATAAAAGTATCTCCGGCATCAACTCACTTGGTGCAACGCAGTTATTAATTGGATCGCCATCACACACTGATTTGCCATTAGAAGTTGGTAGTACCACTTACCAATTCGCGGGTAGTTACGCATACATGAATGCACAAAACGCTCATGGAACAGTTGATGCCGGTCTCGGAATTTCCGCCGCATACTCACTGCGCACAGCAGGGCGTATCCTAACTCAGGGAGAAGTTGAATGCACTTCTGATGTTCGTTTAAAGCGAAACATTGAAGAATTAGACTTAACTATGGCAAAACGTTTTGTACAAGAAACCAAGCCTATTCGTTTCAACTGGAAACATGGGGATGATAAAGTGGAGCTAGGATGGCGTGCTCAAGATCTAGTGAAACTGCACTTCCATGAGCTTGTATCCATTAGTCCATACCCTGGACTTCCAGAAACTGTTGATGAAGATGGCTTTATATCTCCCGCAGATGCGAAGTTCTCAGTTGCCACGGGTAAAATAATCCCTCTACTGACACTAACGACAAAAAATCTTTACGAGGAACTTGAACGCAAGGATAAACGAATCGAAAATCTAGAAGAGCGCATATCTCAATTGTTAGGCTAGCGAATTGGGACATTACACAGACTAAAAAAAACGAGTAATCAAACAAAACATGAATTGAAACGAAATTGATGATCCATGTTATTAATATATCATTTCGCAATTGGCGGCACTTCTGACAGAGAGACACATGTCCTTTATTCTCCCCGTGGAGCTGTACCAGGATGCATCGTACAACAACCTACGACGTGGATATATCCTGTTGATTGCCTCTCTAATTGAAAATTATTTGATCGACTCCGAAATCAATGACCATTCGAACATGATTATTGCGATTGAAAAATCGTGCTATGAACATGCTGTTGAAATTGCAGAGTATGAATTGCTGGCTGTTGATTTCAATGTTCCTTCATTTGAACGACTCTACCGGGCGTTGATTATGCGTGTTAGCAAGAATCTGGATCATACATCAGAGGTAAACGACGAACACCCAGCTACGTCGCTGCTAACTAACCAGATTAATCCCAGCGAAGTTTCAAGATTGGATAACAAGGAACTATCGCCAGCACACAATGAACAAATACTAAGTACTTTGCAGGATCGTATGAATCAAACGATAACGGTAAAAACATCTAGTCTATACCGTTGTCGTCAATGCGGCAAGAGTGAAACCACAGTTCGTAGCATGCAGATGCGTTCATTGGATGAACCTGCCACCTTGATCATTCAATGTGAATGGTGTCACTACAAATGGTACAATTAGGCGCAAACTATCATTTATATAGTTCAGCTCAGTAAAGCAGGCTCGCTACCATTTCATTTGTACATCTACCGAGCATACCGCAAACAAAAAATGTTCACCTACAACGTGTGTGGTGTGAAACACGAAACTATCGAAGAAGCGACAACTCATATGGATAACTTAGTACGAGATCTTAAACACATGAATCTACAAATGGAAAACCTAACAGGCTTCAAAAATGATCAACTTTGCACAAATGTGAAATCCATTTTCGATCAATTCTACAAGCAAGCAATACGTATGTATAATGAATTCAAGTCCGGATCAACAGATGCCATAACACTGGCAATCTTTGGTATGTCATGCGATGGCTGCGCAGAACCATATCGAACAGCATTACATTTCTGGCCCCAGCAGATTGAAATGCTCAACAAGACATTCACGTCGAATATATATAAGACTCAGATCTAGTACTACTGTGTATGTATTACAGTTACGGTAATAAATACATAGCTATACAATCTTTTTTTTCTTATTACATAAATGGACATGGATCCTTTCATTTCCTTTCATTTTCAATTTGGCCATGGCGTTCCGAGTCAAGTCTTTTGACCACTTCTTATACCTACGCGAGAAGGCGGAGCGTTGGCGAGAGATCGAGAAGCACCTGCGCCAGCTCAACCCACATGTCGCGAAGATCGTGCGCGAGATGCTGATGCAGGAAGACGTGAGTTCATACATCGATCCAGACTTCTCGCGAAGAATGTATGAAGACTATAAACGTGCGCTTGCGCAAGATGGTTCTTTGGACACATCTCCGGATGAAGAGACCGAGAAGAAACAACCGATCGAAAAAGGCCATGCATCGCCCCGCACACCGCCGCCAGAACAGCTCCCAACCAAACAAGTCCATGCATCGCCCCGCACACCGTCGACTGAACTCCACATACCGATGATTGAGCAGCTCCGTACGCAAACTGAGCAGCTCCGTACACAAACGATAGACGAGGTCCACACACCACCTCCGAGTCCAAACGCTGCATCCCGTGAAGTATTGACTCCATTGCCTGGGATATACCCACCGCCATTCCAACTCACATTGACTCCAAGTGAAGAGCGAGATGCGCTACGTCATTCTCGGTCGCCAGACATCAGTTACAGCCCAACGTCGTCTATAGGATGGGAACCAAGCTCTCCTACCCCTTCAGAGTTATTGCGATTGAATGCAGTTGCTCAAGAAACTCGAGCGCGCGTTCTGCAAATGAGGGAGGATATTCAAGCTGAGTACAAGCGGAAGAGAGAGAAAGAGAAAGAGCAGAAGCAACAGAAGCGAAAGCGGCGTAGACACCAACCAAAGTTTTCAGACGAGACCCTAACGACACGACGTCTCAATCCACCTGCAACTAGATCAGGGAAAATTGGAAACTCTTAAGCATTAGTATTTACATGATTTATAGCGATGGGGATATATCCAATTGTGTCACATCTCCTTCTAACTTAATCTGACAGAATCATGGAATCCAGTACACTGTAACGTTACATCAGTAACGATCGTGAAAATTTGGGGCATTCAGTATCACATTGTGATCTGGCTTGATGTGACAAGATCATGGTGCGAAACGTGGCGGAAACACATTGTCTTTGTACCGTTCATCAATATTTCCTGGGGGATTAAAGTTCATAACAACAACTGCTATTCTGGAATCAGGATCATATGCATACCCAATACCAAAGTGCGTACTATCACGCCAACATAGTTGCGTAAAGTGGCCAGTTCCGGGACTGGGCTTATTAACAACAAAGTCGTACTTTTTTGCTTCCGAATACCATGCATCTATTGATTTCTTTACCATGTCAAAACTTTTATCATCGAATCCTTTGAGGAAGCTAAGGTTCTCTCCATATAGGGGATTGCCCGAGTGTTTGAAATCCTTTGTTCTAATTAACGTTTCTGCATACGATTGAGAAAATGTACCGATGTGTTTGTTATAATTGATCGGTTTCGCGTGGTGGCGCGTGCGATAAAGATTGATATAATGAGTAATATTAATAAGTTGCACATGATTTAATTGATTCATGTTCGGCATAATGGATCGATCAATATATATTTATAGAATCCATATTACTAAAAGCACTTTGCGTTGTACATTCTTAAAAGTGCTCGCTTCAGCTATGGACTCTGCGTACATCGATTTTGCTATGATCATTGCTAGCAAGCACAAGAATCTCTCCGACATGAAATTCATGACCGAATGTATCTACTACATCTCTCACGTCCAGTATGGGCTTTCAACTGAAGCCATGCGCTACACTATTGTGGCTAATTTGATTCCCAATATGCGAGTCTATCCAAGCGACATACTGATCAACGCAAGTCTGGTTCCCTTCTCCGATGCGTTGAACGCCTTCCAAAGTATGTCGGTTGATTTGGCACCTTCTGACATTATGATGGGTTGGGAACCAAATCGACGACCAGTTTTCATGTTGTCACTGAATGGCTTGGCGGAATGCGCGAAACGATACATTTGCATTTGCATCCATAATTTGCTAAACCACGCATCATGGGTATTCACTGCTCTGGATATCTATCGGAAAGCTGTTCAAGCCATTGATTAATCACGAATAAGTGATATACTTCATAAAAAATAATAAATATGATGCACAACTATTTTTTTTTAGAATTTTTTGTGATGTGGTCCACAGTACGGTACAGAAAATATTATTGTGATGTGGTCCACAGCGAAAAGGCGACTTTCTCATGTTCAGATCCCATATTTGGTATGCGTGAGTCGACTAGTGTCGAAGCACATCAGTCAGTTAGCTTCGTGATTCTCAAGCCGCCTCTGGGAAGTTCTTGGTGAGGCGGCGGTTGATCTCTTCAAGCTCATTGGTCCGCGCGCGAAGTTCTTCAATGAGTCGATCGCGGTCCTTCAACTGGTTGTCTTTCTCCTTGATCTCGGCAGCGTGCTCGATAGCGGCGATCTTTTGGCGCAGCTCCATATTCTCCAGCTTGCTTGTCAACTGATGTTGAAGCTTGCCGACTTTGCTCTTTTCTTCGGTGAGCTGAACCAGAAGTACAGCAGCCTTAGTTTTCTCATCAGCAACTGCATTCTGGATGCGCTCCTTGAGGACTTCAATCATGCTTTCCAAATCCTTGATACGCAGCTTGTATTCATGATCTTGCTCTTTCATTTCACGAGCGTGAACTTCTGCTTGGATGGCCATGCTGCCGTTGTATTTGTCCGCGATCGTCTGCATGATAGAGCGAACGGATTTGTAGCTCTTTGTGTCGAGAAGAATGAGTTCTTGCTCTTTGTTGAACGCGAAATGGTTACTCTCGTGAATAGCCGCTTTTAACCGCGTCTCCGCCTCGCTGAGGCAGTCGCTTGGAACAAAGATCACAGTGTCCAAGATTGTCCCGTCGCCGATCGTCGAGCTGTGTTTGTAAAACCGTTCCTTGACTTTTTCGGAGCGACCGAACTTGAAAACCTTCTTACCGTTCTCACGCATGGTCGTGTCCACGAGATACAGGCAGGCGAGATCGTTGGGAACAAGCTTCATGAAGGCTTCAAGGAACGACTTGTCGACCTTGCAGAGCGTCGACAGCATCTCCTGTTTCTGCTCCACAGTGCCATACGCCAGCGTGAAGACTTGCTTGTAAACCCAATCGCGAAACTCATTCGCCAGGGGCGAGCGCGTGTTGTGAAGCGCATGCATCAACCCTGCGAAAGTCAAATAGATATCTTGACTGTTGTGATACGCTCGTTTCTGCTCTTGTGGAGAATGAAGGTCGTGCTCTTGTAGAGAGGTGTCACTCTTTCGGGGGTGTTCTTGATTAGAGTGGTCACTCGCGGCACGTTGTAAGTTTTTGTAGGTCTCTGGAACTTGCATGGTGAACCATACGAAATCTACACCTTCGTGATAAGAGGTGTCTGTACGCTGAATCGTATCCACGAAGCACTCACTGACGAATACCCGCCCCACATCCTTCGCCTTGAAATAAATGCCCTCCATGGTGCGCTCGCCACGCATCTCAACCTGGTAGCGCTCACCGCTCTTGTCCACGAAGAACGCGAGATCCTTGTCTTTGATCACAGGAGGCGCGAGAGGGTACGAGTTCTCCTTCGCGATCTTGAGCAGTCGCATAATATGCTCGTTCTTCTTCACCCAAAGGCACATCGGATTTGGGCGCGTACGACGGCTTCGCTTTCAATTCGCTCTTCTCCACGTTCTTCTTGGTCACAAAGATGACTTGAAGATTCTCATCTGAGATGAAGCGCTTCACAGATCGCTTGTAGCGCTTGGAAAAGTACGACTTGAACGCTGGGAACTTGAAGAGCAGGTCAATGTTCACATAGATCTCGTCTTTCAACTGGATTTCGTACTCCACGAGCTCGTCATTGTCTTCGACTATCTTCATGCGCTTGGTTTCGCTCTCGCTCGCCGCTACGCTGGAACGCTTGCTTCTCATGGTGTTTGCGACTCTTAGCATGAAGATTTTGCCAAAAGTGCGCCAGACTGCCAGACTCATGACCATCACTCTCTGTTTTTTGCAGCAACATTCGGTTGAAAAAACCTGGCTATTCATTTGTCTTGTTCCTTGGTTTATGTTGACGCCTGAGCAAACAAGAGTGAGAATAAGATGCTTCGCACCTCGTTCCATCCTTCTTGTGCGGGTGCATCGAGGGCTTTTGCTCGAAAGGTACACAAACATGTGGTGCCTGTGCGTAATTACGTTTTTTACGTTTTAGTCGTAGCGATGCCGTTACAGTCTAATCAAACATACATAATGGAATATACTTATAATATAAGGTGACATTCGGGGGGGAGGGGGGGGGGTAAATGGCCTTTTATTTGTATTTATCTTTGTATAGAAGCCTGATAGTTTATAGGGTGACATTCTCACTGTAAATCTTTTTGTAATGTGGTCCACAAATATTTGTTTTGATGTGGTCCACAAAGCGAAAGAAGAAAAACGCCTATCCATGAGTGACCAAGAGCAGCAGCAGATGTCTCGCAAGATGCGCACTCCGAAGATGATTCGAGACTTTCTCGTCGAGACCGTATCCAGAATCTCGAAGGCGAACGCGATCGCGCCTAAGTATGCTGGAGACAACTCAACAACAGCTTAATACTGCGCACGCGCTACTGGCCACCGAACAGAAGGGTCGTGATGCTCTTCAAAAAAAGCTGGATCAACAACGCCAGGCTGCTGAAGAAAAGCTGAATCAGGAACGCCAGGCTGCTGAAGAAAAGCTGGATGCTCTTCAAAAAAAGCTGAATCAGGAACGCCAGACTGCTGAAGAAAAGCTGGATGCTCTTCAAAAAAAGCTGAATCAGGAACGCCAGACTGCTGAAGAAAAGCTGGATGCTCTTCAAAAAAAGCTGGATCAACAACGCCAGGCTGCTGAAGAAAAGCTGGATGCTCTTCATAAAAGCTGAATCAGGAACGCCAGACTGCTGAAGAAAAGCTGGATGCTCTTCAAAAAAAGCTGGATCAACAACGCCAGGCTGCTGAAGAAAAGCTGAATCAGGAACGCCAGGCTGCTGAAGAAAAGCTGAATCAGGAACGCCAGGCTGCTGAAGAAAAGCTGGATGCTCTTCAAAAAGCTGAATCAGGAACGCCAGACTGCTGAAGAAAAGCTGGATGCTCTTCAAAAAGCTGAATCAGGAACGCCAGACTGCTGAAGAAAAGCTGGATGCTCTTCAAAAAAAGCTGGATCAACAACGCCAGGCTGCTGAAGAAAAGCTGGATGCTCTTCATAAAAAGCTGAATCAGGAACGCCAGACTGCTGAAGAAAAGCTGGATGCTCTTCAAAAAAAGCTGGATCAACAACGCCAGGCTGCTGAAGAAAAGCTGAATCAGGAACGCCAGGCTGCTGAAGAAAAGCTGAATCAGGAACGCCAGGCTGCTGAAGAAAAGCTGGATGCTCTTCAAAAAAAGCTGGATCAACAACGCCAGGCTGCTGAAGAAAAGCTGGATGCTCTTCAAAAAAAGCTGAATCAGGAACGCCAGGCTGCTGAAGAAAAGCTGGATGCTCTTCAAAAAAAGCTGAATCAGGAACGCCAGGCTGCTGAAGAAAAGCTGGATGCTCTTCAAAAAAAGCTGAATCAGGAACGCCAGACTGCTGAAGAAAAGCTGGATGCTCTTCAAAAAAAGCTGAATCAGGAACGCCAGGCTGCTGAAGAAAAGCTGGATGCTCTTCAAAAAAAGCTGAATCAGGAACGCCAGGCTGCTGAAGAAAAGCTGGATGCTCTTCAAAAAAAGCTGAATCAGGAACGCCAGGCTGCTGAAGAAAAGCTGAATCAGGAACGCCAGGCTGCTGAAGAAAAGCTGGATGCTCTTCAAAAAAAGCTGGATCAACAACGCCAGACTGCTGAAGAAAAGCTGGATGCTCTTCAAAAACAGCTGAATCAGGAACACCAGGCTGCCGAAAGAAAGCTGAATGCTTTACAGGTCAAACTGGAGAAAGATCGGATCGCTGCAGCAAAGAAGCTCGTGAGAGAAGTCAATAAAGTCAAGAAGGATTGCGCCGAGAAAATTGCCAAAGCTGAAGGAAAAGTCGATGAGGAACGTCGTTTCAGTCGGATGTATAGCAACAAGGTGACGAGTGCTATTGAGAATATTGCTGATGGGCTCACCACCGCTTCGCAGCGTGCCTTCCAGCTACATAATGGCATTAAGGCACTGAACCGCCCTCCTATGGGCTTCATGGCGCCAGTTGTCCAACACAACGAAAACGACGATACTGCGAAGGCATTCATTCCTTCAACGATGAATGTGATCTACGTAACTTCGGACACATATGAAGGACTGTTGCAGCTGATCGAAGACGAGGGTCGCTTGCAAATTCCTGGCGTGAAGGCTGTCCCGATTGGCATACCTGAAGACGTCGCCACGGTGAAGCAGATGATAAAGAACGCAGGCAACGAACTGCTGGAGAAGAAGCGCAGTCGCGAACCTGAGTCCGAGGACACTGTGGGTAGTTTTCTTTCTTTTTTGTTTTGCTCACCTGACATGTCATTGTTGCACAGATAGACCACGCCCGCATCGCTTTCGAAGATGAACTATGCTGCTGGTCGAAAACGGATGAAACGATTTCATACGAAACCGTCATGACTGTCGTGGTTGAAAATGCTAACAACTTCGTGGACGGATTTTTCGTTCTACAAATCCGGCGCCTCTCCAACCAGAGCAAAGACGCTATTAGCAAGATTCACTACATCAAAGAGTGTGTCGATAGCGCTGCCAAGATCGACTTGGACATATTGCGCATGGAAACACCCGAGAGCAGTCCATACAGCACTCCTCTCATCACCTACTGAGTGACTGCTGATGGTAATTCCCAAAATTGTTCAAACAACACTCATCGCCAACTAAGTACCGTTATTAGCTCCCAAGTGTATAAATTTCCGAGTAGCACAAAAAATGAAAAAGATGTGATTTTTACGTGTATTCTGATGCACCTTGGTAAACGTGTGATTCACACCAAAGCTGGTTGCAATATTGTATGATTTCTCCATTGACTGCATCTAGTTCACTCGTAAATGTTTTGTAATACTTGCTAGTTGGTGGCTACAACTCCATGTGATCTATGTATCGACGATGTGTGTATATTAACCACGTCAGTCGCAATAGCGGAGCTGTGTCCAATTTGTTATTGATATAGAGTTTGCGAAACATTTGCAAGTATTCGAAATAATCATCTGATTGTTTTCTGTAGCAAATACTCACGGGCTGAACGCAAAAAATATTGTACAGTTGGAACGCAAGTTCTGAGATATTCATTGTTTATATTATTAGGCTTTAAACGCCATATAAAATTGATCCTAGTCAAGTGAAATATACAAGACATTCCTGATTTCTGTTCGATTTGAACTGAACTTGGAACCGAATGCCCGCAAAGGTCAAATCTGTTAAAGCCTCAAAGGCTGCTGCGGACAAAGCAATTGCTGACAGTTACCAGCATCTATCCGATCTGGAACATGTGTTAGTTCGCCCTGATACTTACATTGGGAGTAGTGCTCTTGTTGAGGACAACATATTCATCGCCGATATTGACTCGGAGACTCCGCATATTGTAAAGAAGAAGATTGAATATGTTCCGGGACTCATCAAGATTTTCGATGAAATCATACTCAACGCTTATGACCAAACAGTTCGTGATGGGACCGGATGCACCAGCATTCGCGTTGATATTGATCAAGCCACTGGCACAATCTCGATCACGAATAATGGTCAAGGTATTCCCGTGATCAAGAAAGATGACATGAATTGTTACATTCCAGAAATGCTTTTTAGCAATTTGCGTACATCGAGTAACTACGATGATGCAGATTCGAAGAAACGTATTACTGGAGGCAGAAACGGTCTGGGAGGAACCATGGCCGTCATCTTCTCGAAGTCATTCACTCTTGAAACAATCGATGAAGAACGGAAGAAACGCTATGTTCAGTCTTGGACGGATAACATGTCCATGAAGACCGAACCTGTGATCAAAACAGTTCGATCGAAAGCTCCTTTCACGAAGATTACTTTCGTGCCGGATCTTGCTCGCTTCAAGTTGGAATCACTGTCTGATGATCATGTCATGTTGATGAAGAAGCGCTTGATTGATATCGGATTTGCTACTCATTCTCATGTTAAGACATATTATGATGGCAACTTGATTTCGATCAAGAAGGCGAATGATTATATGAAACTCTATGATCACCCCGAAAACGAGAAGTTCATCGTCGATGATACCAACGAACGTTGGACTGTAGGAGTTGTTTTGTCGAACAACGGATTCCAGCATGCCTCGTTTGTAAACGGTATTCATACCATACTTGGTGGAACGCATGTGGATCACGTGGTGAATCAGATCACGAAACTCATAGGCGACAAGATAAAGAACAAGATCAAGAATATTACTATCAAATCTTCTGATATTAAGAACAAGATCTTTGTCTTTATCCGCGCAATCATTGAGAACCCTGTGTTTGATTCGCAAGCAAAGGAAACACTCAAAATGAGTAAGAAAGACTTTGGCAGCGAATTTATAATGAGCAAGGATTTCAGTGAGCGTTTGCTTAAGTCTAGCATTTATGCTAGCATGACCACAATTGCTGACACAAAGGAACTGAAAGATCTCGAAAAGACTAGTGGTGTTAAGAAAAGTCGTCTGAATGACTTGCCCACGCTTGAAGATGCAGCATTTACTGGAACGAAAAAAGCTTTAGAATCACGATTGATTCTCACTGAGGGGCTATCGGCTCGCACGTTTGCGATTTCAGCATTCAATGTGATAGGCCGTGATCGATTTGGTGTGTTTCCGTTGAAAGGAAAACTATTAAACGTTCGAAATGCAACGCGTTCGAAGGTGGCGAACAACGATGAAATCAAGAACATTGTTCGCATCGTTGGCCTGAAGTACGAGCTAGCGTATGAACAGGACGCGGACATGAAATCCCTGCGGTATGGAGGTATTATTTCACTAACCGATGCTGACCTAGATGGGTATCACATCAGTGGATTGATCTTGAATTTCATTCATCACTTCTGGCCTGCCCTTCTTGCACGTGGCTTCCTCAGCTTTTGCATCACACCAATTGTTAAAGTGACAAGCGGATCGAAACTCCTGGAGTTTTACACTTTACAGGATTACGAAGCATGGCAAGAGAAGAAGACAAAGGGCAAATTCACTGCGAAGTACTTTAAGGATCTGGGAACATCTACAGCTAGTGATGCTCGAGAAGCATTGAAGAACATTGATCAAAAGTTAATTGCATTCAAACGCGACGAGCAGTGTGACGAGTCAATTTCCTTGGCTTTCAACGATAAGCGCGCAGATGATCGTAAGCAGTGGTTGATGACAGGATACGATCCTTCGCTCAACATCGATCGTGGCGAGCGATCAGTCGATTCGTCAGACTTTATCCACAAAGAACTCATCCATTTCAGCAGATATGATTGCACTCGCTCTCTTCCATCTGTAATAGATGGACTCAAGCCAAGCCAGCGTAAGATCATCGCTACGGCAATGATGTGTGCCGTTAAGGATGAAATTAAGGTCGCCCAACTTGCCCCGAAGTGTGCAGAGCGGATGCAGTATCATCACGGTGAAGTATCGCTGATGGGAGCAATCGTTAATCTTGCTCAGAATTATGTGGGCTCGAACAATATCAACTTGTTGAGGCCTATCGGACAGTTTGGATCACGAATGTCTTTAGGGAAAGATGCGGCGTCGCCGAGATACATCTTTACTCAAATGGAACCGATCGCGATGAAACTATTTGACCCACGTGATAACGCATTGCTAACATATCTGACCAGTGAGCAAAAGGAAATTGAGCCAGAATGGTTTGCTCCAGTGTTGCCCGTTATTCTCATCAACGGGACCCATGGCATTGGTACAGGTTTCTCGAGTGATGTGTTGAACTACAATCCTGTTGATATTGCCAACTATATCAAGTTGAAGTTGATGAAAAAAACTCCCGAGCGCAATATCTTTCCTTGGTACAAGGGGTTCACAGGTGAGATCGTGCAAGTTGCACAGAACAGATTCACAGCATACGCGAGATGGACCTTCGATACCAAGAACAGGATTTTACACATTACGGATCTGCCCATCACTGTTTCGACCGATAGTTACAAGATGTTCTGCGAAGATCTCTTGAAGGAGAAAGATAGCCCACTTGATGACGTGTTGTACAATAACACCGATACAATTGTGGATTTCAAACTTGTCTTCAAGAAAGATGAGTTCGAAACATGGGCGAAAATGGATCGCGAAGACCTAGTAGACAAGATGAGACTTAAACTGGCCAAGAAGCAAGTACTATCGACAAGTAACATGTGCCTCTTTGATTCGAACGGATGTATCAAGAAGTATTCTGACGTATACGAGATCATTGATGAATATTATCACGTGCGTCTCGAGTTGTACGGTGCTCGCCGTGAAGCGATCATAGAACAATTGCGCTATGAAATGATGATTCTGTCGAACAAAACAAAGTTCATCACCATGGTCAAAGCCAGTAAAATCGATCAACGAAAGATGTCTGAGGCATTGCTGCTAGCTGCCTTAGAGAAAAACTTTAAAGCGGACCCTCGTGCTTCAGGAACTGGACTATCTAGATACGAGTATCTAGTTAGTATGAGCTATCGTAGCTTCACCGACGAGAACGCAACTCGCATGAAGACACTTGTCAAGAAAAAGGAAAAGGAGTTGAAGCTCATTGAAGCAACTACCGCTCAGCAGATGTGGATCGATGATATCGATGCCATTGTGGATATGTTTGACTAAGTTGTCAGCAAACGCGCTAGTATACGCATGCATATATTCATTTTTTTTTATTGCAAAGCATACGTCCTCACTTTTGTGTAAAGTCCAAAGTACTGAAGTGCGCAACAGAATTTTTTTATACATCATCTATCTAACTCTAACACAAAAAATATTTTTTCTTCTGGTCCGATGCTCAGAGATTATTTCAAATATTGACGGTGCCGGAACTCGTAATTGATATGCACTGTGCATTTTATGTAGCGCTGCCAAATCTTGATAAGGGATAATATAGATAACACAATGCTTGTTCAACTACAGCCGCATCAACAGGCTACTTTAGATTATTTTCTTTCAAGTCCAAATCGCGGCATCTTAATTTTACATGGTACTGGTAGTGGGAAAACATTAACCGCAATTGCTATCGCTGAGCATCTGAAGCGGTATCGTGAGTGTATAATCTTGGCTCCTAAAAGTTTGGAAGACAATTTCCTCAAGGAGCTTAAACGATACGGAGCCAAATCAAACCGATACCGGTTCATCTCTTCTAATGCGTCAAACATGATTGATAAACTAGAAACTACAACAGATGCGTTTACCGGAGTTGAAGTAAAATCATTACAACTTGATAATAAACTTATCGTGATGGACGAATTTCACCGCCTTGGTGTTGCAATGACGAATGGTAGCAAGAATGCTACCGCGCTTTACGATATGTTGATGACCGCAAAGAATTGTAAAATTATTATGCTGACAGCATCAGGTATCGTGAACAACCTTTACGAAATGGTTCCTGCACTTAATATTTGCAAGGGTCCCATCAAGACAGAGGACGGAGAATGGACAACGCTACTACCAGAATCATCAGAGGATTTTGAACGTTATTTCATCGATACAAAGCGCATTAAACTAAAAAACATCGATAAGCTTCAAGCGCGTATCACGGGACTGGTATCATACAAGGGAGATCTCTTTGAGCGCGAGGTGCTAGGATTTTACCCAATGATGAAGGCTACTATTAAGAAGGAACATTACCCTGATCGCTTATCAATAAAAATCGAAGCTGTTCGTATGAGTAATCAGCAGTGGGGAGTATACGAGCAAGCTCGAAAGAAAGAACGGTTGGAAACTCGTAATGCTATCGTAGGTAGTGGATGGACAAAGGGTGAGAGAATCGTTCTATTGCCAAAGCACAAGGATGAATTTGAAAAGCTAAGCAAAGCTGAGCTGGAGTATGAACTCAAATCTGGTGGAGAGCTGAAGAAAACGTCTCTATTTGGTAAAAGCACATCATATCGAATTAAATCACGCCAGCTAAGCAATGTGTATCAACCAGACAACATCAATATCAATGATGACATAGGAACATATTCTCCAAAGATCAAAGCTATTGGAGATAAACTGAAACCCGGAGTTAAAACTTTGATATATTCTAATTTCCTCGAAGCTGGTATTAAGCCCATGTCAACCTACCTTGAACATATTGGATATAAACGATATGTACCAGGAGAAAAAACAGACAATGGTATTCATGGTTACTATGGTGAATACTCTGGTAAAATCTCCACTGAAGATAGAACAGACACATTAAAAGAGTATAATAAACCAGATGGGCCCCTTACTGTGTTATTGATCTCCTCTAGTGGAGCAGAAGGCCTCAGCACCAAAGGAACCCGTGTGGTAGCAATAATGGAACCCTATTGGAATTGGGAAAGATCATTACAGGTCATGGCTCGTGGTATTCGTTATCGTTCTCATGATCACCTTTCTGAAAATGAAAGGGACGTTCAAGTGTATATTTACATCGCTATTCCACCAAAGGATGTGACTCCAACAGAGAAAACATCCGATGCTTATTTGTGGACTACCGGTATAGCCAAATATGAAATAAATCAAGAGCTTATCAAACTTATGGCTAGTTCATCTATCGAATGTTCTCAATTTAATCGAGTTACTAATTTCAAATGTTTTACATGTACTCCGCGGAATGGATCTCCACTTTTTCTTAATGATTTGAACAAGGATATGCAATATCCTTTACCATGTAATCGCGATACCAAGCCTTTAAATGCTAAGGAATTCAAGCTTAATGGAAGCCTCTACTATATCACTGATACCAAGCGCATATTTACACAATCTGAGAACGGTGAGTATAATGAAATTACTGATATAGATATCAAGGATTGGGTGTTATCACGAATTCCAGCATCCTAAAAGTTATATTTAAGATATAGCTTGAACATGGAATATAAAAAAAATATGTATTATCGACGCTTCGTGCTTAATAACTTGATATCACTTTCCGGAATGGAGCACGCTTTTCGGTCAGGATACATCAAATTGAAAAACCCTCCCAAACACGATCACATATTTTTACTTACCCCTGAAATGCTTCAGCTCGCAAACGAAGCAATAATGAGAGAAGACATTTCTGAAATAGAATGGAACTATATATTATAGATATCACATGAACGATTACCACGCTGAATAAAAAATAATCGAGATACTTAATTTAAGCTTTGATGCACAACGGAGAAAAAAAATAAACCTTCAAGTGGAAGCACTCAAAACTATCAAAACGTAAAAAAATGAAACAAGGCCGCTGACTGAAAATGTCCAGACATGGTTGCCGGTATTGGTGACAGCAGCGGCAAAAGTAAAAGCAACTCGTGGTTGCGTTTGTCATTGTAACTAATGTTTTTTTATTACCATCCATTGAAGAGTAGTTTGTTGTAGTCCATTAAATCAACATATTCGTTGTAACGATCGACGATAGTGCGGCTATTATCTTCAATAAGATCTTGGACTTTGATTGTGAGTTCATCGTTATTATACAGCACTTTGTTCAGAGCGAGTTCCATCGTGCTGAGACGATGTATCAGTGGATAGAATCGTTTATGAACGAATTTATACAGTTGAGAACCGCTACAGGAGGACGTATGCATATACGTGCAATCCTATGTAATTCACATACGTCTCTTTATACGTTAGCATGCGTATAAATACACAACATAGGTGCCAACGTACTTACTTAGTATAATATCTGTAGCTATACTATACTAAAATTGTTCTTATGGTTACGCGATCGATTTAATTGGGAATGCAGTGTTGATTACATATCGTAAGATATTGTATGCTGCATTCTCATCACGGTCGGCGGTATAACCACATCCAGAACAGTGATAGATCTTTTGGCTCTCAAGATCCATTTTATATCTGTTACAGTGACCACACGTAATGCTTGTGTATTCTTCGGTACAGACAATTACTGGTTTATGCAAGATCTGACATTTAGAAAGTAAAAGTTCACGAAACTTAAAATGGTTTAAGCTTAATAGTGTATCATTGATTATCATAATAAGCAACTATCAAGTTAGTATATACTAAATAGTATACAAAAAACTACCTAGTATTATTCATCTTTACGAAGAATTTCATTAACAGTTTTAGCCCTTCGTCTCGTTTTCTTTTGTTTCCGTTTCGTTCGAGGTCGTTTTCATTGGTTCATTTTCTTCCATTTCTTCATTTTTAACAACGCGTCTTTAATAAAATCTGTGAATTTTTCTTGAGTTGCTTGTTCTTTTGTTTTTTCAGAATCTAGATTCAAATTTTGTTCAAGGATATCGCAGGCATCAACATGGGTTTGATCTGTTTCGCTTTCTACATCTTCTCCTAACAACACAGATTTTTTAAATTCTTGAAATCGTTCTTTTTCGTGCTGTTTCTTGATTCTATCGTCATCATATATCTTATGATGAATGTGTTCTGTGAGAACAACGAACACTTCGCGTTTGCTTTTCAACTTCTTTAGATTTTTAATTGCTTTATCAATGTCCAATAAACATAATGCACTGATGTAATCATTAACGCCAATCCAGTCTGAAACTATCTCATGTGAGTACGGAAATTCTGATTGTAATGCTTCTACCGATTGTAGGTCTTGATTACAAATATTGACGAGATATTTAAATAGTATTAAGTTTTCGTCTTCCATGATTTTTATTTATATAGTATAGGGTTATATCAGAAGCAAGCAACAGCCAGTTACACTTTTTTTCAAAGAATCAAATGCCGATATCTTTGAACAACTTTGAGTACCAGCATCATTGCTACCTTATGAGCAATGCTCCAAGATATCCGTTGTTATCTCCACATACCATGTATCGTTTACCATTGGGTTCATTAGTAAATATGATGGATGACCTGAATCGAATGGATGAGACTGAAGCATATTTTGCGCAATACGACGGATTTGAGGACTTTGTGTATCGCGAGTATGAAAATCTTGGTTGCAGGAAAGGAATCGAAATACTATTAACTGCTCTCAACAGTAATCCAAACGCGCGCTCTTTTCTCCGTAATAATCGTCGACACATCAAATGGAATATTCTTTCAAGGAACCCAAATGCGATCGACTTACTGGAAGACTTTTATGATCGCCACTTTCGTCGTAAAGGCATACCCCTTATCATACCTATTGGTTTATCACGGAACGCCAATGCTGTTCATATTCTTCAAGAACACAAAGAACAAATTGATTGGCACGAATTATGCTACAACATAAATGGAATTCAGTTTTTCCAAGAAAATTTAGACAAGATCGACGTATTAAATGCGCGCGATTGGAACGTTCTCTGTAGCAATCCTAATGCAACAGATCTAATCATTAGCCATTTTGATAAATTGCCGCTATACGTCATCGATAATGGTCTTTGGATAAATGAAAACCTCATGGATATATTGATTAAGCTTTATGAGAAAAGCAAGAGATTGAAGATTAATTCCGAATGGATAAATGCGATTTTAGAAAAAAAAAAAACACCGTGGAGTACGACTACAAAACTATTAAATCGGATCGCATGCAGATCAATTGAGTTGCGTTATCGTCCCATATTTATTCGCAACTGGATTGAGTCAGGTAAAGACCTTGAAGACTTTGAGTAATAGTATTTTTATACAATTGAACCAATAGCCTCAACTATTCTATGAATATAAATTTCGAGAACTCCCACAACAGTATATCTTAGTTCTAAAATCGACAAGTTGAGCATTAAGATATAAATGGCTTTATTCAAGATGGGTGACTGTAACATCTGTGCTGGAAAGATGAACCGCACTACGCGCAAACCTATCACTTGTACGAAGTGTTTTTCTGAATGCTGCCGCTCGTGCTTCACACGATACATATCGGAGCCACCTCACTACTTGCAGTGTATGTACTGTAACAGCGACATTGATCATGATATGATATTTACAACGTTGCCTCAAGCCTTCATCAATAAAAGGTTTTACGCTATCCTTGGAGAGATGTATTATGCAGCGGAAGAAGCATTTTTTCAAGAAGATTATCTCCATATGGAAATGAGTAATCTCAATAAAACCTTGTAAGAGAAAGAAAACAACTAAATAATGCCGACTCGCGTGAGAAGCGGCGTAAGCTGATATTGGAAGAGTTTGAGCTGGATGAAGATTTAAAATAGTTAAAAAACAAACAAGTGATGGAAAATATCAAGTGTATCAATCCAGATTGTAATGGATATCCAGATATACGTGCAGATGGGATCGCTAACTGTGTGTTATGTAACTGGAAGATATGTGCTAAATACTGTGGCATGCGAATTCTTGACTCTGAGGATCATAGATGCAATCCGGATACGATAGCATCTATCAAAGAAGTCACTGAGACCTCTAGAGCTTGCCCTGGGTGCTCTGTGCGCATTGTTCGAACAGATGGATGCAATCAAATGTTCTGTACTAAGTGCTTCACATTATTTGATTGGGATACTATGGATATCGAAACTGGATGGCGTCATAACCCCGATTATTTGGATTGGGTTGGGTTAAACCAAGACCGAAAGGATGAAGTTAATGCGAATGCTGGACCAGATACTTTTGATGCATACAAAGTCATTACGACACTACACAAAACAAGTGGCTGGTTATTTGCGTTTTAACCATATCATTTACATAAAGATTTTACTTGCGCAGAATTTGCTAAGCGCATGAATATACTGTCCAAATACGTGGCGGTTCTATACTGCTACAGAGATTGGTTACGCGCTTGTTCAAACAAACATCAATTAAAACACCACAGTCATCACCGTTTTACTTGCCACAAAGCGCGCATTAATTTCTTGTCAAAACAAATTGACGAAGCTACTTTCAAAAGTCGAATCGGAAACATCGTGTTTCGTATGAAGTATGATAACCGAGTCAACGAATGCTTTTTACCGCTTAAAGGGCTAGTACAAACACTTTTGCAGTTGGGTCAGCAGCTACAGCGAAATCCCAAGTCTTCCATGCTTTATGAACAATTTTACAAAACTATTCTATTGTTCTTAAATTCGCTGGATGAGTGTAGAAACAAATATTGTAATCTACAAACGCTGTATAAGAAGCGGCTCCATGAATTTGTTTCTCCTGTCCGCAACGCAGATGGTAACTGGGCTTACAAAGGTGACAAACCCCAAACACTTTCCATTCGATACGACCCAACAAAAATGACTGTAGCGATATACATTAAAGACGTATGAATATGGGAGTTTGTTAGCTATCCAAATTGATAAGTTTTCTAGCCAATATACACACCCATGAGCGTTGAAAAGAGTTATGACGTCACTTTAAAGTTGACCATTGATGATGTTGGGACATTCCAATCGATTCGACTACTCAAGTCGAAGTCCAAGTTATCAGACGATATCTTAGAACGTTTGAATAAAGTTTTACGAGGTTCACTGGTCCCTGTTGAACCACCAAGAACTACAGTTGCTATAGGCAATGACGCCGAGCAAAACATTTTGAACTATCTGCTCAGCATTAGTTCGGTTAACATCGACTTCAGAGTATTGGATGTTAGTAATAAGGCGGGGCATGGTGATATTGTAGTGATCCATCATGATAAGCAATTTTGTGTGGAAGTTAAATCTTACTCCAAGCCTGTACCAATGAAAGAAATTGACAAGTATCATAGATCGTTGGCTTTATCCGAATATCACGGCGGTATCTTGATTCAAATCAATAATCATGGTTTCTGTCGCGAATCAAATCTTACTTCGCCGATGGATTTGCGTATTGTGGATGGGAAACCATCCGCGTATCTGACCGGCACTGAACCAGCGCTGATTTATCCTATAATCAATATCCTAATGATGCACATGAATATCAACCAGGATATCGATAAAAATGAATTGGAGGCGAAATGCAAAGCGTTGCTCTCAATTAATGAGAAACTAGTTGATTTACGATCCGCGATAGAGGCGCAGAAGAAAGCCATCACTCGGATGGAGACAGCAGTTAAAAGCATTGCCTATCTGACTATCGACGATTAAAAAAATCAACTATTTTTTTATACTATTTTTTGCATTTGAAGTATAGGCATAGCGCAAAGGTTCCGCTAATACTTACAATAATAAATAGCATAGTCATGATAGCAATTGTGATATCAGGGTCAATATGATATATCTGGCCTTTGACAAAATAATGTCCGAGCACCAGAAGTACAATAATACATACTATAAAGCATGTAGTTAGCTTCTGAATAGTCGACATTACTATCTATATTATAATGATAGATGTTCAATCGTGTATGCGTTGTCTTTGATCATACGTATCTTAGTATTGTTGCTATCATGAACATGCATCGTGCCAACAACCGGATATAAATGCAGGTGAATAGTGTTACCATTAAACACAGGATTAATCTTGGGTAGTGGTTTGGTGGTCGATATTTTAATTCTATGACTTCTTGTCGCTAATACTGATTGATATTTGAATACCATGATATCATCATAAATTACTTTAGCTAATTTGATATCAATAATCTGTAGATGTGTATTGTCTATCAACATATAATATTGATTTGCATCTTGGGTCTCAATCTTCCAATAACCCTGTAGCGTTGCCTCCGCGGATACAGTCTGATAATATTGAAATGCCCCCGTGCAGCTGCCAATTGCAATGAGTATTATAATAATAACAATCAGTAACTTTTGAAGAAAATTGATCATAACTGCCATTTATATAATATTAGTATAAAGTATGTTTAATGAAAAGCGTCTGAGAATACGTGAACGCGTTGGAGTTACCTACATGACTAGGATTACCAACCTAGATTTTACTCCTAGTGAGTAGGACTCCGCGACGAAAGTTTTTGCCAGTAAAAAAAGATATTGAGTTGTCTTCGGTCGTTTCTTCACTTGAGTTCCCGCTTCTTTAATTATCTTTTAATAAGATAGTTATTTAGCTGACCATCCTGAACGAAGAACGCATAGAAGTATATATGTAGGCCAGACTGTGTATATACCTATGGATGTGTAGCTAAGTGGTAAAGCGCCCGTCTTATCAACGGGAGACCGCGCGTTCGATCCGCGCCACATCTAAGAAAATCTGGACAACTTTTTTTGCTATCAAATTTGTTGATCTGATGCGTGGTCAATGCACGTTATCAGCAGACCAAGATAAAAACGTGTTGGGACATTTGATTTTCGAATGTTCCTAATACGTCGAAACCTCAAATGTTCCGAGAACATGGAAAGCAGTAATGACGAGTATGAGCGCAAAATTTTCATTCGTTAAGTTAAAATGTAAAATTGCATGTCCCGGTCACTTGTTTTCAGCTCCATGAAATCAAACTTGAGACTGCGGAAACCTTCATTTATTCCGAGTCTGAGTCGTCCGAGTCATCGTAGTCTTCCCTGCTTTTTCGCCATTTCTTTTTACTGAACTTGCTTGGGATTGGTGATTCCGAGTCCGAATCATCCGAGTCATCGTAGTCTTCCCTGCTTTTTCGCCGTTTTCTTTTACTGGACTTGCTTCGAATTGGTGGTTCCGAATCCGAGTCATCCGAGTAATCGTAGTCTTCTTTGCGCGTTTGCCGTTTTCTTTTACTGGACTTGCTTCGAATTGGTGGTTCCGAATCCGAGTCATCGTCTTCTTCTTTGAGTGTTAGCCGATTTTTTGGACTGAACTTGCTTAAGGCAGCCTTTGTCTGCTCCTTCTTGATCTTCTTCCTTGGACTTTGAAAAGCAGCAGTATCGTGTTCACGTTTGAATTTGCGCTTCTTGTCCTGCTTTTCATGCTCCTTCTTAATCGTTTGTGCTTCACGCTCCATGACCTTTTTCTCCACATTAAGTTCATAGAATGGATGTTTCTCCAGCTCGTATAAGTACCAAGCACGACATGGTTGTGCAGCATCAATCTCTTTCAAACATTCGTTCAACTGATCCGAATTTAAAGCCGGTTCTAAATTCCATTCCAAGCATTCTTTCCTTAGGAACGGGATAGCTGGATCCAAAATTACTTCTGGAGGAAGAATCTTCTTTTCCACCAATTTTCCCACGCTTCTCGTGAGATATTCCCATTTTTTCCGTAAAAGGTTGGTCCGCTCCAGGCGGCTATTATAATAGTGTTCCATGGGGGCTTCCGTGGAAAATAATTTCTTGGTTGCTGTCGTGTCATCTTCTTCTGCTGTAACTGATGATTTCCTCTTGAGTGGTTTGTTGGTTTTCACATAAATGTAATGCAGCCTTTCAAAGGCTGCCGCAACCATAAAAGGAGACCTTAGTTCTTTGGCGTATTTGAGAAATTTGTTGTACTCATCACAGTCCTTGGATGTATAATTCTTGGAATCCAAGGGTTCCATTTGGAACAGGATTGGTGAAGGCAACTTTTTCACAAGATTTTTAATAAATTGGGGCCATTTCCACTTCGATACGACATTATCTGAAACGTTTGTATCAGGAAAATTGCAAAACTTCTTCCAACACTTCGGATCGATTTCCACAAAAGGTTGCTTCTTTTTTGATTTGGGAGACTGCATTCTCGACAAGCATTTATCAATCAAATCTTTTGCTCGTTTGGACTCGTTTCCCCAATACACGTTAATGCTTGCGTTAATTCTTGTTCCATGTGAAAAGTTCTCGGTTTCTGGGTCAATGGTCGAGTCATTTTCTTCCAGTGCCATCATCGCGGTTTTCAGCATCGCACCATGTTTCGCAGGTCGGGTCATTACATCGTGATTAGAATTCTCAAAAACTGCAATTAGTGCTTTAGTGGTCTTTGTCATCTTCGTAGTAAAATCCTCCAAGGATTCTTGAATCTTGTGAACGTCCTTGGCAATATTGGCGATATTCTCCTGCATCTTCTTCGTAACATGGATATGCGAAGGTGTTATCAGGTCCACAGGAGTAACTTGCACCCCCGTCTCCTTCGTTTCTTGCTCCTTTGTTTCCGTTTGCACTTGCTCTTCCTCCTCGTGAGTTTCTTCTTGGGGCGATTGAGGTGAGTTCGATCCCGACATTGACGCGGGTATGTATTCAACTTCCCGGTCGGAGTCGGAGCCGAAGCCGGAGTTGGTTTTGCAGTTTGAATTGAAGAATGAATACAAGGCTGATATCATTTCCTTTCCGAGAAGGATTCCAACTGAAAGAAGAACAAAGTTTGGACCTTTCCCAAGGAGTGACGACAGTCTAGTCTACCAATCACGAGAAGAACCATAGAGTGACGAAGCAGCAACATCTCCCAATTTCAAACTTCAATTTGTAAGGATAAATGACAGTAGCGTCAATAGAAGAGACGTCGAGAATAAAAGAAGCATCCCAATTCCTGAAAAGTTCCAACTGTAAGGAGTAGCACCCATCGTCCCAACTGTAAGAAGAAACGCAAGAAATAATAAGAGACAGAAGAAATAATTGTTCTTAATAATATAACATGGAAGTGGACGAAAGTAGTGGCGAAGCAGCGCCATCATCTAACCTCAGAAGCCTTAATAGTTTAGGTTTATCGGAGAGAAATCTGATAGCTGAAGCATGTAAAAAGACTGAAACAACATTTACAAGATTAATCGACAACATACGACCTGACCTGAATAAGTTATTCGTGACAAAGGTAGCTAATGGACATCAGTTTGAGATTGTATCCTATATTAATGTGACGTGCAGTTATGCTGAGCTGCTGACATTATTCTACGTCAGTGAACGCCAGCAATATATTACAAATATGAAAGAGTTTTATGGAAATCAGTTTATCGATGGAGATATTCTTCATTTCTCACAACAAAAAGAAATCGTTATTAAGCGGAGTTGTTTCAAATCAATGATATCTCCCAATCGAAACTGGGTTTATATCGAACACTATCGCTATATCTCCAATGGCATTGTAATTACTGTTGATACAATCAATGGTACAGGCCGGCAAATCATTAATGGCCTGTCTGCTGCTTTATACGATTAAGATGCTTCCTTCGGCTAGTAATCTTCATCGTAATTCGGTTTACACAATTACGTTTCGTGGCAAAGTCAATAATGGCAACAGTGGTTACAAAAGACATTTAATAATTCTTGCAAAGAGTATTTGCAAAATTTCCGATATGATCACAAATCGCCAAATTTCTATTCAACGCCGCGCTAATCTATCAACGTGCATTGTCAATAACAAATATTGTATCAGTTGCGTTAAGCTAATCTTTTGTTATCGCTTACCATACTTCAAGTCTCGTTGTGATCTATGTTCGTATTATATCTGCCAACAATGCACTCACAAGCGGGTTATCTTTAACCAAACCCAGAGCGAAACGATTATTATTTGTTCTCGATGTTTGACACGACTAAAATATTGCGATTACTCTAATATCTGCGATGAGACAATGACAACACTCATCATTATTCCTGATAAAGCAGATCATGATGCTGGATCATTTATCTTTGATTATTTAAAGAAAAATAAAGAACTCGACGCAGGTGTACAGCGAATGATCAAACAGCTAATGAAGTCAGAGGCGATAGATATGAATTCCTTATACACTTATCTGACCGACCATCCTTCTCCGGAAGATTGTATTGTATCTACATCTTCATTTGCGCGTTCATATCCACTGGATATGCCAGAATTTACTAGTGAGTTAGATCGTGTTATTACTCCATTTCCCGCTAACGAGCCTGAAAGATTGGCCGCGGTCGAAAGAACAAATCCAGACAGTCTCATTCGAAATGAAGATTTGATGCGCCTATGTGAGATTGCCAATTTGGAATTTAATAACTTTACTACGGTAATTTCCATGATTGTTAATAAAAAAGTAGTTGTTTTAGCAAGTGCAGATCATTCGGTCATACAAAGTTTCGACAGGAATGAGAGCATTTGTCAACATATTGTTATGGATGGAAAGCCGCTTTTAGTGATTAATCCAGAGGCAAATATAACGTTCTACAACCTACCGCCGATTCAGGCACTTGGAATCAGGTTTTACTTCAGTGTTCCTATCTTTTCAAAGGACAACTATATCATTGGTACGCTATGTACAATCGATAAAACGATAAAGCAGGTAACGGTTTCTCAATACTCATTGATGCGCAAATTATCTGCTCTGGCATCTACAATAATAGAGGACCCAAAACGACTGGTGCAACTATAAAATTGATCATTATCGATTTCTATATATAAACGCATTCATCAACTTTCCTGAGATAACACTTTGCAAAATGACTACTCCCGTCCTTGATAACTCCGAATGCAGCATTTGCATTGAGCCATTTAATACGAAATCTCGCACTAGCATAAATTGTGTGAAATGTGACTTCACATGCTGTAAGGTTTGTTTTAAACGCTACATTACTGATCCGGATCATTTACTCCAGTGCATGCAATGCAATGTGGAATTCGATCGATCTAGTTTACATACCAGGCTTGGTAAAGCATGGAAGGCGAAGGAATATCGGGACATTCGCGAGTTTATTCTTTATGAGGAAGAAAAGTCATTATTCCCTGCTGCACAAGAAAGTATCGAAAGGGAATTGCGGATTGAGTCTTTACGAAAAGAACGCGACAACCTCGATAAGAAGTATAGCCTGATACGAAAAGAGCGATTTATTCCATTAATTGAGTTTCGGCAGTCCAAGGAGATAATAGAAGTACGTGAAGCCATCGACCGATATTCGGAATTGATAGCTAATATTGAAATTGTTGATGTCCAGTTGGAAGAGGAACGGCATAAAATTTCAGACGAGATCTATCAAATTTCTAAATTTGGTCTTGAAACGAAAAGAACTTATGTGCTAGCATGTACCGCTTCTTCATGTAATGGAATGCTTTCATCCGAGAACATCAACAAGTACGGCAATTACCAATGTTCTATCTGCAGTAACATTACATGCCGTGAATGTCGGATGCAATTAAGCGAAGAAGATCAACATGACTGTGACCCCGATATCTTGAAGACAATTCAGTGGGTGGATACATCATCAAAGCCATGCCCAAGTTGTGGGTACCTATATTCAAGATATCGGGCTGCAGTCAAATGTTTTGCACGAGTTGCCATACATCGTTTAACTGGAAAACACTTCGCATCGATAATGGAACTACTCATAATCCTCACCACGAGGAATGGCTTCGTACTACACGCAATAGATCTCGTCAAACATCAGACGTTCAATGTGGTCGTGAGCCGACGAATTCAATGAAAGAAAAGTTGTGTAATGCAATGCGGTTTGCTATAGTGCAATGGGCTGCGGACAAGCCGTCCAGTAAAACTAAAGATTCAGTTCGCTACATGAGAGAGCAAGTTACTAAGCTGTCAAATTACATCGGCTTTTCTGTCTTCCATCATGGACATACTATTCGAGAATTATCAATAGCGCGTGACAACCGCAGGGAAAGAAACCTCCGTATCAAACTTTTGCGATCCATTATTACCGAGGAAGAATTTAAGACAGCGATTCAACGGCGAGATAAGGCAAAAATTAAGCGTAACGAGTTACTCCAAGTGTGCATGACTTATCGTGATGCACTAGCTGACTTGCTGTCACCCTTTATTGACATCATTGATATCAAGAACCCTCTTATTGAAGAATGGATGCAGTTACTGAACGAAATCGTGACATTGGAAACGTATATCAATCAGTGTTTAAAAAATATTGCCAGCACATACGGCACCAAAACTTTTACAATAAGTGAACACATCCACTGAATCAGACAGCATTATTTTTTCTGTTTGATAAAACAAAAATAGCATTCATTTGAACTAATATAATGACACGAATCAAACACGGAATCATTCGTACTAGAATTCGCAATTGGGATGTAAAAGCTAGCGACAAACAGAGTGCACGTACTGCTATCCGCAAGTATTCCCAACACTTTGATTGGGAATATGTTTCAACAAAGTTAGACCTATCGGAAGACTTTATTAGGGAATTCTCTTATCTGGTTGTTTGGGGAACGAATGCTAATAACGATGGATGGATCCCTCGTAAAGCCTTGGGCATATGTGCGAATCAAACTTTGTCAGAGAATTTCATGCGAGAATTTGCGGATAGACTTGAATGGAATTCGATTTCAAAATATCAAAAATTGACTGAAGGTTTTATGGAAGAGTTTGAAGATCGGCTATGTTGGAAATATATCTCCATGCATCAAACAATGTCAATAACCTTTATAGAATCCCACAGAGATCGTATTATAGAATGCGACAATATCACACGTTGTAAAATGCGTGAGCAAGCTATGAATTTAATGGGGAAAATCTTGTCTGATACTATTGTGCGTTTTATTGGCGAGTTTCTTTAAACATAAATTTTTTTAAATATAGTTAGTTGTTTTATGACCATGTCAGTCGTTTGCGACAACTGCATGAATGCATTTGACAACCGCAGAATATACCTTAGTCATTTTCCTTGTAATAATGGCTATGGTAAATTAGCTAGAGTGGCATGCTCTCTTTGTGAAAAAGCGATTGTCAAGCGCCACATGGGTCGCCACCAAGCTAGTAAAAAGTGTCGCACAGAGCGACACAAAAACCGACGTACTCGTCATGATGACAATGACTCTGATGGCAATAATGTCTCGAAGTTAGTTGCTTCAAAATGGCAACCCGGTAATTCTCACGCATTTATGGATCAAGTGAGCACTGCGACCAGACGCATTGAGCAAGCAAGCGAAAAAATGCAATCATCTACCCAATCTCTCATTACTGGAGCGTGTGCAGTACGAACTCGCATTGATCATATCTGGGAGAAAGCAGAGAATGCTGACCGACTGAATAATACGATTGAAACCCGTATTAAAGATATGGTGGCACATTTCAACAATGCTTCCATAGATTTGGAATCGATCATAAAGACACAACGTACAAGTCTTTCCAATCTACTGAACGAGATGGCTGCTGTGGATGGAATTGTCGGTCTAAGCATCTCACCGCGTGAACATGTCTAATCCGAAGGGTAGATTTTCTTTTTGTGTGATAATATAGATAATTATGCCGTTAAGCTACTATGGAAGGAGTGGCAATAAGATTGATCGACTGCAGGTCATGGACATGGCAATCAAGGACTGGAACGTTGCTACCATTTACAATGTACAGGATGTAATTGATGTAATACTAGTATCGAGTGATCCTGATGCTATAAGCGTTAGGCCTCTGGCGTTCAAGGAATTTTCTGATTACAATGGTGCGGATTCTAGTCAAGCACGTGTCAAGAATGTGGTATGGTGCTTGGATGACGTGAAGGCTCCTATTGACACAGCTAAGTTTGATAGAGATGGTGGCAAAGGCGTTCTTAAGTTAAATAGTCGTATCAATTCTAGCCAGAATGGATGGGGCGAAGAAGATAAAAGTAAAATGATACGCGTCAATGATAGATCGAATATGTTTCACGATATGCAGCGTGCCAATAGTAAAAAAAATAACTACTATTGGCCCAATGATGCATCATGCAAATGCACACAATTTAGTGTGTTGTATGGAGATGTAGATCCGATATCAGAACTGGTGCGATACGGTTATAGGTTTGCTAGACCGGATCAGTTCACGCATCGATGCAACTGGTTACGGTTTTCGGCTAAGAATAATGTTCACGATGCTCATTTAATCGTGATGTTACTCACTGTGCCTAATCTATTGAAACAATTACGGTTTAGTAGCAACGACGAACAAACGTCTAGCCTGCGTGATACTATGGAAAATGCACAAAAGCTTACCTCTGTAAAAAACATGGTACAGGGTCTGTGTGGAGTGCTGCCGAATCGCGTACCTGATATGGCAATATTTCAAAAGGGAACTTATTACATGGGTGATTCCATATACTGTGCAAATGGCAGATATAGATTTGTTATACAACCAGACGGTAACTTAGTGATATATGATCTTAAAACCGATACAGCAACGTGGTCAACAGGGACCAACTCGGTGAAGTACATGCACCCACGGGCTATCATTAAAGACAATGGAACATTTGTGATCACTGATCAGGATGGGGGTAATGAGAAGATCATTGCGGATATGAAATTATCTAATGGAGGATACTTGGGGCTTACGAATACTGGAGATTTAACCATTCGTGATGTCAGCACTCATAAGATGGTATGGATAAGTAGATCTATACCAAAGGACGGCAGCAAACCAGTCTACACAGATTACTTCAATAGTACTGCTTTCTACTTTCCATATAAATCTGACAATCAAACTGACACGGCAATATTTTCTCCAAACCTTGCGTATAAGCTTCACTTCCAAAAAGATGGTAATCTTGTATTATATATTATACGAAACGCTAACTGGCAAAGCAACATGGTCTTCATCAACTTCTGGTAAAAACGGCACTCTTTTAAAAATCCAAGAGGATGGTAATGCCGTGATTTATAATGATAAAAACACCGCGATCTGGTCTACGGGTACTGGAAATTTAAAGAGCAGAGTCTTTTTGGCTGTCGATAATACAGGAATTGCTATACTATTTGCGAAACCAAACGGCAAGCCTATTGCGGCATGGGCCTCGAAGGACCCTAATTGGTTAGATGTGTATGCGGGTGGTGGATTGACCATTGGCAATCGCGCAGCGTACGTCGACACCAAAGCCGATGCATTGATCCTCCAGGATCTTGAACCGGCTTCCATAGACTCTAATGTATGTACATCGAGTTTCTTTAAAGACATCTATGATAAAAACTATAAACTCAAGCAACGTGTGGAATACTGTAAGCAAGGATACAATGTGATTCTGGATAACGCAGTGTGCGGAGCATTTAGCAGAGCTTCAATCATAGAAGGCGACGACGCCAACGCGACTCTGAAGGTACAAATAGATAATCATGTTAGGGATAACATATGCAATGACGGATTTGATAAGCGCTTCGGGGAGGGATCAAAGCTTCAGTCTCTTGTTAATAGCTTCTGTTCATGTGTGAAGCCAACGGGAGCTGCTCGCTCATTGCAGAATGCTACAGTTGCACCGATTTGTTACGATGATAACTGCAAGAATAGAGGATACAAAACATATGAGGATCTTTATAAGCAGGAAAAAGGATCGTGTCCATCCTGCATGTGTTCAAATGAAATTGACGCAAAGAATGTTAAGATGACAAACGTACAGCAGACGTGTCCGGTAAACTGTTTTAACCTATCGACCGGAGCAAAAACGGCTGAAGCCACTACTGCAAGCACCAGCACCACTTCCCCTAGTGCTAGTGGGAATTCAGACGCATCTACTACGAATACAGATAAAGATAAGGTAACCACTACCGATACTACCGGAGGAACTGCAACAAAATCTACATCGCTTATAATACCAACTAACGCTCAAATAACCGACGATACAAAGACAGGAACTAATTCTGCTGCTACAAATACGAATACGACTGCCATGGTTATCGCAGTCTTTGTACTGATTGCTTTAATTCTGCTGGGAGGAGCATATTTCGTTCTCAGAAAAAAGAAAATGCCAGCAACACCAATGAATATGCCCATGATATACAATAATTTTCAGTCGGGGTATCCCGTTTATTACTAAGGACACTAAGAACGTTTTATTAGTTTCCCTATGCTGGCTGTGACTTCCACAACGCGTACGCTACGTTTTTTTAGCTGTTTACTTCTATGGTAGTCATCATCTAAGTGATCTGGTAGAGAGTGTTGCTCATTGCACGTAGAAGAGTACATACATCTCGTTCAGCTTGCGTTTTCATTGAAATATATAGTTTATTGAAAAAAACAAGTGGGCATTCTCAGTGCTCTTTGTAATAAGACGTGATTTATTTTAGTAAATATAATAACAAACAAATCATCATGGGTTCCACGTCGTCTAAGACCGAGACTCCTACTGAAGTGGTTAATCGGGTTATGAATAGTATAACAACTAATGTAATAACAGAGAAATCTAATTCGGTCAGCAGCGAAAATAAACTTTCTCTTGAATGCGATGCAGATGTTGCGAAAAAAGCAAACGACGACTGTACTGCAGCAACTCAACTAGCTGTAGCAGGTGCTTACAAACTTGCTGAAGTTGTTATTAAGGACGACCCAGCCACGACAAGGGAGATCATTAAGCAGGCTCAAGAGTATAAGGCTCCAGTATGCGATGTTTGCTCATTTGAGAACATCAGTATGACTGATAACCGGTCTATCACAATTAATTCGAATACTAGCAACGATATTGTAAATAAGATACAAGCGGAACTTAAAGCTAATATTCAAAATTATATTAATGAAAAAGTCAAGGGTGGCATTGGTCTTACTAGTACCCAAACCAATGCTGCTCAAAACCTTTATAGCAAGATTGATACAATTATAACCACTGATATTGTCAATAAATCCATGAACACCTTTGCTGCAAGTAATATCGTTGACATTAAGAATGGAAAAGCGAAGAATATTAGTTTATCGAATTCGAGTAAAATACTAGCAAATGATATTGTTACGAATGCAATAAAAGATAATGCGACTATCCTATCCGATATAGAAACTCTTAATAGCGTTAAGAAGGCCGTTAGTGGCTATGATCCTGTAAGCTCATTGTTTGATGCACTAAAAAATCTATACTCTGGGACAAGTGGGCTTATCATTGGTGGAATAATTATTGGGTTTATTGTCCTGGTCTTTCTTGCAAGAATGTTTTTGTTTAAGAAAGCATCACAAGTAGCTGCAGCATTTAACCCGATGATGGGCATGATGCCCCCACCAATGATGATGGCAAATGATATGAGTGGAGGTCCACCATGGATGGGCGGACCCCAAATGTATGAATAAAAAAATAATATCACTATATTACGTGTCGGATCTAGTACCTGTGGAGTGCAAGATTTTTGGTGCCGTTATCGGGAAACAGTATCGAAAACGCGCGCTCGTTCAACCAGTGGCGGCAACAAGCGACGGGCTGCAGCTAACTTGTCACTTAGTAAAATCTCAATTCCGCCATTTTACCCAGCACAAGTCCGAGCTTCATTTTTTGCTTTTATCTTTTTTTTCTGTTTCTTCCTGTTTTGTGTTTTCTACTGTTTCTAGTTTTTCTTGTTTTTTCATGCTCTGGAGCTCAATACACCAGGATCTATAGCACGTAGCCACCATCCTAGTCCTCCAGTCCGCATTACCATTCTACTCCAACACAGTGTTCAACGTACAGGTCAAACACCGTGAAAATGTCATTCGCTATCCCCCCGAGCACATCATAGATCGGAGTTTCTCCTTGATCCAGACACTTGTATTGCCAACATCGGAGCGATTGACCCATTCTTCGACGGATCGCTCTAGTAGAGTCACGACCCAATCCCTGCTCGATCAGTCGATCGTTGAGCGTGGTGACGATAGGAGCATTGAACGAAGCAGTACGAATGTCTTTCAAAGAACGAACATCCGGTCGGCCGTACTCAACCAGAGAGTACTTCATCAGATCTTCCAGTACGTTTGTCACTGCCCGTCCCTTTCCCAGGTTCGTGGGTGCCCAAGTCACCACCAGGTTGGACAGTGTATTGACAAACTCGTTACGGACAACCATCGCCACGTCGTTTTTCTCTTCGGTGTCTTTAAAGATATCCAATTGCCAGCAGTAAGTAAACTGCTGGATTTCAAAACTGTGGTCCACATGGAAATCCTTCGCATTGCCCAAAATCATCATTCCTGGATTATAATCGTCGTGATCACCGGCACGCTTTCTCAGCGGGCTCAGCACTCGGCCACGAAGGTCGTCCTCGCGAAATATTCTGGGGTCGCAGTACTTGACGCGTTGGTCGTGCTTCGTCGAGCAGAACGGGTAGTTCGGATCGGGCACACAACGGTAGCACTTTGAACCATCGCGAACTTTGAACCCTTCGCACACAGTCTCGTTGGGAGTTGCCCAGTCTTCGTGCTTTTTGCAAAAAAAGCCGCGTCCACCCATAGTGATGGAGCCCATGCACCTCTTTTTATTTTCGCGAGTAATGGCACAGCACTTCCCCTGCTGCTGTTTGTGCCCAGGTGCACCGCAGAAATGCGAGTTAATCCGATACCTTCCACACTGCCTTCCGGTCGTCGTGGCAAACGCTTGGCAGCCAGTCGGCCTCGTCGGCCGGAACACATGCGGATGTGTTCTGAGATCACCCATTGTCTCTGCTGATGGGGGGGGAGGGTAGAACGTAGTCTGCTGCTCTGAGAAAATCAGACAATGGGAACAGGATCGCGAAATCCACTGATTTCTCTCGATGGGTTAAAAACCGCGTGCGCTGATTCGCTTCTATTTTTAGCCAATTAACTCGTCGATAATGCGTCAGCGTAATAATGGCAAAGACAGCATGTCGTGGCTTGACCAAGCGCGGTCTACCGTGCTCCGTGACGTGGGGGCTTACCTTGGAAGGCTACTGCAAATACCATGTGCCTGGAGCTAACCAGTGTCGGGGTGTTGCGCGTACAACGGGTCACCGCTGCCGAATCACGTGGGATCTTAATCAATCCGGTTACTGCCACCACCACCAAGCACAGTCCGGAGGTCTCCAATGCATCGCCATCGCCCAAAACACCGGTCAGAGATGCCAGAACACCGTGGGGATTGATTGTGACGGGTTCTGCTCGGTGCACAATCCATCTAATGCAAGTGCTCCAACCTGTCAGGGGACAGTTGCCAACTCGGATGTTCCCTGTATATATCCTGCCAAGCCCGGGTACAAGTATTGCTGCTCAGCTCACGACCCATCGATCAAGTACTACTCACCGAGTTTATTCAGGGATCCGAAGCTAAGAAGCCACAAGGAAAGCGGGGTGGTCAATCTTTACAAGGGTCGGGATTTATACCATGGCGACCGACTCGACTTGGCAACTAGCGAAATGGACCACATTCTTGAGAATCAATGTTTCTCGTATGCCTTCCACTACATCCCATTTCGAGACGTTGGAGAAGATGTTGATTTTCTGGCATCATTAGTGAGAGAAGATGTAGTCAACGAACTGCCTAACCTGTGCTTCACGCGGGCTACCACGAACAAGATTAAAGGCGCAGCAGTCTGGAAGTTCCTTGACGACTGTTTGACCGGACACGTGGGCTATCGAGGAAACGCCACGTTCAACGACTATTTGTTGGCGGAGAATCGAGACGCTGTGAGACTCGGAAGAGAAACAACCCGCGCGATATCAGGCGAAATGGGAATTGCACTGAAGTTTTGCCAGCAGAGATTGGCCGATGAGGGAGAGACGCCGGAGATCGATGCGCTTAGTGACCAGTTGCAGCAATTGTACGTGAGCATGCAGCTACACACGGCTCGGAGTGCTGTAGCGAGGGCGGCAGCACGGACAAAGTCGCAGCCGTACAATGACATACCTGTAAGCGTAACGACATTTGGAAGTTTCGAAAGTGTCGGCGGTGCTGTCGAGACGTCTTTGCGTGTAGGTGCTGCAGCATTTACCCCGCGAGCCATGCTAATTGGTGATCCGGCAAGTCAATCTAGCATTGATGCACGGGCTCGGAGCGAGGATATTAAGGCTGTGGAGCCGTCTCATTTATCAGTTGGCCTTCCCACAGACGCCAATGCGAACAATACGCTTGACGATTCCGTGTCTGGAGATCATATTGTGACTAAAGAAGACAGCGAAGTTAACTCGAAGTCTGCAGTCCCTGCGTCGACACAGATACACACGAAAACGAATACTCTTGACGCGTTTGCTAAGCCATTTACCCCACATGCAGTGCGAAGTAATGGCTCACCGCAGCAGGACGACCGCAGCACCGCAACTAACGTGACTGTGTCAAGTCTAACAACAATTGAGAAGAAGAAAAAGCTACAGGAAGTGGATGAACTTCAGTCGACTGAAGAATCACGCGGATCACCCTGTTCTCCAAGCCCACAATGCGTACGAGCGACTGTAGAAGTTGATGGGACCATTGGTGGTGTATGAAAACGTCGTCAAAGATCGCAGTAAGTTACGTGATATGTTGTCCTGAAGAGGACCATCGCGACCTATGTAGCTTTTTTTGTTCTTCTTTAGCATCATATCCTGAGCCCAAAATTGCTTCTTGAGTAAGATAATAAAAAGCCATGCACTATACGACACTAATTCCGAGTGGGTGCTTACTGAACAGCACGACGAGGACTTCTGGCGAACAATCGCTTTGAGCCTCTCGGAACAGCAGGAACCACCACGACAAGAACTTCAAGAAGTCAATAACGATTCAAATGGTTGGGAGGAAGACTGGGATGATGATTTGATTGGCATCGCCACCGAGTCTAACTCTCCTGATCCTCCTATCACATGCTCGATCTGCCTTGAACCGTTCACAGAGCCAATGTCACTTGAGTGCGGTCATGTCTTTTGCAAGGCGTGTATCAATCAGTGGAATGACCCCTGCCCCATTTGCCGCCACAAGCCGTAGCTAGCGTGAAAAACAAAACAAAGAAACTCAAACAAAAAAGTATGTTACGTCCGTTTGAAAACAAGTAGGCGCGTCTGTGTTTTTTTATTTCATAGTAGGCACTGACAATATTCACTTTGATTTTGGTAAACTACTTTCAAATGAAATCGCAAGCGGAGCGAGATGTTACCAAAAGCATATTTCGTTATATCGCACAGATGTTCAAGAATTTATTGATGTACTAGAAGCTAAGTAAAAAGCTTTGGTTGAAACTACGTCGTTGCCGAATGATATAGTGAACCACATCATGTACTTCATTTCATGCTAAATTCATTTTTTTATAAGTAACCAAATATTTATATTAGACATCTGTACTTTAATCAACTTCTACTTCTCGAACTATTGTAACTTATTTAACTTATACACTTTCGAACTACCATTACCACATTTGTTTAAATCTTAGACATTCACCTCCTTCGACAAAATGACTTGAAGCGTGAACAGCGCTTCGGCCGCACTTGGACGCTTGCTAGAATCGACGGATACACATGCATTCCCAAGATCCACCATGGACTGTGGACCAGCATCGGAAAACTCTACACTGATCGCTCCCATCGCCACTCTTTGAAGAAGAGTAGCGTCGGATTTTTGTCGGCCATGTGAATGCTGCATCTCTTGTTTGGCCTGAGCATACGGCAGAGTGTGGAGGTCCAACTCGGACAACACAACGCCGAACGAAAAAATATCCGCCTTGTCGTCGTACTTTTCGCCCATCATCACCTCTGGAGCCATCCACAACGACGTACCCACTCCCGCTGTCATCGTTCGGTCAAGTCGTTCTCGCGAAATCCCGAAATCGGTCAGCTTGGCTTCGTGCATTTCATTTAAAAGAATGTTTCTCGACTTCAAGTCACGGTGAATTATGGGCGGTTCCAGCGAATGCAAATACGTGAGCGCATGACATACGTGCAACGCTATGATTACTTTTTCGCGATTGAACCCAACGGGGTGTCTTGTCTTTTCGTAGTTGTTCAACATCGCGCGCAAGTCTCCACCTTCCATGAACTCCAGCACTACACACAAATCGGAAAGAGAATCCCAAGCAACTCCAATTAAAGTGACAATGCGCGGGTGCTCCATACATGCGGTCAACTTTGCTTCTGCCAGGAATTCGTTGACAAGTCGAATGTCGCGGCGCGTGCTCGGGAGCAACATTTTGACTGCGACTTGCTGGTCGTTGAAGACTCCAGCGTAGACCTCGCCAAATGCACCGCGACTTAGGAGTTGGTTGATGTGAATCTTGTTGCGAGGAATTCGGTTGGCGGTGACAATGTCGTCGTCCCACAAACCTGTTTGACCTTGATTTGTTGAAAAGCGACGTTTGCGAGCGATGATAGATCCGAGTACGACTAGGACGACCACAATGCACGCAGCTATAATCCCGATGATAGCCGATGTGCTGAGTTCGCTACTATATTTATCTTCGGCGGCGTTTGCGGTCGCATTGGTGGCGGATGGCACTGGAGTCACTGCCGTCGTGTAGTTTTCCACAAGCCATCGAGATACCCATGCACTTCCTTCCACCAGTGTCATTTTAGCGCTTGGCAGGGCAGATAAATTCGCCGTTGAGGCACATGGAACCACCAGACTTCCGTAGCCATCATTTTCGGTAGATGTAGGACACTCATCCCACGCGGGCTCCTCGATTAGAGGTAACGTATGAATCGCGAAAACTGTATATGTTTCATTTAAATCCATCCACGCGTGCTTGGACACACGCGGCGCCGGAACCATTGATGACCATCCCCCAGTGGACCACATTGCCGAATGAATCTCGTCGTTGTCTTCAAAATCTTCAACGAGGCACCTTGTTATCGAGAGCATTTGGTTTCCAGTGCAAAGTGTATTGCTGTAACTCGTGGTGCCATCCGGTTGAGGGCAACCGTTCCAGGTGCATTTGGCGCCACCGAAGTCGCGGATTGGGATGGCGAGGTCAGCGATGGAGTGTATACCATCGGTAAAAATTTGGACAGGGTTTCCAGATAGTGAGAATCCAAATCCGGAGTCCCAAAGTAGTGCGCGTTGAGCGATACCATCCAATTTATTCCAGTCCAGCTGGAGGTCAGAAAGTCGTCCTCGAACTGCGGGAGGTACTTCTGTGAGGTCGAGCTGCTCAGCCGAGTCTCCAGCAAGTGCCCGATAGTAAAGCTGTTGTGCCAGGTCGGAGTTTGTTCCATCAAAGACGAACGAAGCGTTGGAAGGCAGTTCGGCGGTTAAGTATGAGCTCGAACTCGATGTAGAAGATTCCAAACGGCGTAGTCTATCGGCTGAAGTACTCATGTCGACGGATGAGGAAGCTATACATTACCTGGCGAAAGAGGGAGTGCTTTTAAGCCGACTGTTCAACTTAGTGTCCAGTGAAATTCCGTGTAAGGCAATGTACCTGTTCAAAACAGTATTTGCATGCACTGTACAAAAACGTATGGTGCACATTCACAAAATCACGAGTTTGTACCAGCCCAAATTACCTTCATCACTGGATCACTTAGCAAAGCAACTGTTTCATCCAGACTGAACGCCTTCAATAATGATGCGAATGTTTACGGCGAGCGCATTAAGATTATAGTAGGATCCAGGGCTATGCGCGAGAGTCATACATTAAAGGCTTGCCGACATGTTATCATAACGCACGAGCCCAGCTCAATTTCAGAAATGATCCAAATTATCGGACGACGTCCGCAAGCATGTTCACGATATGTTGCCTCCTGATAAGCGGACGGTGCAGATACACGTTCTTACTACGAACGTATCGTCGATACCCGCAGTTAAAAATGATGTTGTAGCGAATGAGGAAATATCTTATAAAGTTAAAACGATGCAATTTAGTCAAATCAATCGTGTAGAGCGAATCATGTATGACGTATCTATCGATTATTTAATAAATTTCCGATTCAAGCTGCGAGAGACTCCGCCATTGCTAGGGGAGGCTGATACGCTTGATCAACAGCGATATAAACAGTATGAAAAGACGCTTACTAAAGCTTACAACGAAATGCGTAATGGTAACTCTCCTAGCGGCATTCATACTAATCGGTTTAATGTGTTCTACTTTGAGAGCGAGGTAAGAATCGTATGCATAATCATTAAACGTATACTCCTTGACTTCCAAGCAGTTATTACCATCCAGGATTTAAAAACGCTAGTCAGGGCTCCTCCCTTTCACATTGAATATAATACGAACCTTATATCAGACGAAGCGATCGCGGTGTCAATTAATAAACTCACCTTTCGGCGTGATCAACTACGTATACTTACGCCAAATGATAAAATGGTCTTAACATATATTTTGTTTGATCAATCATCGACTCTGTTAGATGCTCAAGGTAACAAGTATGAGATTGTTTGTATCGGACATCCATTATGCCTCGACTCATACTTGGCTAAACGATTAGTAAGTGCCATCATCGACTGCGATAACTCTATCATTGATTCGTTTAAGCAAAAGTTCGTAATGCCACAGAATCAAGTTATTGATATGAAAGTGCTGGCAGATCAATGGGCATCTACCATTGATATCGATGAGGTCTTGGAGAATATCAAAGAAATGTATGAAGATAAAGACCCCAAAAGAATAGATCCGTTGCTTGCAAAGCTGCCAATCAAGACTCACAGCGTATTAGCTGACTGGATGGTTGTAACAGCAGTAAAGTTTGCTATTGAAAGACAAAAGGTTTCTGCTCTCAACTTATCCATTGCGCGGTATCTAGCGGCGTATTATCAAGCTAGAAGATTACTAATTGTAGTGTCGGACTTAAAGATTTCTCGGATTTATAGTCGATTCAAACAATATGATACCAATACCGGAACAAGTTGGTTCAACAAAGCTGCCAAACCATCTACACGATCGCTACCAATTGGTCACACCATAGACGATATCATTCGCGTATATCTCCCGTCAGATAAGACGTGGGCTGACTTGACCTCGATAGGCGATGGTATACTGCCGAAACATCCATATGGATTTTATATATACGAAGAGCACACGAGTAATACGTTGTCTGTGGTGCTAAAGATTCGCTATGATCATGACAAAAAAGCAAGAGGTGTTACTATGGGGTTCTTGCAACGCGAGGAGCTGGTATCAATAGCAAATAAACTAAAAGCAAATATTAAAAACATGACAGTGAAGGGAGAAATCATCATTGCTATTGAAAAGGCGGCAGTGGAGATACAGCGAAAGATATATCCTAAACGTATCATATACCGCCTTATTGACCAATAGGTAGCTATAGCAGAGACACATCAGCACCCCAGACACCTTACACAACCTGGAAACAATTCTTCATTCTCTCATGGCTTCGATCCTGTCAAATTCTCCTTCGTAGACGGTCTTCTGTTCACCCGTCCACTCGTACCGCTACAGGAGGACGTATGCATATACGTGCAATCCTATGTAATTCACATACGCTTCTTTATACGTTAGCATGTGTATAAATACACAACATAGGTGCCAACGTACTTAGTATAATATCTGTAGCTATACTATACTAAAATTGTTCTTATGGTTACGCGATCGATTTGATTGGTAATGCAGTATTGATTACATATCGTAAGATATTGTATGCTGCATTCTCATCACGATCGGCGGTATAACTATATCCAGAACAGTTGTAGATCTTTTGGATCTCAAGACTCTTTACTAACCTGAAAATGGTTTTAGCGTCGGATGCTTTCCTGGTGGCTGTGGAGAATGGAGACGTGAAACGAGTGAGAGCGCTGGTAGAAAGCGAGGAAGACGTGAATCAAAGGACCGTTCATGGATTAACCGCGCTAAAGAAAGCTGCCCGGAACGGAAACCTGGCTATCGTTCGTTATCTCATCGAGGCCGGCGCTAAGATCAATGATAGTGGTGGGTTCGATGGTAATTACCAGATACTACCATCCGCTTTGCTATTTGCATCTTGCAAGGGCAATAACTTAGATGTTATTCGGTGTCTTGTCGACAATGGTGCCAACGTCAACGACAGGAGTCATTACGGTTCCACCCCACTAGTGCTTTTATGTTCACATCTTACAGATGAACTGAAGGCTGTTCAGTTTCTCATCGAATGTGGTGCCGACGTCAACGCATCGGACCATGAGGGAATGACGCCATTACTATATGCAGTTAAAAACGGTAAGATGGACATCGTTAGATTCCTGGTCGAGGTCGGCGGCTCCAACGTCAATTCTGTCAGGAATACCAAGACGGCACTGCAGTATGCGATTGAGAATGGCCACCTAGACGTTGCTCGGTTTCTATTGGAAAATGGTGCTAATACTACCAAGACGTCATTAATGCATGCAGCTAAAAACGGTAAGATGAACATCGTTAGATTTCTCATCGAATGTGGTGCCGACGTCAACGCATCATGCAAATTGGGAATGACACCATTAGCGCATGCAGCTAAAGACGGTAAGATGGACATCGTTAGATTTCTCATCGAATGTGGTGCCGACGTCAACACATCAGACCGTTGGGGAATGACGCCATTAGTGTATGCAGCTGAAAACGGTAAGATGGACATCGTTAGATTCTTGGTCGAGGTCGGCGGCTCCAACGTCAATTCTGTCAGGAATATCGATGCGGCACTGCTGTATGCGATTGGGAATTACCACTTAGACGTTGCTCGGTTTCTATTGGAAAATGGTGCTGATATCGATGCGGCGGAAAGGTACGGGCAGACATCTCTGATGCTAGCGATTAAAAAAACAATTTGGAAGCAGTTCAGTTTCTCGTCCAAGCCAATGCTAATGTCAATGCTATCGATGGTAACGGTGAATGGACTCCATTGATGTATGCAGTAGGGATGCGCAATTTGAAGATCACTAGGTTTCTCGTTAAGTGTGGTGCCAACATTCATGCTGTGGACAGTGAAGGATCAACAGCGTTGATTCACGCTGCATGGAAGGGCAAACACTCTAGGTTCGTTAATTTTCTGATCAAGCATGGAATCGACATGAACGTGTTGATAAAAGGAGATTGGATGTCATCAGATTTCTCAGCCAGAGCGGTGCCGAGATCAATGCCGTAAGCAAAAATGGCTGGACCTCATTGATGTATGCGACCCAGAGCGGTGCCGAGATCAATGCCGTAAACAAAAATGGCTGGACCTCATTGATGTATGCGACCCAGAGCGGCGACTTGGATATAGTTCAATTTCTTCTGGACAATGGGGCTGACGTGAGCATTGTCAATAATGACGGCCGGACAGCGATCTTTATTGCCACTACCCATGGGTACACAGATATTCAACGTTTACTGATGCAGAATATGCCACATGATCACCAAACAATAAGAGAAGCGTCTACACAGATGCCGGACCATTGTTTTATTTCGCCGTTTGAAGTGAAATTACAACAGCTTATTGGATCTGAAAACGTTGGAGGAGACTATCTGGCGCTGTGGTTAGACGCTGAAGTCGTCGTCAAGCTGTTTGTACCGGAAGCCTCTGCGACAACATTTGCTCACGAAGTGGCTGTTTGGCATCGGTTGCGTCATCCTAATGTGATCAAGCTGTACGGCGCGTGTAATGTCGGCCATCACTTCTTCGTTTGCGAGTGGGCCAGCAATGGGTCATTGGTTGAACATCTTGCAGCATGTGAAAAACGTGGAAAGCGAAGAAGGCCATGGAAGTTTTTGCATGAAGCAGCGCTGGGTCTCGCGTACTTGCACGAACGCAAAATCGTGCATGGCAACCTATGCAGCAATAGCATTTTAGTCGGCAGCGACGGACTGATCAAGCTGGCAGATTTTCAAGTGAGTGGGTCAACTGCTGCAATACCATCTGATGGACGATCGAATATGGACTACGGCTCGTATTTGTGGCAGGCTCCAGAACGACTGAAGGGTGAAGCAGCATCTTTCGCTTCCGACATCTATTCATTTTGTTTATGTGTTATTGCTGCAGTGACAGGGAAAACTCCATGGAAAGGTTGTTTACATGACTATGACAAGCAGCGTAAGAAAATAAAATGGGACGCAGACAATCCTAATAGCTACGATGGACCTGTACCCCATGACTTGATGACGTTTGATCTTGCAATGTTGGCGTCCGAAATGTGCGGTAATGACCCACGTTCACGGGTATCTGCTTCAAAAGTTGTTCGAATGCTGGAGCGCTTGGCAGTGCAAGAATAAAAAGAACAGCAGCAGTCACAATCGAAATTGGAGCTTATTGTTCATATTGGTGAGTACAAGGATGGTGATTTGTTACGACTCTGGCAGAAATTACAATATGTAGGGTCAACTGTTGCTGTCAACCAACCTCAGCTCGCAGTTTTTCGCGAGCTCAAAATGCTGTACGAACGTCTAAGTACGGAAAATCGACCGGTAGTACTGCTGGATAAGTTTTACAAACTTATCGCTGATTGCATTGGTGCGATTGATGTTGGTTCTCGTCAATACCGGATCCTACGGCTATCATCCACAAAAGCGCAGGGACACAGCATAACAGCTATTTATCGTCGCATTGACGCAATTTGGGCTGCTATCGATGATTCTCATGTCACAAAAGAACTCAAGCTACGTCGAGAGGAGCAGAGACTGACGCAGCAAGACGCTTTCGTATCGGAGGTCTCGCAGACGCTAGTTATACTAAAGGAATTAGAGACAGACGAGGCTCGCAACGCTTTCGTTGCTTTCCTGAAAACGGAAATTGATTCCAATGAATCTTCGTACACGGCAGCGCAAATGACCATCCTCGAAAAAGCCTATATCGACCTCAACGGAAGCCTCAAGTCAACCGCGGTGGCAACAATGCCATAGTGGTTTCTGCCATGGTTTGAGCTGGAGATTGATGGAGCGAATTATCTCGCAGAAGGTGCATTTGGCGAAGTATACCGTGCCAAATGGCTCGAGTCGGAAGTGATCGTGAAGCAAGTCAAGTTGTCAAGCTCGAACAATTCGAATTCTTGGGTAGATGATAGTTTGCTAGCCGCTACTACATCGAAAACACAAAGCACCAAGCAAAAAGACAAGGATAAACGGAAGATGTTTGAGGATGAAGTTGGCGTCTGGTTTGGTCTGAGCCACCCGCACGTTGTACGTCTTTTCGGAGCCTGTCACGTTGGAACTCCATTGTTTGCCTGTGAGTATGCAAGCAACGGGTCACTGGATAAGTTCCTACGCGAGTATCCAAACGAGATGTGGCAAAAGCTGTACGAGGCAGCACTTGGCGTTCAGTATCTCCATTCACGGGGTATCGTTCATGGTGACCTGAAGTGCAACAACATTGTTGTTGGTGGAGATAATAAAGCAAAGGTGACTGATTTCGGACTTAGCTCTGCCAGAGTTGTAACTGGCGCTTAGCACTGGGTGGCGCCGGAGTGTTTGGAGAGAGGACCGTCAGAGCTGTCAACTGCTTCCGATATTTATGCGTTAGGAATGTGCTTCGTGGAGGCCTTACGAATTGTGGAGATCACAACAACGAAAAAGAAGGGTTACGTACCGCTACCATGGAGGAACCTTGAAAACAATGTGGTTAAATTTCGCGTGACACGTATGAAAAAGCTACCGAGTCGCCCACAACTTTGTACGGATGATGAGTGGGGGTTAGTAAAGCGTATGTGTACTTACGACCCAAAAGAGCGCATCAAGATCAGTACTGTGGTGGACGAGCTAGCTGCTTTGGCAGGTGTTGACAAAACTCAGTGTCCAGAAGTGACTGAAACAGAGTCGGTCAAATTCTCACAAGAACAAGTCGAAAAGATGAAACACCTCTGTTGTCTGGAGCAACAGGATCAACGAGAGGCAAGCTTAACGAATCAAGTCATACTGCGTTCTGTGTATGGTCTTTTATGGGATCGGTTCCAAGACCTTTGTGCTATGGCCAGTGTTGAATTTGGGTGCCTTCAACAACTCTTTAATCGCGCTCGGGAAAACACACAGAAACTGAAGCAATGTTCCAATACCCTGACTGGTGTTACCGAGATAGTGATGAATGGTTACGCTCTACACCGTGAACTGGATAAAGTCATCGATGCGAACTTTTGGTGTGTTGATTGTACAAGTGAAGGATTGCACGACTGGAAATCAAAATGCACAAACATCATCTGTACGCCAGGGATTGGCCACAAAAACAACAATCGACGGAAAACAAAAAACTTCAATCCTCTGAAATTTATTTCAAAGCTAAGACGGTTATGTGATGGCGTTGTTCAGTGTCGATGGCCACAGGTAAACATCCACACGTTCCATGATATGTGGTATCGCGACCGACTCATACTGTCGAAAGACAGCTTCAATGACGCCAAGTTGTCCAGCGTGAATCTCATATTTGAACGGCAAATCTCAACTGGAATGTGAATATATCTGAAAAACAAAAATGTTTCTTCCCAGATTTCGTCTTGGCCGGACCAAGTGGCTGTGACATTTATCGCTGATAATATATATCAAATGAAAACTGGTATTCATGTGTTTCGAAAGGCTAAAACTGTTAATGAAATTCTTCGTAAAGATGAATAATACTAGGTAGTTTTTTGTATACTATTTACTATATACTAAATTGATAGTTGCTTATAAGAAATATATGAGTACAGTTTTATCATGTCAACAAATAACAACGACAACAAACCAACGTATGTTCGTTCAGCTACCGCCAAAAAATTTCTCCAAGTTCACAGTGACACTTTACGAAGATGGGCTGATAGCGGTAAAATTGCTTCTGTTAGATATGGGGATAAGGGTCACCGATTGTACGACATTAACTCAATTCTTGGAAAAGAAGTATCCAACGATATTTCTAGCGGTATGGATACTCCTTTTCAAAAGAAAACAATCTGTTACTGTCGCGTCTCTTCCAGACATCAAAAAGATGATCTACAAAGACAGATCACTAGTATGCGAGAAAAATATCCTAATGCTATCATTATCGATGATATTGGTTCAGGTATTAACTGGAAACGTAAAGGTCTCCAGTCCCTTATACAACAGGTTATCGAAGAAGATGTCGGAACCGTTGTCATCCATCACAGGGATAGATTATGTAGATTTGCTTACGAACTCATTGAGTTCTTCTTCAAGCAATTTGGTTCAGAAATCTTGGTTTAGGAACAAGATCAATATGAACCAAACATCGATAACGAACTCGCAGACGATATACTCTCCATTATACAAGTATTCTCATGTAAAAAAATGGGACGTCGACGATACAGAACCTCTAAAAGGGATAGTAAAATCGAAGAAAAAGAATCAGGAGGAAGAAACAACAACTCAGGTAATGAAGCGAACCAGGAAGTACAGAATCAAACTCACGCGAAGGCAACGTAAGTTAGCTAGATCCTATATGGGTACGTGTAGGTGGACGGTTAATCAAGGAATTGAAATGTTTAACAGAACAGTTCGTTTAGTGCTAAGTATGCAAGAGATGAAATCGTGGTGAAAACTCCTAAGACTGAAACGCTGGTGCCATTTTGGATGTTTGATAATCGACCAAGTTGGATCTTTGACACACCTAAGGTGTATCGATACAATATCTTACGTAAACTTGAAAGTAATATCAAAAGCGCATTTTCTAACCTAAAGAATAATCATATCAAGCGTTTTCAGTTCCGTTATCGTAGCAAGAAACATAATGATGTACATCAGTTGCAATGTGATGAAAACAATTGTTCGATAAAAACACGAGGTAATAAGGTAGTCTTAACTGTAATTGGGTTTGAAGATTTGGAAGTGATTGTTCCTAAGTGTGATCGTAGAAAAAAAAAACTTCCGACTAAGGTAGGAGGAGTTACTATTCGATACGAAAACAATTCCTGGTATGTAGACCTTATGTATGATGTGTCACCGCAACCTATCAATGATTTAAAGCGTATTTGTGCGCTCGATCCAGGTCAGTGATCGTTTTTGACTGGATTCGATCTTCAAGGTAACAATTTCCAGTTAGGTCAGGGAGTTCAACGAAGTCTTACGAAGCTAAAACTACAACGCAATCTCGCTCAAAGTGAATATACACGTTTACAAAAACAATCTCATCGCTCACATAAATCATACAGGGCTTTCCTTAAGGCAAAACAAGCATTTTATCTATACACAAATAAAATAAAAAACTATGTGAAGGAACTCATTACCATTGCTGTAAGTATTTGACAGACAACTGTGACAAGATTATTATTCCTGTTTACCAGACTCAAAAGATGGTAAAGCATGGTTACACCGGCAGTTTTTTTCTTAGCATTATTTTACAAGGAGAATAGGTTTAGATGTCTCTAACGCCCAGCTGTCGATTTCACCGACTCAACCTCTCGACCTCAAGAAAACATCCATTGCAAATCAAGGGTCCGCACAACCTTTCGCTATTGGTTGGAATCACATGGCTACATGTGACACCGCTTCATCACGCCTTTTCCGCTTAGGTACGATTGGGAATTCTCTCGTTCCTCGAAAATCGGCCGAGTCGAGGAAAGATGGTGAAGCTCTTCTGTGCGATCATTGGTGTGGCAGGGAGCGTGTTCTCGGTGCGAGTGGATGAAAGCGACTCAGTGGATGACTTGAAGGACGTGATCAAGGAGAAGAACCCAGCAACGATCAAATGTGACGCCAAGGACCTGCAACTATCTTTGACGAAGAAGGACGGCGCGTGGCTGCCAGACGACGATAGTCTGGACGCGATGTTACAGAGCGGAACAGTTGACACTTCATATATGAAGATGCGCGCATCGTGGAAGCTGAACAAGCCGAGTCTCTTTGGGCCAGGCGTTTCACTCGGAGAGGACGTGATCCACGTGCTGGTGGTGGTTCCAAATCAAGTTCTGACACCTACGTGGACGTTGGCCGTCAAACCGTGCCCTGTTCTGAATTTTCTGGAGGCTAATCATTCCACCATTCGCATTCCGGAAGAATATGCTCAAGGCAGTGGCCTTCTGGTTGGTGAAGGTGGTCTGCGTTTGTATCTTCGTCCGGAGCTCAAAGAGGAATGGGCGGCACTCAATGACAATGTTGTGAAAACTTATGCAGTGCAGTGGATTGTGGGACCGCCTGGAACGGGAAAATCTTGTGCAGCGTTCGCGTTCGCCTGCTCTATGAAGCGTGATGGGAACTGGGATGTATTATGGATTCATTGCTCCAAAGATCTGGGTAACCCGTTGTTGTGCATTCTGTTTCGTGGGGATTCCGAGAAGCGAACATGTGTTATTGGTCGTCCGCAACTGGGTTCCCTTTTGCTTTCACTGCATGAGAATGCCGTTTTATTCCTCGATGGTTATGTAAAGGCTCGGGACGAGCTTTCTGTCTTAGAAGCTTGCGGGCTTTGGCACGAAGCAAATAAGAAGTGCCATCGTGTCGTGGTTGTAAGCTCTATGGTGTCGATGGGAAAGGATTATCGGCCTGGTCAATACGGCAAGATCAAATCTAACATTGAAAGCTCTCTGGAGAATTTGGCGATTTCGCGTCCAACGGTGTCGGAGGATACTCCAGGTAAAATGGATGAAGTACAACGGTTTATGCTGCCTTCTTGGACATGGGAAGACTACAAAAAAGCGTTGACAAACGACGTCTTCTTTGAGCATGTGCGGTCGAAGTTCACCGATTCAGATGGTGATGTGGAGCTGGAAGAACGATACGAATTGCTGAACGCCAAGTTCTTTGTTGCAGGAGGGAGCGCGCGTATGATGTTTGATATGAGCTCCGAGGAAGTTATGGACCTATTACGTTTTGCGATTCCTGCGGCAGGAGACATTACGCAGTATGTTGACGGCTCGATTGGAGATTGTTCTAATAGCGTGGTGAACCGACTATTGTCTTGGTATTGTAATGCTCCAACACACGCCTGTCTCGTGAGTATGTTCGTGGCGAGGGAGTTTACTTTTAGACTTGGTCCTCAGAAGCTACTCCGTCTCGCGAGATGTCTTGTTCAAAATCCCTCGATGGATGGCTATGTTTTTGAGATGTGGTTCTTTGCCTCCCTTATTCACGGAGGTGCCCACTGCCATTTTTACCAGGGTGGACAGCTCGAGGTTGTGGTGTGGAAAGCGGAGAATACGTCTAGATCTGTCGTTAGCGACCCGAATGCAATCAGCAGCCTGACTTGCCCAGTCAAGCGCTTTGATCCCCATGGCGTCATACCCTTGAATCAGCGTGAACAGTGGCTGGCCCCCGTATCGTGGAAGCAAGGTGGCTACGACGCTGTCTACATTAAGTCACTTGAGTTGACCACCGATGAAGCGGATATCAAAGCCAAGAAGGCAGGCCTCACCCAGAAGATACTAGTTCGTTTTGTTCAAGTGACGCGCTCGACGACCCATTCATTTAAAGTCAGATTCTTCAAGGACCTCTTGACCAGGCTCGTTACATCCCTCAACAATTCAGTATGGATATACGCTGTAGAGGTGTGCTTCGTGGTTCCAATTGAAAATATGAGCGAGTTTCGCCTCCCAACGAATGACAACGACTTCAAAAGAGAGGCCTTAACTGCATTCGTGTCAGATTTACCGACTAGCATTTCTATTCAAGTGCTCGGGTTGAACTACGACTTGTACAGTGAGGAGAAAGTGGACGTGGGTCAAAAGCGGAGGCGCGATTAAAGCTTAGAAGGTTCCATGGCGAGTGTGTCCTTATGACCAGGAATATCATCGCTGTTTTTGTTGTTGCTGTTTCCTTGCAAAGCTTTCTTATGACGAGATTTTACAAGCTGAGCCGCACTTTCACCGATCATGGCGCCCATACGGATTCACCGTCTTCACGAATTAGGCAGTGGGGATACGCCTGCTATCATCTCCTTCTCCTCGGCTGGAACAGATCGAGGCAGACGCAGCACACCAACGCATCATATATGGAACACACGGCCGCATTGACACGATGACGCTCGATTGGCGTCTTAGTTCACGTACGGAGGTCCAGGAACTATTATTTGTATTTAAAAGGGTGCGGAGTGCGACACCTTCATCAATTGAATGATTTACGAGGAGATCAGCGAAGACGAGGAAAGTAACGAAGAGGAGGAGATGGACATCTCCGAATACGAGGAGAGTGAAGGCATGGATTATTGATCCTCAACCCAGCATAAATTAATTCCAATACACTTGCTTCAGGACGCAAGTCAATATACCAGCCATTTAGAGTAGACACTCGAACCATTTCAAAGGCATTTTGGTCTTATCCAAGAATGAATCACCAGAGAAAAACTCCAAGTCGCAGTGATCGTGCCTTGAGAATTGACCAAGTGATCGATGACGACGGAAAGAATGAAGAGCGGACGAGTAGAAATTCATCAGAATGTTTTCTGACCTGGCAGATGATGGAACCAATACTGCAGCCAAGTAACAAGGACCAAGTCGCTACACGGTTTGACTGAGAAGGAAAAGCTCGAGACGCTCAACAAAGAGATTGTGGCGAGTAGTATGCTATTAAGCTTAAACCATTTTAAGTTTCGTGAACTTTTACTTTCTAAATGTCAGATCTTACGTAAACGAGTAATCGTTTGTACTGAAGAATACACAAGCATTACGTGTGGTCACTGTAACAGATATAAAATGGATCTTGAGAGCCAAAAGATCTATCACTGTTCTGGATGTGGTTATACCGCCGATCGTGATGAAAATGCAGCATACAATATCTTACGATATGTAATCAACACTGCATTACCAATTAAATCGATCGCGTAACCATAAGAACAATTTTAGTATAGTATAGCTACAGATATTATGCTAAGTAAGTACGTTAGCACCTATGTTGTGTATTTATACGCATGCTAACGTATAAAAAGACGTATGTGAATTACATAGGATTGCACGTATATGTATACGTCCTCCTGTAGCGGATTAAGAACTTATTGAAGTAGCTATTCAAGTAACTTCAATACCAGAAAATAATGCATGACAAAAAAGAGCTGATGAATTCAACGAAAAGCTACTTCAAATTCATTGAATGGACGTAAGTAATATCATCTTTTTTAAAACCTGTCAATGTATTCATAGCGATCAGTAGGTTTGTATATAAAACCAGGCATGGCTTTGCATATCAGTTCCCATATCTTATCATTCTGAACTAATGTTTGTTGCCCTTGCAAGTGAATAAATGACAGTAACTGTCTGCATTTGGTAACGTCTTTAACATGTTGTTCGATTAACTTAGCAACAATAAAGGGATAGTAAAGTAAGTTGGATTTGTTGCTCGGACAGATAATATTATATGCTTTAACAGCTTTAGCGAATGAATTGGTAATATCTTGCGTCTCAGCATATGTTAACTGCGGAGGTGCGACACCTGTGATGAGTCTCTTGATTAATGCTACATGCTCATTGAGCTCTGTGAGTCCCGTGTCCTTCAAGTAGCGCCTTAGTTGTTCTATGGTGATTCGTTTCTTATTAGTAATACCATCGCGTTTGATGCATTGCTCAATCTTGGCTATTTGAATAGATGTAATTGAATTAGTTTCTCTCGCTTGTATTCTCTAACCAGCTCCTAGCATGCTTAGACGGCTCGTATCCTGCATGTTTATACCGAATTGATTCTTGCGCGTAGAATTGGCTATCCGAAAACACCGTTCCTTTAAGTTCATAAAGATACCCACATTGGTCGCATACCATTTCGCTTGTGGACGCCAGCACTTGCATGACATTGCCACACTCGCAGTAGTCTGGGATCTCCTCTGCTGGTTTATAGTTCAGTTTAATATTATTGAACTGAATTACACTTCGTAATTTGTTTACCATCGTAACACCAAGATCATCCATGTGATATTGCATGTGTTTATTCTTTTTGATTGTGCCAGGCTTTGGAGTATATGTGTCAATAATCTTGAGCAACTCTGATGTGATTGAATCAAATTCATAGATTAATGAGTTTGATATATCATATACATTTTCAGATGCGATATAGTTCGACAAGTTTTGGTATATTATCCACGTGCGCTCGCGTGATCGACATCCATGAGACGAATTTGTGTGAAACTTAAAATGCTGGAGATCGTAGCAATGATCATCGAAGATCTTTATCAGATCATTTATATTAAATAATTTCGTGATGAGAGAATTAGCTATTGGACTGTAGTGCCCACGATGTCCAGAGTAAGTATGCAAATACTTTGAGTGAAATTGATCTGTGTTTTGGTCTATGATTGAATAATATTCCGAGATAAATGATATAATGCCTAAGTTAAAACGCATCATGGTTTGTTGATATTGCTGATATAGTGAGTTTATACGCGTGTGTACATTAGATAGCGCGTTTTTAAAGAATACACCACTTTCCTTTAAATTAAACAAATGCATAAATAAGTCATTCGTTGTGTTCTTTGCATCAGCAAGTATATAGTCTCGTTGTTGTATGTTATGTAATATATGTTCAAACGATGTGTTAGACGAAGGCATTTTTATATTTGAAAATGCATATGTATATTCGATAGTTTGTCAATTGAATATAGGAAAGAGTATCCACAAAATATGAGTGAACTATTAAATTCGCTTCTCCAAGATATCAATAATGGAAAGATGGATTTGGTTGAGGGGAAGCTAAGTGAGCTAACTGAGGACCAAATTAACTCGCTATTTGCCGAAACGCAACCATATAAAACGCTTGGTACCGCATCCAGTGATAAAATTGTTATCGGTGCTGTAACTAATCTTCGAGAAAAATATTTGAAGAAGTTAATCACTACAACGATGGTTGGATTTCTTTTCCAAATGAAGGATGAATATACAATTGAAAAGGAAGAGCTAACAGCACGTTTACCAAGAGAGGATTTCTTTGAGCCTGTTGCCACATCTTCTCTTCCAGAAAATTTCGATGAGCATATTCCTTATTGCGACGAGGTAGAGAAATTATACAACGCCAAGTTCCCGGATGAGCCATTACAAGAGTACAAAGCTATGGAGGCCAAGCTTTCAGAAGAGGAATTGCTAGAAGCCTCAATAAATGCAAGTAACTTTGTCAAGAAATTATCTAATCCGGATCCAGTGTTTAACTCAGCAAAGTATGACGAAGCACTAAAAACCGCTATCCAAGAGCAGTCGGATACTGAACGAGTTATCATCAATCGATTTCTAGAAAAGCTATTCAAGTATAAAAGAAATGTCGATCTACAAAAGGGCAATCATCCAGTCGGAGAAGACCCTGAAAGGAAGTCGTTGAAAAAATTAAAGAAACTTGAGAAGCTCGATGAGCATGTGTATAAGAACATACCACCCAATGACACACACTGTCGCTTTAACGCATATTACGACATCAACTACGAGGAGATGCGTGAAGCTACTCTCAACCTCTATAATGTTAAGCCTGATCTAGAGCATGCGATGATTGTCTATGATGTTGCAGATACTCAGGCTGAAGTTGATGCGTTTATTAACAAATACGGTTCTACCTCTAAGTATGATATTATCACGTTTCCATTAAACCGATGGACACTAATGGGGCCATTTAAGAACAATCGTTCCCGTGTCGATTATTATAATAAACATAATTCGATCATTAAGTCCATGCTAGAACAGCAGGAGATCGACTCTGCATTGGGAGAGGATCTAATGAAAAAGCGTGTTAGGAGCAAGAAGGTACAGGCGCAAAAGGTATACGGGAAAGACTCGGAAGGTTTTAAGACATACCGACAGATGCATCCTGAATCCTGCGGAAGTATTATTGAAGAAGTTGATGATGATACTGTTAAGGTGACACGAGAAGTTGTAGTAGATACTGATACGGGCAAGGAACTCGAAGTTGATGAGGACGGTGTGCCAGTTGATGCATTAGAGGTGCCTGTGGTGTCTATCAATGCAAAAACTGGGGAGACATCCACGAGTCGTTTCTTTACTGCAAGCGAAGAATCGCGATGAAGGCGATCGGCATACAAGAAAGATTTTGTGCTCCGTAATGCGATTTGTCGCTCAATTTTTTTATCTCAATGGCAAGACACTAGCGTTTTATCAAACCAGTATATTCAAATCAGTATTAGTACATGGTTGATATATTCTTCTTCATATACACAACAATGATAACAGCGTCTGATACTATTGTTTATATCGTAGTTGGAGCGCTAATGACTCCTGCTATCTTTTATATTGGTAAAACGTTAATGCAACCTGAAGAAGAAGAGCCACTACCACTGCAACGAATTTCTGTTGATGATACAGTTTTGAGTAATGTGTCGTATATAGAATCGCATGCCTAAGTTTTTTATGTTAACCCTCAATGATGACTAAGTTAAATATAGGGCTTAGCGTACAATGTCTCAATCAATTCTTCAAAATGGATATGCCATCCTGCTGGCAAACACGTCTGATTTGGATAAACACTTGCTGGCCAAAGAACAGTTGCTTTCGCGGTTAACTAATATAAAGAAAAAAAAGATCGAGACTCGTGATGAAGCAATCAATAGTCGAAAGACACAAATACGAAAGATTGACGCCTTTTTAGCCAAGGCGTTAATCGATGGAACTGATACGGATACCGTCACGAAGCATATCGAATTAAAAAATCAGCTAGAGTTGCAGATAGCTAGGATTGAGTTACAAAACGTAAATGCTAGTTTTGATGATGTTCGCCAGACACACGCGTTGTTTATCAATACGAAGTTCAAACCTATTGTGTCTATTGCTTATGGTTACTCTGAAGTTGGTACTACTCCGCTTCCATTGTTTGGATCATCAACTAAGATTAAGATCCCTATATATGGCGATTTCGTTACTGATCAAGCGCTGCACATCCAGTTGTCTGAACTACACGCAGTGCATAAGAATAACCGCGTTCGTTGGTTTGACTTTATTGGCCATCGTATCATAAAGGAGATTCGCTTAGTAAATGATGGAACGATACTAGATCGCTACGGATCTGAAGAAATGGAAATGTATTATCGTTTTCATTTGAGTGATAGTCAAAAGGCAGGCTGGAAAAAATGCGTTGGTCAAGAAATTGCTCGTAAAGCTATCCTTTTACAGGACCCTGAGAAGCAAATGATCCGCGAGTATAAAATGCTTTTAGATGGAAATCAAACTCCTAAACAATATCATGATGAGATCGATCTATATATTCCGCTACTGTTTTGGTACAACTTGGATCCTGCATTTGTGTTGTCAAACTGGAATATCACATACGAGAAGTTTTGGATAGAAGTCGACTTTGCGAATTACGAAGACTGTGTTTCTGTTATTGACTATGCAGCCGATGGTGGGAAATACATTCCTCCAACAATTAAAATGTGTAATATCGTAACTAATCATGTGTATACCACGCCTGAGGTAGCCGAATTATTTAAACATCAAACCCAATTTAGTATTATCCGAACTCATCGAAGAATAGAAAAAATTATCAATAAACCATTCGACTATATAAACATTAGTGATATCAAATATGCAGTTGAGAACTTATACATTCGTTTTCGGCCATTATCTAATGAACAAGATTCGAATGTAGCTGAGATGTGGCGCAATAACGATGTTAGTACATATACTGAGCTTAGATACCCATCTATTATTTCAACTGCTGGTGTCACATCATTGGCTGACACCCCCGCATATTACTACGCAACCTCCCCTGCAGTTGATACCATTTCAATTGTATCTGACGGAAATACGATCTACGAAGCCAATCCTGGTTTGTTTTATAATGCGTATATCCCTATGCGTTTTGGTGGCAATCGGGTATTGACACCTGTTGATGAAGGCGTATACTTAGTGACCTTTAGCCTCTTTCCTGGAAAAGCGCAGCCTAGTAGTTATTTGAACTTTAGCCAAACACGTGAGCAGTATATCGCTTATACCAGTTCGTACATAACGACAGATACGCCTGTCTCGATGTCCATATGCGCCAGCGCAATCAATTTCTTAATCCTAACAAGTGGAAATATTACATTGCGTTACATGACTTAGATTTACGTGGACATGCTCAATGATCTTCGTAATAGTATTTGTATTCGCAAGCTGCACCAAGTTAGTATCAGCCTGATTCCAACAAAAATTTAAGAGTGGGACACACTGATGCAAGCATCACACACTACTTGATAGTCATAGATACGTACCCCCATTCAAGAATTTGCTTCCTCAAGACACAATGGACCATACTTTTGACGTTATCCAACGCAACAAGCTTCGTCATCCACCAGCTCGCGTATGGCGAATCAGTCACGCTTGGAATCAAGGTGACGCCCTCTTTCGCGCTCGCGAGATGACGTGCATTTTGAAGATAACAAAGATTTCAAGAGAGTCAAACGACAGCATCTGAAGTGGGGCAGCCGCGCCAGTACGCCGTTCCTATCGACATTTTCTAGCAAGGAGCATGCAAAGAATTGGGGAAAGAAGCTGCTCGAAAAAGGCGACGTGTGGATCTACCCAATCAACACACATGGACTCACTGTTTTCCCCGCGAGAGCTAATGAATACTTGATTTTGCAACACATTCCAAATAATAACATTTTCCAACGAGAGCAGGTAAATGAATTCTACAACGCTAATGAATTCTGGGCTGGACACGACCGTCCTCGACCTGGATATGTTCGACACGAAAGAACCGGTCTCTATTACAGCGAAGATGATGACGACGGCAGACAAGAAGATGAAGCCTGGCTTGACTACGCCGATTCTTGGGTGTGAATCACTAGACGCTCCGTTTAGAACTACTCAAGAGCGAGCTGAACGGAAAACACGGCACGAACAGGCTGAGGACGTTCAGGCGGGTAGCTATACGAGTAGACAAAAAAACGTGAACGAAAAGACTCGCAACGTACGCGTTGCGAAGATGCATAACCATATATTCGTAGCGTAGGGAAATCAGTAAGACATTCCCAGTATTTTTCGTAATAACACAAGGAATTTTCACAAAGGGGACTTATTGCCAAAGTTTCATTCATGTTGTTTAGCGAATCTGCCAAAGCTACCGAGAGTCCGGTATGGAAGAAAATAAGTCGATTCGCTGTGTTATTCATACGTTCATTCGCTTGATTGACGAATACTCCTAAGAAGTCATAACAGCACTCGTCAATCAAGCGAATGAACGTATGAATAACACAGTGAACTGACTCACATTACTCGAGAGCGTCGGTGTTGGTCAATCACGGAGTGGGCGAAAGCCCAGCCGCCACACAACCGGTCATACACGTTCCGAGAGCGACGTTGCAGCCGATAACTGCTGGAATCGTTCCAATTCCAGCAGTCACGGTCCCGAAGACTACTCCGGCAGCGGAGTAACATGCGACCGCGACGGCATTACATCCGCTCTGACAGATGCCATAAGCGAGGGGACCGGCGTCGACTTCGGGGACAAGAGCAAGTACCGCCACCAGCACGACAATCAACTTCTTCAACATCTGGCAGAAGGGAGATCTTTTCTTTCTTTGGCAAATTGCGAAATGGAAGGAGGCCCTCCTTGGTGAAACCTGGTGTACGTCACACATTTTTTGTAGCTTGTCGTCTTGCACATCATCTTCATCTCTTTCTGTCAGCGTTCTCATTTATTTAAAAAAAATGAGAGTGGAATTTTCTTTAACAAATGCTTCCAATCGATAGATAATCGATTCATTGAACATTCGTGGAATATTTCATTTTTAAATAAATACGTTAAGTATAACTCAATATCATGGGCGATCGTTATCAGAATATCCGTGACCGTATAGACCATTTACAAAATGAGGCCGATCATATTCTTGATGCAGTGAACGCATTGAAAGCTCATATTAATGCAATCGTGGAAATACTAGATGCAACCCCCGCGACCACAACTGAATACGATTCCGATGAGCTAACTGCTACGCCACCGAAGAATCGTTATCCAATACGTAGCAAAGTACGCATCCCGCGCAAAAGATCTTCGATTAATAACTCACAATCTCAGCTAAATCCTCAGTATGTGATGGTTCCATCACATGATAACTATCCAGCGGAATCCAGCGATTCGGACAACTAAACTGCGGCTCTTTTTTTGCGTAAAATTGATAATCATATCATCTATATATACTTATCAAACTCACAAGTCTTACTCAAGTGAAATGTCGATTAACGTTATTGACCGTCGTGGTAATGCCATCCCCCTCAAGTTGGAGACAATCTCTGATCGTCTTAAGCAACTTGCGGAGATGCCGCCTAGGCTGTCAATTAGCACCGATTTGGTTGCAGTGAAAACTGTTGCCGCATTGGTTAACGACATCAAGACAAGCGAGATTGATCGAATCAGCGCCAACATTTGTGCGTCGCTGATCATCGAGAATCATGAATATGATGACTTGGCTGCCAGAATTGTTGTTAGTGATCTACATAAGAACACGACATCAAGTCTTATTCGCTATGCCAATGATTTGGTTTCATACACTTACCGCACTTCCGTTATCAAGATCCTACATCCTAAAGTGGTCGCGTTCATTACTCGTTATCATAACGAGCTGGAACGAACTGTTGACTACAATAAGGATTATACGATCGGCTACTTCGGTTCGATGACGTTGCAAAAGTCGTATCTACTTGGCTACAAGTATGATAACGGCGTTAAGATTATCAAGGAACGACCACAACAAACGTTGATGCGCGTTGCGATTGGAATCAATCTAAATGCAATCTCGGACGATGGTTCGGCGACAAAGGAGATATTGGCAAGTATCATTGATACTTACAACTTGCTATCTGACCGTTACTATACGCATGCAACACCTACGTTGTTCAATGCGGGAACGATCAACCACACGCTCTCCTCATGCTACTTGTTATCCATTGATGACAGCTTGGACAACATATACTCCCACTTAACGGACATCTCGAAGATTTCAAAGTTCAGCGGTGGTGTAGGCATACATGTGTCGCAAGTACGGACCACTGGATCTGTCATTGCGTCAACCACTGGTAACTCCGAAGGAATTGTGCCGATGATGAGAGTGTTTAACGAATCCACGCGATATGTATCGCAAGGTGGAGGAAAGCGCAAAGGAAGCACTGCAGTATACCTAGAACCATGGCATGCTGATATTGAATCTGCGATTCGTTCTCAGAAACAACAAGGAGCTCCTGAAGTACTCTGTCGCGACTTGTTCCTTGCTCTGTGGGCTCCAGATATATTCATCCGTCGCCTGAAGCAAGCATTGAAGTCTAAGACACCCGTGATGTGGTCACTCATGTGTCCACATGAATGTCCTGGACTGACGGACAAGTATGGCGTTGAATTCGACGAGCTTTACCTCTCGTATGAATCAAAGGGGGTATACCGTAAGCAGGTGCCAATCAAGACATTATGGAATCTCATCATGAACACTCAGATCGAAACAGGAAAGCCATACTTGATGTACAAAGACCACGTGAATAGGAAATGCAATCAGAACAATCTTGGCGTTATCAAGTCAAGCAACCTATGTGCCGAAATCACAATATATAGTGATACAGACAATATCGGAGTCTGCAACCTAGCTAGTATTGGGCTACCCAAGTTTGTCAGTATGGGTGATGACAACGAAGTCAAGTTTGACTACGCCAAACTAAATGAGGTTGTCCAGTCGGTTACTATCAACATGAACAAGGTGATTGATAATAATCTATACATTTTGGAACAAGCTCGTGCGTCGGACATGAAAAATCGTCCGATTGGCATTGGTGTCCAAGGTTTGTCCGAGGTGTTTATGATGATGAAGGTCTCCTTTGACAGCCCATTGGCAATTGAAACCAACAAGAAGATATTCGAGACAATCTACTATGGAGCTCTTGTTGCATCGAATCGGCTCGCAATGGCGCACGGCTCGTACGAAACATTCTCGACGTCGATGACTAGTTCTGGTATGTTACAATACGATCTTTGGAATGTTACACCATCATCGATGTGGGACTGGTCGACTTTGAAGAATGATATTATCAATCATGGTCTGCGCAATTCGTTGCTGGTCGCGCTTATGCCAGTAGCAGGAACAAGTATTGTGATGGGTAGTACCACCGAAGGAGTGGAGCCCTTGCAAAGCAACATCTTTACACGAAGTACTTTATCTGGGCGTTTTCAAGTTGTCAATAAGTATCTCATGCGAGATCTAAAGGCACTCGGACTATGGACAAAGCGAATTCGTAACAAAATCATTGAGCACGATGGATCCGTCCAGTTGATCAAGGAGATCCCGGAAGAGATTCGCAACGTGTACAAGACCGTTTACGAATACAAGCTAACTTCCTTGATCAAGATGGAAGCTCAACGCAACTGTTATGTATGCCAGTCGACTAGCAGCAACCGATACCTATCGGCACCGGATGTATCGCTACTAACGAATATGCATCTGTATGCCTGGAAGATGGGTCTCAAGACAAGTTCATACTATTGCAGAATCAAAATGTCACACACAGCGAAGAAGTACTTGGAGAGAGAAGAAGAGGAAGAGTGCCTAAGCTGCCAGGCATAAGCATGACGCAATTTACATGTTTATATTTTTTTCGAGATGAAAAATAAAAAAAATACCCACCACTTGAATATTATGTTTTACAGCTCAGAGATTTTTTTATCGTCTGCGTCGTTGGACTTTTCCTCTTCATCTTCAGTCTTAACCGTGGCGGCAAGTACTTCCAGTAGAGACGAAATTGGCTTATAATTTTGTACCTCTACAGGAGCTCTTTGTGAACAAATATTGATAGCAGAGATAATGTATTTGATGTCTTGTTCTGATACTTGTGCATCAACCTCTCCCTTTGCAGCTTCGGTTAGACGAGTGAATACCGCACCAGCATCAGAATATTCTTCAATCTGAAAAGCAGCCTTCTTAGAGTAAAGAACAAAGAGGTCCTTTGCGCGAGCAACTACACTAACGGGCAGCGAAACCATCGACATTGTCGTAATATGAATTTATATATTTATATTCGTATGTGCTAATGATCAGAATTGATTTCATCTTTGATATAATGATATAGTATACCATGTTATTTGAAACAGAATACCCCAAAGTATATTCAGCTCTACCTACTCGGTTAAAAATCTTGAATCAACCTATCAAATGGTTTAAACCGTATCAAACCACACTAGGACAAATATTTATATATCGCCTTCGAACAAAGAAGCAAGAGGAGCGAGCCGCACAACTCGAAATGGGTAATGTAATCATTAGAATGAAAGATTCATCTGAAATCATGGTAGGTCTGAATCGCCCAGACGGTCCTGTTCGTGCTGTTGTTCTATACCTTCATACCATTTGTGGTAACTATACGCAGTTAGCGCATGTGTCTGACTTGGTTCGGGATCATGGTATCGCATATGTTACATATACTCGTTCTGGTAATGATCCTAATCTTAACTTTAGTAAATTCAATATTGTAGGTCGTATTGACGAACTACAAACTGTAATCCGATATATTCAATCTCAATTTCCAGAAGTGCCTATCCATGCAATTGGCGCTAGCGCAGGGTCCGCATTATTGATTCGATATTTAGGAAAATATAATCCGGACAAGACAATCCGGAGCGCAGTACTCATATCTCCTGGCTACAACTTTATCAAGTCTTGCAAGAGCATGAACCCCATTTCAAGAGCATATTTGGTCAACAAAATGAAGTATATGGTTCGCCACATAAAAAGGAATCACTCTTGTTCAGACATGAAATATATTCAAAGTATCGATGACTGGGTTATCTTTCAAAGTAAGTTGCTTGGGTATCAGTCGGCTGAAGAATATGTAAAGGATTGCGATCCAGTACATTACCTTCATCGAATTAATGTCCCGACACTTTTTATATCATCTTTGGATGACAATATTTTTACTAGATCCATAACATCCGAATTCATTGACTTACCACAACGTAATCCAAACGTGACGCTGGTGACAACAAATCGTGGAGGTCATGTTATGTTTACCGACGAAGGTCATGAAACACCCTGGTTTTTGAGAGTAACTAAATCGTGGTTACTCCATTATATCTAAACAACATCTGTTTAAATATATTTTTTTGCCTTTTTGATAATGATTCTTGCAGTCTTTACTAGACGTTGGTTGTTCATTTCCTGTATCGCAATAGAGGACATAAAACGCAAATCACTAAGTTCCCGGAGCATATGCTTATTGGAATAATCATATGTAGGATTATTGTGGCTATTCTGTACTGCTATATAATAGACATACTTATAGCGAACTCCACAATCAACCAATGAATAGTTAATAGTGCCTTCGTCGAATAAAATGCGATAAGAATCTTTTGTTAAGCTGGTTTCTTCTTCAAACTCTCTAGCTGCAGTCACGATGGGGGTTTCGTGTTTGCTAGATCTACCCTTTGGTATTTCCCACAACAAATCTGAGTTTGATGAGTTAGCAATTAGGAGTTGCAAAATATTTTGTTTCGTTCAAGAAGTGTATTGTACTTTTTTAGTCCCTTAGAGAAAGCTTTTCCGCGTGCTTTCCAGGTTCCCCATTAGTATAATCCCATATAGTTTTAAACCCGCGCGTTTGGATCATGGACTTCTCCGTGATTGTCATGCACGAGAACATGTATTTAAGATCTTGATCCTTGTACGGATCATATGACCCCCGAACAAACTCGAGGAAGGCATATGTATGTCGTGTTTTTATCATGAGTATTTCATAGCATCCGGAATCTGGATTCTTGCGGACACAAGCAATTCCATAACTTGAAACAATGGAAGGATCACGTGATGGCACTCGATGTCGCTTTACGTCATGAAATTCTGATGAAGTTCATCAGAATTTGCGCGGGTAGATCCCAAACACGCAACAACATGAGCATATGTAGTCATGATTGATCAATGGCGGTGTATATATTTATGATATCAATTCATCACAACTCACTAATGTCTTGATACCCAATTTCTAAAGGAAATCTAAATGTCCTGCTAAGGATATGAACCTCCGGTAGCGATTCCGCGTCAGGCAATACAATCGAGGATAGATCAACACCTATAGCGATAGTATTATCATTGATTTTGGTAATCACATGACCGCGAGGATCATTGACATTTTTTAGGATTCCAACATTAGATACGCTTGAAGTATTTGCTGTTAGTCCCATGATTGCAACAACTCTCCTGACGAAAGACCATGTGGTGCCACAAAGTCAATGCGGCCATCTCCAGTGATATAATTAAATGTCAACGGGGTAATAACATCATTAGGAAATGCCACTGGGAAAATAGGATCGTTGAAACGTAGGCTAAGGTCATCGACAAGCCGCAGTGGAGGGCTGAACTTACAATACTTATTCACTGGATTTGCTATTACGAAAGTGTTGTTGAGCACTGTGTACGTGAAAGCAAAATGGTATGTATCCCCTGTAGCGATAATGCCATTGCTGCGAATAGCGGTAAAGGTCATTGTTAGTTCATTCGAATAATTTCTTGCGCGAAGAGTTGAATTGTAAGGAATTACAATCGGCCCAAGCTTAAAGTATGTAACCTGCGATGGCATCACTCGCGTCTGAATCTGACCAGCATTTGCGGTTGTCTGGATCTGGCGAGGCACTAGATTGAATACAAATTCAGAAACTGAAGCCGCCGAACTACTCATGCTGATATCGCGGTTTGATGAATCGATATACACATTCATTGACTTGCTGGCTACAACTGGCAAATGCGTAGTGACCCAGCTAGTGATTGACTGGTACTCATTATTAGATTGCGCCGAACTTTCTTTCTTGCTCTGCTCTCGGAGATATTCCGAGTAGTCGAACGCTTTAGTCTGGGCTTTAATCGATTCAACATACGCTTTGGCAATAAAAGCGTATCGTGTAGTATCGTCTGGATAGAGCTCACGAAGTTGGCGATGGTTTAGTTGTCTACAAAATTGAGTTGCATTGCGGATTAGGTTATTAGTTGGCGTTGAGATTTGCAGCTCCACACAAATGTCTTTAACGACCGTGGCATAAGCTTGGACATCCATATCGCTTCTTATATTGTTGTTGCGAGATATTAAATCTAATTGGTATATTCGATTTCGGACTTGATAGTCCACTGTGTATTGAGTTTAATGTGACGTCCAGATGAAACTTTTAAGTAAAAGTTGATTGTCTTTGGCGCAGCTAAATTTTCATTGTATTGCTTAGCAAGCATCGACGCATTGATGCGGACTCTGTGTTCATCTTCAAAATTCGGACTGTAGGATCCATCCATAATTTGAGCGATGGGAACTGTAAATATGCTTTCATACCATGATACCTTCCGCGCCGATTCGGTAACAATAAGACTCGTATCATAATTAAATTTAATCAGATCACTGCACACGAATAAATATTCACCAACATAAGCTCTATCAAATATCTTTGCTGATATCACACTGCAGATTGATTTATATCCCAGATAGAGACGCTTATGAAAGCCTAAGTGCCTGTGTAGTGATCCATAGTTGTTGCTGCCGTCACTTCGATCAAACCTAAATCCAATACCGAAATAAACTCCTTGATCGTTAGTTATGGTGAATTTATACGATTGAAAGTCAAATAATATCTTAAAGGTTGCGTTGGGAGTAAAGCAATGAGTAACGATTTAGTTCTGTTTCAAGATATGTTATGAATGAACTCACGTTTTTGATATATCCTTTCACGATCGGCAAACTAATCGTTGCATCTCTGGGATCAATACTGTTCAAAATAAGATCATTGTTACTATCATACAGGTCCATTTTGCATGCTATGTCAGTAGATTGATCATATTGTTTATAAGTCGGGTCATAAGCCTGGTTAGAAACATATATTGATTCGTAGGAATAGATTGGCGGGATGTTCCCCCCGCTGTATGAATAGTTACCTCGATATGTACTATTACCAAAACCAATCAAAGGACCAAGTGACAGTTTAGTAGAAAAGTCAAGAACAAAGTTAGCATTGTTATTGGTAAAAATTGTATATGAGCTCAACATGTCACTGTTATCTCGATAGATATCTTGATTAGCCATTATGATAGGATTGAAATATACTTGAAAAACCGTTGTACCAAGCGCAGCATTAATGCTTGATGCTATCAACAACGCTAGGTCGCTATCCGTTTGAATTAGTTTCGCCCGATAACTTTTAATATCTAATATGACCCTAACAGGCGAGCTTGTATCTGGATAAGTAATATACATTTCGTAGTTAGATGGACCGATTGTTTCAGTAGAAAAATCAATATACATGTGCTTCATGTTGATTGCATCTACCTTACCGCTAAAGATGGAATCTGGCAGCGTAACGGTGATATCGTTATTGATGCCGTCGCCAGTATCGCGATGCAGATTGCTAATAAGAAAGGTACGCTTATCATTGCCCATGGTATATATTCAAATATAATATCAATCACCACGAATGTGATTATAGTTTTCAAGGATTTGGTCTAGAAGAATATCGTAATTGTTGAAATCGTTACATGCTCGCTACTATGAGTGCGCGAAACGAATACTCCTGCAATACTCGACTCTCAGCACTCATGGAACGATATCTTTTTACAAGAATAAAATGAAAACGGAACTGCTAGCGATTTCACTTCGCGCATCCATAGTTGTTCCGGATCTGTACCTGCGTTGCTTCGAGTGCCGCATTCGCGTGGCTCGACAACTACGGCCAAAATTGATTTTGCCGGCTAAGAATACATTCCAACATGTCCGCTTTCAAGCAATCCGCCACTTTTGCCGAGGAGGCCAAGCCCACCTTCGGAGGCTTCGGATCGCTCTCAGCCACTAAAACGAGTAAGTCAGATACGAAGATTGAGTGGCTCGACAATAAAGAGCGCTTCCTCGAAGCAGAGCAGACCTTCGTCAAGGCGGAACGCGATTGGATCATAGCGCAGCAAGACTGGAAACGTGCGCAACAAGCGTGGGAGCGCTTCGAGAAGCACAGCACCAACTGAACGACAGTAAGCAGCCGCGCTTTTTTGAAATGTATCTTGAGAAGTTAGAACAAGTTTTACTAATATAAGATGCAAGAGCGCTGGGTACTATTATGCTCGCGAAGAAAGTAATATTTACGTTAATGGTCTGTCTTTTGTGTGTTACGACATATTCGACGCGATAAATGTCATATCGCAAATGCTAGTGGATCTGACACATGTCGTCCATTCATTGGACAACAATCATCCAATTATGAGCAACATGAATCGAAAAATAACGTTTATTAGCCTGCTTGGGATCAATATGAATAATCCAACCACTCTACCTACTTCAATAACAAAGTCATATGAATGAGTTGTTTCTAAAGACATGAATACCAGTTTTCATTGGATAGAAAAAGGAAAATATAGTTCAAATAATATAACATGATACCCACGATTTCATCATCCAATCGATTTATCCTAAAAGGTCTAGGAGCAATCCTGGTTGTATTCATCACACTTCTACTTATCTTGGGTTATCAGAGGCATTTGGTAAGAAATATAATGTTAAGAGCAAAAAGCTGTGGGGCGTAGGAGGTGGCGTCACTAGCGGAGCTATGATCTTGTTCTTACTTGTTCACTATTATCATACTAAATTCATTAAAGCCCACAGCAACTAACCTATAGCGTAAAATAACAATGTGTTGGCCTTATAGATTAGATATATCAACAATGGAATCCATTACGCTTACTCCAGACTCCATCATTTACCGCGCCCGCAATGTCAACGATGATTCACCTCCACTAAGTCCTAACGAGTGTGATGATACTGGAAAAATAGGATTGTACTTCTCCGATAATGTCACGCTGTGTCTTGGGATGGCTCTTGAGTACGGATGTGACATTGATCTATACGCCTACCGAGTGTTGAATCCAATCAAACTGTACAAGAATAAATATTCGTTCCGCAATGTTAACCCTGAACGTTACTTCCGCGAGGACGGATCATTCATCACTAACGTCGATGTGATTGAGAGTGAGAACATCAGTCACTATGATAACGAAGCTGTTCCGATCTATGAAGGAGTGGAAAAGAATCATGAAATTGAAGATGTTTGTCTAGGGAAAATATTTGTAAGCAAACAAGAATTAGAAAGTCTGACAGTTGAAGCTATTGGGTCATTTACTCTAGAGCAAGTCAAATCAGACTTATTTCATTAATTTAGAACAAATCCGCGGTTTTTTTTAACAAGTAAATTTGTATATTCGGATACATGTGTGGTTGATATTTCGACAATGGCGGGAAAACAAACTACTTTTTTCGCAAGCAACAAACAATTATGGTCGATGCTGCTGCGGGCAAATGACTTCGCGGCGAGGAAGGCGCAATGCTTATTACGACACGTATGATGGCATTCGCTGATGAACGCGTCGAGAAAGCCTTCGCCGCTGAGCAAGCACGTTACGAGAAAACAGTCGCCGCTGGAGAAGGAAAAGGAGGAATTGGAAAAAGAAATCAGACGTTCCATATTACCTACAGAAGCTGAGCGCCGCGAGAAGAGTTTAATCGTGCCGAAGTTGAAAAGAAAGAGTTGTTTAATCGTGCCGAAGTTGAAAAGAAAGAGTTGTTTAATCGTGCCGAAGTTAAAAAGAAAGAGTTATTTGATCGTGCCGAAAAGGACATACAAGACGTTGGCGATCGCGCAAACCGAATGACTGCTCTACATCTCAAACTTGCGACATCAACGAGAGATATGTTCGCTCCAACTCATTCGCGACTGACCGGTATCCTCGAAGACAATCGTCAACTGCTCGACACGTATGGTGCAAATGTAACTCGTTCACTGTCCAAATCCTTTAGTCCGTCATCTCCGATGAAAGCGATTTTTCAAGTGCGTTCAGGCGTTTATTCTAGCGTCAGACAAAAGCAGTTGACAAGCGAAATCACAGATATGCACCATCGACCAAGCATGACCACTACAACAATCGTCGATTTCAAACCGATGACGGACCCAAAGAGATATTGCAAAGCGTGTGGCCAGCAGCTGGATAAGTACTGGCAAGCGAATAAGCGGGATTTGGAAGAAAAGGTGAGTCTTATAGATGATGTAGATAGTCCTCGATCAAAGCGAATGAAAACGCATTGAAAAAACTTATTCTATTTTTGTAGGGGTTCTCGCTGTCCATCGATGTTGATCGCGCGTGGTTTGAGCTGACCAAGAAGTGCTGCAACGACTCCGAAGAGCAAGATCACTTCGTGACTGTTGTTTTGGAGTTGACAGACGAGCTACTCAGCGTCAAAGTTCCATCACTCGACAATAGTGTCGTGCGAGAATTGGCTGACGGTCTCTCGGCGTTGTCCTCTAAGCTCGATGGAAACGTTAGAAACCTGCTTTGAAAGGCTGTAAAATCAGAGCCACAGATGGCTTTCAAGAATGTCAGCAGAATATTGTGTATCTGTTCAAACTTACTTCGCTAGTTGATCGGTAGACTTTTTTTATCAAAGCCAATTTTTAAAAAAAAATATGAAGCACATTTCGAAGTCACAGACATAGCAGCAGAAGTGTGGGTGTTCAATGACTTTATCATTTTTCCTTTTTGTCTTGAAAGAGTTTACCATATTGTGCATATCTGTCACGCCAATCATACATTGGTTTTATTCCTCTATTACTGATGGCACTGAGAATGTCCTACTGGTCCCTATGCCTGAATATATGGATATGGCTGGTTACGCATTCCCGCAACGCGTACGCTCCAAGTCTTTCCAACCACCTTTTCTTAATGTCACAGTCCTTGAAGCTGGCCTTGCATCGACTGGTGTTACAGCGCAAAACGTCTTGTACGTTCTTGACCGCGAGCCTGAGCTCGATCGCTTGTGGTGTCTTGAAACCCGAGATTTGGTTTGCGTTTTAAAACGCCGTACTCGCCCCAGTTGAATCCCGTAGAGCTCTGTTTCAATTTTATTCATTCCCAGGTGAACAAAACCGCTCTTCGTACAATAGATTCGCTTTTTGCAAGTATCCAGGTCGCGGTTCGAAAACTTACGCCGACTGTCTGCAGAAACATGTTCAAGAAGTGCTCTATCATTGGGTAACATTTGTTGCAGTTATCAATACAAAAAAGTAGTATGGCAGTCAGAGAAAAGATTTGGAAGCTTTTTGTCGCCGCCATTTTCTCATTTCGTCCATGAGGCTCAAACGCAAGTATGAAGACGACCACATACGCAGGACGCGCACGTCGATCTTGTAGCCGATGCGCTCTCTCGACTTCCGTCCCAGGAACCCACCGCCCCGCCCACTTATTGTCTGAAGAAGACGACCAAGGACACCAACTCTAGTGTGATTTGCAAGCTTACCCGCGTATGCAGGCTCCCGTTGCTGGTCGAGGAGATCAAGAGGGTCTGCGTGGTTATGAAGCAAGTTCAGCTAGAAGGATGGCATCTCGCCAACCTGCACGTGCTGCGATGTTTGAAAGAGGGAGACGACGTTCCCGAGTTGGAGCAGATGTTCTTTTATCGATGCTGTGCCGCCACGCTCGGCAACATCGAGAAACGGGACCGCCCAAAGGATCAGACACAGTACTTGTCGTTTCACGAGACCTGTCAACGCTACTGGGCCAATCGAGAACGCGAGGCGGCGTACGTGTCGGAGAATATCCAGTACGCCGGAGATCTGATCAACGAGATGGCAAAGCTGATGGAGATCAACGCTCTCAATATGATCGCTCTGCATTTCCGCCGCCGGCTGCACCAGTACATTCGATTCCGGTACGCGAAGAAGGATGACACTGAGTTGAAATACCGGGAAACCAAACGGCTGGTGGACAGTTGCTATCGCGTAAGGTCAGCGCCTGAGAAGGACGACGACGGTAATTCGACTGGCAAAATGGTGAAAGTGTGGACGAAGTGGGATGAGACCGACGATCCCGTGGAGCAAGAACTTCGAAGGTGGCTGGAGATTGTCCCTTGGCAGTGGCAGATCCGAGAAAATAGCGCTCACTTTCTTCGCAAATTGTACGATATGCTGACGTGGATGGAGGAATTCGTGGACAAGCATCCGAAGACGAAGGGCGCAAGGATGTACTCATTGCTGCCAGTGGCTACGACGTTCCAGGCGGCCTATGTCAAACTGAATGCGTCCACGCTACACGGTCTCTTTGCACGACTCGTTCATCTTCCGGAGGTCGAGGACTTCCTGAAGAAGGAGTTGAACATTATGCCCGCCAGGAAAAAAACCGGGTCACAGCTACCATTCGACAAGAAGACCTTCCAGAAGAACCGGAGCGAAGTGATCCGGAAGGTGTTCGACGTGGAGCAGTTCGAGACACGCAACCGTAAGTTCGCGGACGAAATCAAGACGAATGGCTACGGCGCCTCGATAACCATGATACGCCCAGTGACTAGGACTTCAGTGGTTGTGGTGGAAAAGAAGGCTTCGAAGAAGAAGCGCAAGAAGAACGACGGTACCGCTGAGCTCGTGTCCAAGGAGAAGAAGCCGAAGAAAAAGAAAGTGAAGATACCAGAAGAGATCGCTGAAGAGGATACGTTCGCCAAGGAGTTGTTCAAACTCGGGCCCGATTACTCCCCAGATGTTCTCATTGGCATCGACCCTGGAATGCGTTCTCTTGTAACAGCCGTGTCAGTAGGTTACCTCCCACGTAGACGTCGGCGACAGAAATCGCGACGTGGGCTCCATCGGCGACATCGAACTCGCAGGATTAGACGAAAGGAGCGAATCATAGAGATCTCCACGCGCGAGTACAGGCATCTCGCTCGGATGAATGACTTCCGATTCTACAACGAGAACCTGAAGAGGCGGGAGCCATGGTACGCAGGCGTCATTCGTGCGATACCATCATTCAAGACAGCCAGCTATGATTTGTACTTTCAGCGTCTCCAGTTCTTTTGGAAGCATTTGCGGTTTCTATTGGCGTTCAGCGCGGAGCAAGCTTTCCTACGCTGGAGGTTTACACAAGACCGCGCCAAGATGAAAGCGTTGGATACGCTGGCAAAGCGCCTCGTACCCAAAGCCAGCAAACAAGTGTGTATCGCCTACGGAGACTGGAGTCGAAGTGATGGCATCAAGGGCCATGCAACTGGACCAGTGAAGGGATTCGTCGAGGCGCTGAAGAGGAGAGCTACCGTGATCCCGATGGACGAGTACCGGACGAGCATCACGTGCTCTTGCTGTCACCAGCGCCTCAAGCAAGCTGGTCTGTTCACCAGATGAAGAGGAAAGAGGGTGAGGTGGACATTCGACAGAAAGAGCGACCATCCAAGAAGGAGGTGAAGGAGATCGTGGAGATGGCGAGGTTCAGGAACCCAAAGCTGGCGGACAAGAAGATCGTACTCGAAGTGCTCTCGGAACGTTTTGCGCTGTACCAACAGTCGATGCAAGGCCAACTTCTGGAACAGAGACGTCAACGCCGCGAGGAACATGCTGGAACTGCTCAAGAGCGGGCTGAAGGGGAAGCACGGAGCGAGACGGCTAAGGGCGTTCCGGCGGGGCAAGTAGCGTCGTCAACAGAAAAACTGTGGTTGGAAAAGACTTGTAGCGGCATTCGTTGCGAGAAAGCGTAGCCAACCACAGAAACATATTCAGGCATAGAGACCAAAGTAGGACATTCTCAGTGCCATCAGTAATAGCAAACTGTGGCATCCATAGTTTAATATATTCAAAATCCGGGTCATAACGCTTGACCATATCATTATCGATTCGCATAGATCGCCCAGTGAGCGTGGGCATCCCTTTCATAACAAATCTGCGACCACTTAAATCGATATCTCCAATAACCCATTGATGATTCAATTTGTTTTGACTTGCCACGCAATCAATCAACAATCTACTGAACCCAGCTTGGCTTCCGTACTCAGCATTAAATGGATTTATCATTAAGTACTTGATCCAAAATAATGATAAGATTAAACGAGCTCTGTTATTAATAAACCCGGTTTCCTTGAGTTCGCGCATAGCGGCATCAACTAATACGAATCCAGTATTACCATCTTCGAATCGTTTCCATTCTGTTTCTTTGATTTTCGGCCACTTGATTTGATCATATCGTTCGTCCAAATGATAAAATCCTTTCCCTCTTGGGTGGAATCGATAAATGCACAAGAAGAAGTATCTCCATATAATAGAACGAATTGGTTCTATTGATGTGAAACGTCTTTTAAATGACCAATATACCTCGCGAATGGATATACATCCTTGATTCATATATGCGCTTAATTGCGAGGTCGATTCAGCTAGTTTATCAGTTGCTCCATTCGTAAATTTTCGTTGTAAACGCCGCAATGCCTCAGTCCTACCACCGATCCATGTTCTATCCTTAACTAGTTCTATTGATTCGTACCGCGATGATGATTTATACCAGGCAACCCGTTTTGTAGTTGGTTTAGCTATCCTCTGCTTTGATATTGTTTTGAAGAAAGTTCCATACACCATGTATGGAGTACCGTCATGCTTTAGTAATTCCGACATTGGCGCCAGTGTTTGATCATTAACGTTGACCACTACTTCTATGTTGTGTTTAGCGCATAGGCGATTAATAGCATTATCTCTTTGTAATGCGTATGGAGAGAAATCAGCATTGTAGGAAACCGCAATCGGTTTGACTGACTTTATTACATGTTCTAAGATAGTAAGCGGGTTGCCATCTAGAATAGTTAGCTTGTATCCGCATTGGCGATTTAAGTCATCTACACTGTCTATAATGAACTGAGCGGCACGAATCGAATAATAATGTTTATTAGCTGATGTGCGTTTAATCTGTTTGGGATCAAATATGAATAATCCAACCACTTTATCCACTTTAGCGACAAGTTCATTGAGTGCTAGGTTGTCATAGATACGTAAGTCCGCTACAGGAGGACGTATGCATATACGTGCAATCCTATGTAATTCATATACGTCTCTTTATACGTTAGCATGTATAGAAATACACAACATAGGTGCCAACGTACTTACTTAGTATAATATCTGTAGCTATACTATACTAAAATTATTCTTATGGTTACGCGATCGATTTAATTGGTAATGCAGTATTGATTACATATCGTAAGATATTGTATGCTGCATTTTCATCACGATCGGCGGTATAACCACATCCAGAACAGTGATAGATCTTTTGGCTCTCAAGATCCATTTTATATCTGTTACAGTGACCACACGTAATGCTTGTGTATTCTTCAGTACAAACGAGTACTCGTTTACGTAAGATCTGACATTTAGAAAGTAATAGTTCACGAAACTTAAAATGGTTTAAGCTTAATATCGTATCATTGAACTTGTTCTGGCCATGCTTTACCATCTTTTGAGTCTGGTAAACAGGAATAATAATCTTGTCACAGTTGTCTGTCAAATACTTACAGCAATGGTAATGAGTTCCTTCACATAGTTTTTTATTTTATTTGTGTATAGATAAAATGCTTGTTTTGCCTTAAGGAAAGCCCTGTATGATTTATGTGAGCGATGAGATTGTTTTTGTAAACGTGTATATTCACTTTGAGCGAGATTGCGTTGTAGTTTTAGCTTCGTAAGACTTCGTTGAACTCCCTGACCTAACTGGAAATTGTTACCTTGAAGATCGAATCCAGTCAAAAACGATCACTGACCTGGATCGAGCGCACAAATACGCTTTAAATCATTGATAGGTTGCGGTGACACATCATACATAAGGTCTACATACCAGGAATTGTTTTCGTATCGAATAGTAACTCCTCCTACCTTAGTCGGAAGTTGTTTTTTTCGACGATCACACTTAGGAACAATCACTTCCAAATCTTCAAACCCAATTACAGTTAAGACTACCTTATTACCTCGTGTTTTTATCGAACAATTGTTTTCATCACATTGCAACTGATGTACATCATTATGTTTCTTGCTACGATAACGGAACTGAAAACGCTTGATATGATTATTCTTTAGGTTAGAAAATGCGCTTTTGATATTACTTTCAAGTTTACGTAAGATATTGTATCGATACACCTTAGGTGTGTCAAAGATCCAACTTGGTCGATTATCAAACATCCAAAATGGCACCAGCGTTTCAGTCTTAGGAGTTTTCACCACGATTTCATCTCTTGCATACTTAGCACTAAACGAACTGTTCTGTTAAACATTTCAATTCCTTGATTAACCGTCCACCTACACGTACCCATATAGGATCTAGCTAACTTACGTTGCCTTCGCGTGAGTTTGATTCTGTACTTCCTGGTTCGCTTCATTACCTGAGTTGTTGTTTCTTCCTCCTGATTCTTTTCTTCGATTTTACTATCCCTTTTAGAGGTTCTGTATCGTCGACGTCCCATTTTTTTACATGAGAATACTTGTATAATGGAGAGTATATCGTCTGCGAGTTCGTTATCGATGTTTGGTTCATATTGATCTTGTTCCTAAACCAAGATTTCTGAACCAAATTGCTTGAAGAAGAACTCAATGAGTTCGTAAGCAAATCTACATAATCTATCCCTGTGATGGATGACAACGGTTCCGACATCTTCTTCGATAACCTGTTGTATAAGGGACTGGAGACCTTTACGTTTCCAGTTAATACCTGAACCAATATCATCGATAATGATAGCATTAGGATATTTTTCTCGCATACTAGTGATCTGTCTTTGTAGATCATCTTTTTGATGTCTGGAAGAGACGCGACAGTAACAGATTGTTTTCTTTTGAAAAGGAGTATCCATACCGCTAGAAATATCGTTGGATACTTCTTTTCCAAGAATTGAGTTAATGTCGTACAATCGGTGACCCTTATCCCCATATCTAACAGAAGCAATTTTACCGCTATCAGCCCATCTTCGTAAAGTGTCACTGTGAACTTGGAGAAATTTTTTGGCGGTAGCTGAACGAACATACGTTGGTTTGTTGTCGTTGTTATTTGTTGACATGATAAAACTGTACTCATATATTTCTTATAAGCAACTATCAATTTAGTATATAGTAAATAGTATACAAAAAACTACCTAGTATTATTCATCTTTACGAAGAATTTCATTAACAGTTTTAGCCTTCATTTAGGTTCAAAAGTCTCGACGTCCACACCCGAAAGATCATTTCGGATAGTTTCCAGCTTGTCGATCACGTTGGATGCGTTGGACGAGATGTACTTGTATCGCTCCATCTTCTCCTTGTCTCTGTGGGCGTACTTGGCGAGATCCTTGTGGCAGTTAGAGACTTGGCGCGAGCATGATCACCTCCTTGTACTGCTTGGCGTGTTCAGCGATGCTACACCAGAACATTAAGTTTTTTAATGTACCGGAACATTTGTCTTTTCAATGTCACATTCGCGAGAATTCTGCATTTTTTTTGGATCCTACATGGCGGTCCTACGAATTCTAACTTTACATAAAACTAGCAGTGAGAGTGTTATTAACTTTTGCTTTTGCCGAGAAAAGAGAAAACAAACATGATTAAACTCGGACTCAGTCCAATCATAATTTGTCGTAGTACACGTATATTGATTTGTTCACGGATGGCGAAGCTATTTTTCTTCTAGAATGGAATACTCGAAAGCGTTCGAACTACCAAGATCAAGTACTTCTTCATCAGGTTCTTTAATAAGTACTTCTTCATCAGATTTTTCATCAGGTTTTTTATAAAGTACCTCTTTACGAACACATTTGGGAACCTTTTCGAATAATAAGTCCGGTGGGTTTTCTTCTTTGCCAAGCGCACGAATCAATTGGGCTTCATTTTCACGAAGACGCAGAAGTGTCGATGGTACTCCTTGGACGCCGATGAGCTTCATCTTAGCCAAACATGCCACCAATGTAATTGCATTGGTTGCCTTGACATCCTCGATTTCCATATTGATATCCGTACGCAGACGAATGACAATCAACTCGCTAACTGCTGAAATCATCATGATACCCAGTTCAATGTAGCCATTTCTGTAGTCGCTAGTAGCCATCACTAGAAAAATCAGCCATCCGACGAGAAGCAATCCGATAATCGATCGGTATAATAGGGGGCTCCATTTTGTAGACCGAGCTAACAGTTGTGGATGGGCTACATCTTCGACATTATACTTAAACTCATCTGCGCCATTGACGATCACAACTACAGGAAGTTCATTTGCCTTGTACAGCAACCCCATTTTCTTCTCTTTTGCTTCTCGAGGATTTTTTTATTTGTACGTACCAACTTCGCACAAGCGAACCGCAAATCCACACAGGACATACACCACGCTACCCACTCCAGAGTAATCATTCATGGCCACAGAAATAACCACAGGAACCGCGACGAGAACAACCGCAAATCCAAGGAGAACAATATAAAACTGCGACGGTCGTTCCAATTGCTTGATCGACACAATTTTTGCTATCCATTTCTCTTTATCTTCTTCAACGTTGTCAATAATCGCATCACATAAGAAAGGATTGGTAACGAATATCTCAGCGCCTGAAAATGTTGCCGTCAGTGTGCCTTCCACGGACTCTGCCGGTCGACCATCCAAGAAACCTTGGTATCCTGAGATAAACCATCCGTTGATGAAGGGGTTCAAAATATTGTTCTTGAACAACTGAGTCAAATGTGGAGTTCCATAATGCGCCGCGGGAAGCAATGACGCGATTCCAAGAAGTCCAGACGTTTGAGTTGTCTCATCAGACATCGAACTTGCCGCCTGAACATTTTCGATCGTCCAACTGAAAAGCAGGAGAATCATCACGACCTCAAACGGTTCGCCTTGCATCGTTCTCGTCTGGCGCGTTTAGGAAAATGAAGCCATGGATCCTTTGTACAGTGTGTTTCGCCATTAAGCGCCGCCCTTTCTGATAAACTTCCCGCAATTTATGCGCAAATATTTCAAAGGACAGGCGACAAGGTACCGAGATGAAGACCTCAACTGTCATTTTCGACACGTCAATGGTTCGACACCCTTGAACTCACTTTGGCAGAACAATTCAAACCGTTGTCGCCTTCACCGCGTCTTTGCATCAATATATTTCCAAATTTCTTCACAACAGTAATATCAAAGCTCCGCACACCCACACGAACACTGCCAACTTTCACCTAAAAAAGGCTGGGGTTGTTCTCTACAGATCCAAAATCTGGACCAATAAATCTAACAATATATTGCTCTTTGTTTCGCATAACATCACATTCACTTTGAGTTTTAATAAATCGAACGCGCGCTTGATGGAGGAACAGACTGTATCTTTTAAAGTGCAGTCATTTTCTCCCTGATAGTGGGACTCAAAAGATCAGAATCACATGGGTGCGTCATCGGTCATTGGCTACAGAAGAAAGAAATTGATTAACTTTTATGTGAACATCTCGTCTTGCAGACCTATGCTAAGTCGGTCATTGGCTACACAAGACAGACGTGGATCGTATCAATGGGCTACACACTTCAGTACAACACCAAACTCATTCAAAACAGGAGATAACGACATTCAACTCAGGAGATAGAAGAAGATCGTATCAATGGGCTACACATTTCAGTACAACACCAAACTCATTCAGAGCGGGAAATAACGACATTCAACTCAGGAGATAGATGAAGATCGTATCAATTGGCTACGTATTTTAGCACGACACCATACTCATTCAGAACAGGAGACAAGTAAAGAACTAGCCACTTGATGGCCTTAGTGTCTTGCCTACTTTTTTACGTTCACGAGATAGTCGGCTCAGTTTTTGTTTTTCTCTGAAAGAAGCACAAGAGCAGCAGCGATGAAGGACCTAGATTCGAGTTTGTTTGAATGGCCGGATTTATTGACGGCAATGACGAAGGACAAGGAAGCATCGACGAGTCACCTATACCGTATGGGCAGTGCTCTCGATAAACCGCTTAACGAATTCGCCAAGGGATGGAGTTTCGAAGAACGGACTTCCGAGGAACGAATTTCCGAAGAACGGACCACCAAGACAGTATCGCCGAATCACGCATACCTTATGGGCAGAGCTCTCGGGAATTCGTTTAACGAACTCACCAAGAAATTGAGTTCCGACGAATGGAGTTCCAAAGAACGGACTTCCAAGGAATGTGGTAAAGATGACCATCGTATCACAGAGCACATGCAAAAATTGAATCCCGTCATCCGACCGATGTTGAAGGATATTGGCCGTATGGAAAACCAGCTACCAATGACTGTAGCTGACAAACAGCAATTGCTTCGCTACAAAGAAGCTGCTAAAATTGCGAGGGAAGGAAACCCAACTACCAAGACAAGATTCTTCAAGGTGCGCCGTTACGGCGCTGAAGACACCACAAACGCCAAAAACACCAAAGACGCCGAAGACGCCGAAGACGCTAAAGATGTCGATTTGAGTTCTAAATATGTCGTGCAATACGCTACCAGCGATGTGACATACGACGAAGTCATTGCGATTACTTACGCCTGGCATGAAAGTAGTAACAAGCGCAAAATTAAAGTTGGAACAGTCGCGATTAAATCGGGTGATGAATCGGACGCAATTGAATCGGGTGATAAATGGGACGCAACTGAAGTTCTCAAGACGCTTGTTGAACCTTCAGAGCACAAGATTAAAGATGGAAAAATTACGATTAAATCGGGTGATAAATGGGACGCAACTGAAGTTCTCAAAACACTTGTTCAACTTTCGAAGCACAAGATTGAAAGTATAAAAATCACGCTTGAATCGGGTGATGAATGGGACGCAACTGCAGTTCTCAAGGCACTGATTGAACCTTCAGAGCACAAGATTGAACCTTCAGAGCACAAGATTGAAGATAGAAAAATCACGATTAAATCGGGTGATGAATTGGACGCAACTGCAGTTTTTAAGGCACTTGTTCAATTTTCAAAGCACAAGGTTGAAGGTGTAAAAATCACGATTAAATCGGGTGATGAATTGGACGCAACTGCAGTTTTTAAGGCACTTGTTCAATTTTCAAAGCACAAGGTTGAAGGTGTAAAAATCACGATTAAATCGGGTGATGAATTGGACGTAACTGCAGCTTTTAAGGCACTTATTGAACCTTCAAAGCACAAGATTAAAGTTGGAAAAATCAGGATTGAACCAAGCGCTAAATTGGGCGTACCTAAAGTTCTCGAGAGACTGATTGAACCTTCAGAGCACAAGATTGAAGTTGGAAAAGTCACGATTGAATTGGGTGATGAATGGGACGTAAAGAACGTTTTCGAGTCGCTTGTTGAACTTTCAAAGGACAAATGGATCTGGATGGATCAATTCTCGTTGAATCAAAATAAACTTACGACCAAAGAGCTTGCGCGCCAAATTCCTGAGGTTTATCATAATGCGCGCGTCGTGGCTTTCTTACCATACATGACTTGCGAAAAACTGCAAAAGAAGATCACATATTTTCGGAATCGATTCGATCGCTTCTCACCCAATTACTCTCCATCCGATGCTGTCAAGAACATCTCACGTGAACTCTCGGAAGTATTAAAACATGACATAGATTGCGAATGCACTGATGGAATTTATGGGTGGCTCAGCCGATTATGGACATGGCAAGAGTTCTTTCTCGCAAAGTCATTGCGCTTTGTCTGGGGACTTGGCGTAAGCCCGTGGACAAAGCGCAAACTTCTCAATGAAGAATTGAAAAAGGACGACCTTGAAAACACTCCAAACGCTGAAACCAAGTCCGGCTTTCGGTCGTGGGGGAAGAAAATTACCAATCACAAACTTGTCGATGAGAAATTGACAAAAAAAAACACTGAAAACACTGAAAACGAGTCCAGCTTTCGGTAGTTGGGGAAGGCACTGAAAGGAGAGGCGAAGTAAGCTATCAAGCGTACTATCATGGATTTTTCGGAGTTGCAACAACCGGTTATGAAACTTTTGAATGAACTGAGAGACCGCACTGTCGAAAGTGTGATTATTTCTGAAGCAGAATCGGCAACAACGGTGATGGCAGACTATTTCTGTTTAGGGTTGAACGTGGCGATTTGAAGGAATTACAAGCGCTTCGTAAAGCTTATATCGATCTTTATAAACGAGAGCACAACCGAACACTCAAAACACAAGTGAAGTTTATCGGGCCACCCGTTGCTAACAACGTTGACGCTATCCGTGAAGACCTTGGCAACAATGTATCTGATTTTCAACGCCATCTGATGAAGAAAATATCGAGTTGGGACGATGATTATTCAACGGATCTCTTATGGAAAGCATTTTGCACGAAATTGAATTCGCGAGGTGACGTTACAAACATTCCGAATGCATTCGTCTTATCTGGGATGAACGAAGAAGCGTTTTGTGAAGTGCAGGGTGACATTTTGTACGGACAGGCGTATAATATTGTCTCTTCCGACATTATCAAAATTGGTCGAAAGATAGATTTGTGGGCGAATTCGTTCGTTAAGATCGGCAAGAATCTGCATCAATCCCAAGTGGAGCGCGCGTAAAGCTTTTGCACAATTCCCAGTGATATGATACTCGCAATGTACCCGCTCGCGAATGCACTTCTGAACGCAATATGGTTTTCGGACGACAAATACCCTTCGCACCTTCTTGGAACCATAACAGGTCTCGCCTCTTCACGAAAGACTATAATTTATGTGAACACGGTAGCTCTAATTCTTGGCGAAGGATTTGATTTGTTCTCGGACCAGAAAGAACAGAAAATCGAGTTCCAATTGGTGAAAATCACATTGGCGGACAAATCACGATGTATCGGAATTATGTCAACGGATCCTTCCGATTCGAATAACAAGAAGGTCATCGAGGCCATCAATGCCATCAAGGTCGTGAAATCGCACCGAAGACTGCTGCTGTGCCGCAAATCAAGTGACAAACCAAGTGACAAACCAAGTGGCGAATCGAGTGTCGAATCGAGTGTCGAATCGAGTGTCGAATCAAGTGACCATTGGAGAGTTGTTGGATTTGTTCCGGGGTTTGACGCAGAAGCGCATAAAAGTGCGCTTGGTGAAGTTTCTCACTCAGGTGTTTGCATGAAATGAACAGTTTACATTTGAGTAGTTGCATGGAATCAACTCACATGTCAATTCACTCAAAATACTCCATGACGACCAAATACATTTACTTTTATCGTTGACGTACCTGTTTCTCTTTGTTATCGAAGAATGAAATTGTGCAAATAAAGAGACACGGTGGCATTTTCACTGAAACCCGTAATATATTCTCTGATATGAGTTTTCGTTGAAAGTTCAAGCAGATATTGGCTTCGACTTGCAGAAGAACGCAAAGATGATAAACCAGTCCGCAATGGCTAAGACGATGGATACGACTTGGAATGCGATTGACCCGACTCGGCAAAGTCCACTAGATCGTTCGCGAACATACTCCGCACGTTGCGGCGTTGATTGGTTGTCGAATTCTTGTTGACGTTGCGATGTTGATTGGTTAACGAATTCTTGTTGAAGTGAACGGAGTTTCTTATCAATAATCTTGACTCTGAATCGCATTTGCGCCAAATATCTAAGCAGCGCTGCATAGTCGCCTTCCTTGCATTTCTTATCGCCGACATCAGCTTCTGTTAGATTTTCTTCATCACCGACCAACTTAGAAATGTCCATCATAGCCAAGGCCTTCTCTGCTTCAATAAGCGAATACCGAAACTGTTTCTGTTGGGAGACCCATTTTTGTGCGGCTTCAAGAACTCTTCGCTCAAAATCGACATCGTGATGAACACTTTGTTGCAAAGTATTTGTCATTGTCATCGGCTGGATAAATTTGAAAATGAGACGACCAGTCACCAGTTCGCAATCGACGGGAAAAGATTTTTCTGCATCATAAAAAAAGAAAAAATCATCTACAACTTATACGAACGAATGCTTTTTACAGCGGTCGCCTTGTCATCATAATCTTGGTGATCTTCGACGCATTGGAGAACCTTTACAGCTTGAGCATGTGCTCCAGTCTCTTCTATATAGTTTGAATTCTTTGCAACAGGAGTCATGAATACACCGAGCATCTTGAAAGGCACAATTCCGATAATGTTTTTGTGCTTTTCAATTTGCTGGAGTAGGGTTTGGCGTGCTCTATATAACATACTTTCATCGTACATGGAAACGATGTAAGGGTCTCGAGCAAAGCATGCTTGATTATAAGTTTGCCGAAAGCAATAATCAATATTGAATAATTTGTTCACACAATTTTCAAATATTTCTTGAAGCAGAGGCGCATCGCGTAGACTTCCTAAATCATGTATAGTTTGTCCTGCGATATCAATTTCCTCACAATTTGCATTTGTTATGTCGTTAAACAAGTCTACATGGTATTGGTCATTTGTATTTGAGTAAATAACCATGAACCCGCATTCAATGGGATTTTTTTATGTATCCGCTCGCTTAAAGTGGCCACAAGGATTATAGTGTTTATTGTACTTCAATTGATTGAATAAGCAACGTCTATACACAGCTTGCACGAATATCGCAGTTTCCATAATATCGATAATATTCATCCCAACATTAACTTGAGGCCAGTAATATTCTGGGATTTCAGTAGTAGGAATTCTGGTATGCGGGCACTTGAATTCAAATAAAACTAGTTGGGTTGATGATGTTTTATCTAGACCCTCCGTCAACGAACCAAAGCGCTGTAACAACTTATTAGTCGGAATAGCAGCCAATCCATCTGGACTATATGAGAGATAACCTTGATCATACGGAATGCTCCCTGTTTCGCGAATAGTGCATGAGAAAACATCTTCACAATGCATCCGAATCAGGTCTTCAAATATGTTTCCCCAGTAGGTAAACACGTTTCCAATAAAGGGATCAAAGCCGATTTTTTCTAAAACTAGCTTATTGACTGGCTTGTTTTTATTTTGTTTAAGGATTGATGATAGTTCGCTCCCACCAATAAAGTTTTTCCTCAGTGCTTTCCATTCATCCGTACCTTGCTGAGGAAGGTGACTATGCTGTTTAATGAACGTGGTCAAAATCTCTTGCTTGAACATATTCGTAGTATATATATTAGAAGTCTATCACATCAATTTATTAATCCTGATTGCAAAAGTTTTTTTGCTCTGAAGGGAGTATTCTAAAGATATAAAAAAAGTATGTCGGAGTATTCATTATCTGACGATGATTTTAAAACAGCATTTCCATATTCCTTAGCACATACTTCATTTGAGCAATACAATCAAACTTTGTTTGACACAGATGAAGTGGATATCTTTAAATATTTATCGGTTACTAAGAATATTCAACTAGATCATGAGTTCTTGCGACAAAGTCATCTTCAGTCAACATGGATTTATATTATAATTGAGTATCTACTCCAAATATCCTCGCACGATCCTCGCGCGTTTAAAATAGAACTTTCGTCTCTTTCAACAATTGGTTTTGATATGTCCATTTACAAATCAACCATACCAAAATGGCTCCGATCATGTACACATACTCCAGATACTAGAGTCAAGCAAGAGAAACGATTTTTACGTAAGCATAAGCTAATAAAGTATGTTGACTATGACGACATGCTTACTGATTCGAACGGAGAGCTCATACAGGTTGGTCATTGTATCAGTCGTGCTGCGTTATACCGACTGCTAACAGCACAATATGGATCCTCCTTCCTTGAAGCAGTTCTTATTCGTATGAGTCAATTAATTTACTATTTCAACGATTACAAGGTGACATTTTGGTCGCGGTATATTATTGCGTTGCAGCGAACTATTGCTGGATTGTCGGATGATATTCAGAAGCTAGCCACGAAAAAAGAATCTGAAAAAAAGACCGAGTCTCCATTAAATGAAATATGTAAATCATATGATGTATTTTCTCCAATAAATTCAAGTGTAATACTTGATAATCAGAACGAATACACTGACGAACTCACATCTATTCATCGCATAATAGAATCGACATTTAATCGTGTTGATGATCGTATCAGCGATATTCATATAAAGTTAGTTGCAATTACTGATAAGATCGATGATATCGTTGGTTCTATTATTTTAAAAGATGAAGATAGTCCTTCACATTCTTTCATTCGAATGTCTGCTGATTTAAGTCCAAATTCTAATCCTGTGATGGAGCACGTGCAATCAATATTCAAGGAATATAAACAACTAAATGATAGATCTAGTGAAATTCGTTTTTCTGATTCTCTTAATGATGTAAATCCATTACAACAAGAATTTGAACATCATCTTTAATTGTAAGATACTCGAATAATTGAATATAAGTTAGCATATTTCACAATGGAAGATACAGCTATAGATCATGGCTCAAATATATCAGGAATAAGCCTTCTCTTGAACGTTGAGAAGCTATCAAACTCCGTTGACATTGATGACATGGAGAAGAAAGTAAAGAATATGTACATCGATGCCGTAGACGATAATGACGAAGAGGAACAGGAAAAAGATGCCGACATTCTCGAAGAATATGAACAAGCCATGGAAGACATTGAATCTGTAATGGATGAGGGCGGGAATGAAGGAATAGAGGAAGTCAACGATGACCAAAACGATGCAGCATCAGTCATATCGTTACCACAATCACTACGATCGACAAGGAGCGGGCTTATTCCCGACTCAAAAGACGGATACTATACGCAAAAGACTAGAGATGACCAACTACAGACCAGTATCAATCGCGTGATGGAAAATGTTCCAAAGATGAACATTGATATGGAACAAGAAATTGAAGAAGAGAGAAAGAATACACTGCTTGAGCAAATCGAAGCTCTCAGAGATGATTTATCCGAATTAGGTATATCAGTTGAGGGAAGTCAATATTATGTTTCATATGATGCAACACTGAAGCGCATCGAGGAAGTGCATCGCAGATTAACTTTCAAGTATAATAAGCTGAAGTATAATTCAATCGCTGAAGAAGCGTTGGTCGCGGGTGCGTCTTTACTAGAAATGATATTCAATGGCAAGCACGAATACTTTGGATGCAAGCCTGATATTACGGGATACTCGGATGTAGTAAAGTCAAAACTAAAACGCATTCGCGTAGAAACAAGCACAGCTGTTAGCCGTTTCGTCATGAAACATAACGTGGGGGTTATGCCGCGCCTAATGATGGAATTGTTACCATCACTAATTACACAATCTCAGCGAAGAAAGTTACAAGAGGGGGATAATCTCAACGCTAATATAAATTACAAAAAAAACAGTATTCGTAGCCATATCAGCGATCTAAACAATATGTTACCTGGATCTCCATAGCTACTTGGTTTTGTTTGCTTTATCTTTTTTTATGATTTCATAAAATATGTATCCAGCGTATGCAAGCATGGGCATGACAATTATATAGTTGATCCATACTGTTGGATCAGTTGGTTTCTTGAATGTAAAACTTAATTCAGTGAAATCAAGAAGTCCATCGTTGTCATCATCTTCTGACGATAGCGAACCTGTAGATAAAACCAGCATCCCAGCGATAAGTACAAGCGTCGTAAAGACAAGTGCTGCTCTCAGATCCGTTGCAAGCACATATTGAGTTAGCTCTTTTAGTTGCCTCATGTTAATTGGGAATTAAGTATATTATTTACTCCAAAATTATTTGTTGGCCCGGTCTTGAAATTGCTGATACCGTTGATCCACCCTGATTGCATGTTGTTCATTCGGGTATTCCACCCTTGCTGCATATTATTCATCATAGGTGGCATGACGTTGTTCCATGCTGTTCCCATCCGTCCACGCATTGCAGCAGCATTGGCTTGTAGCTGTTGCATATTTAAATTAGGATGCCGTAGTTTAATGGCAGTGACAATAACAATTAATAATGACAAGATACTAAATCCAATAGTTAAACCAAGGTTAACTGTATTCATTGTGGCATACTGTATTGCGTATTTAGATTTATCATACCAATTTATTGTAGCAGGACTTGTCAATGTTAGGATCATAAATACGACACATACTATTAGTATTATTGTGAAATATCCCAGAATAATATGTTTGGCTGTACGATTAGTGTCATCGCTCATGGTTATACTAAATCAAATAAATCTAGTTGGGCTGAGTGGTTATTAACAATATATATAATACTAATATGGAGATCCCTATTCGGAATACTATCTTCCTTCAAGGCATTTTCTTCAGTCATATTAGAACACTTGAAGAACATATGATTGAGGAGAACATCGCGAGTAGCGCTGCTCTTCTAAGCGAACCTACAATACATAATTCACCTGATATCCGTATCACCAAGTTTAAAACCAAAAAGCAATGGGCTGAAGCTAATAAAGACGCGACATTAAAGTGCTGGAGTTGTGGAATGAGTTTTAAAGGCATTCCTTGTTTTATCCCCAGGCAAATTAGAAACACACCATCGGGAAAAGAATACGACACGATTGGCTTGTTTTGTGGGTTTGCATGTTCATTTACATTCTTAAAGACTCGTGCCGAATTCATAAAGGACAAGACATATTTTGACAAACTATCAATGTTGAAAATGCTTTACACACAATTTTATAATAAACGCATCACCGAATTTAAGGAAGCTCCATATATTTACGATGTCACATACTATGGAGGTCATATAGATATATGCGATTATCGCAACGCCTTACGGCAGATTAACACAGATATGTTAGCCGAAGCAAAGCCTATTAAACAGTGATCAGAATCTAGCTCGCAATCAATATAGAAAAATGATTACATACATATCTATTGATATTGCCGTCCGCTCCCTAGCGGTTGGAGTATATCGCATGAAATCATTTCAAAATATCGATTCGTATAAAACAGACAATGCCATTAGTATGAACAACAACCTAAACTCAATTGTGCAACCTTTGTTGATGCGCGTTATCGACATTAATCATGGCCTCAAAACAAAAGATACATCTATCACTGAAAAAGCAGTCGAGCTTAAAAGAGCTATAACCACGATTGACATGGATATCAAAGAATTAACAACTGACAAAATTAAGGTATTGATTGAATATCAAATGAATTCTAATCATGGAGCTAATGCGATCTTCAATATGATCATGTATCACTATGCTGATACATACCCGATTGAGGTACTAAAGCCGTCTTGGAAGAATACTATTGCGCTACACCCGCTACTAACTCTGTCATCATTTCTAGGCATGTCCTCGTCAAACTATACAGCAAACAAACGGCACGCCAAGTATAACATGCTATATCTGCTGATCGCAATTGACCAACTACATATGATTGATGGGATCGCTAATAAGAATCAAGATGATATAGCCGACACGTTATGTCAAGCTCTTGCTTTTCACCGAATGAGTTTTTGTACTAGCTGTTAATGGAATCACAAATTTGGCTTTTTTATTTGTTGCAAAGAATTCCAAATTCCATTTTTTCACACCAATCACAGTGTATAATAAACTAATTATATATAAATATAGGATCAAAATACTGAAATCGCTGAACGTTTTAAATTCATAACGATGGACGTTGTGTTTCGAGAATTGGATGAGTTGCGTACCAACCTACAGGAAGCCAAAGAGGATGCACAAAATGCTCGACATGAAACCGTCCGTCGTGTCGATGAATCCCGTGCGGAAACTGCTGCTGTTCGCGATAAACTTGAGGCAGTTGCTGCTACCCATCATGAAGAACTGATGGCCAAAATGCATAAACTTCATGAACTACTTACATCGACTGAATTAATTGTCATGGCTGGCCGCAAGAGACGTACATCATCGAACAAGGTGGAGCATATTCCAAAAGTTGACCCTGAAACAGGAGTGATCAGAGATCCCATTACTACAGTTGAAACACCAACTATACGGGATGGAGAATTCATACGAGTGAGCATATTATGTCGACAGACAAAAACCGCAGCTCGATCGATCCATGAGCATGAAAAAAGCGGAGAGTATGTGCTTCAGCGAAGTTACATGACAAACGGCATCGACTTTTGTCTGAACATCAAATCTATTGGAAAACGCGAATACACCGAAGTGACCGACTTGACAGAGAGCGGTCGTCCATGTAAACGAACTTTTTTAGCAAGCTAAATAAAATTATTTATTAAACAAAAAAAGTTACCTTTCACGATGTTTTTGAAGTCGGTAGGAGCAGCCATACTTTTTTTAGCTCATATATTTTACGTATAATGCTAGTCTTGACTAAACTTCTTCCGTGGTCATCGTGCGCGCATACTTGCATTCTTGCTGCTTGGTCGCATTACGAGCTTCACGGCGTTCGACTTGCTTGAGTTTGCATCTTTTAGTCATGTTATAAAGCTTGTTATTAATGAATAACAGAACGATAAGCAAGATGACTGCAATGATTGGTGAAGTCACAAGTGTTAGATTCTCGATCACGATACTACTATCAGTAGCGTACTTGGCGGCGGTGTTCAGCTCCAAGCTACTCTTACCATGTACGAGCACTGAGTCGTGACTCCAGCTATAATCCTTGTTTTGTAGCCAGTTGCACAATTCCAAGGGGTTTTCGTCAAAGACGAACATATCCCGCTCTTGGAGAGAATTTCGAATAAGCGTAGGATGCTGGATAATCCACTTGGTGCGGATCGCGTACACGTCATCGCTGTCCTGTGCTTTGGCGAAGAAAATATACTTAGTGAATACCCCTGGATCGATACATTCGAACTTGATCGAATCATCGTCTTTCTTTGTTGGACTTGTGATATACTTCATTGATTCAAGAAGTAAATATTGTGTATGTCTTCCTGCTACGGGGAAGAAGTGAAATTTGTAAATGATTTGTTTTCATTTACAACAGACTCCAAGCAGTTTCATCTTATCAATATTGTTCTGAAGTTATGAATCACAACATATCATATCAATATGCCGAGTTTGGGAAGCTTCGAAAAGTCGTCAAAAAAATGCACAAAAGTAGATGGAAGGGCGTCGGTCACAACGCGTAACATTCTCAGTGCTTTACTAAAATATTGCTCTCAATATTATAATAATATGGATATCCAAACCAGAAAGCTAAACTGGTTATTGAATGTTGCAAAACGTATTCAACCGTTCTTTGCGAAATCAAATAGTACACTATTTGATCTGGTACGCAAAATAATCCAGGGTCACAATGCGATCGCAGCGTACGAATGTATCGCTTCAGAAACGTATTCCTTCATGATAATTTCAGACGATCCCAAACAGCTTCTGTATGATATTGTAGATGCTCTACGTGAGAGCAGTAATCAATCGTACAGACAAGACTTAAATCCGATAAGCATTGTTATGAAGCTGATAGATCAGGAGTTTATGCTGGATTTAAATGGAATTCGAATGTGTTATGCTGTCAAATCATCGGTACCCTCAGACTACTTACTAAAAACATTTGCATGTCGCACTATTGCTAACGTCAGTAACTATAATGACTATATAGACCCTGAAAGCAATTTACCGATAGCAGACAAGATTAAAAAGCTGCATCCGTTATACGACTATAACACAACCATAAACAGATTAATCGGTGGTAAGAAACGTAAGCAGCATCATCTCGATAAAAAGAAAGGAAATGTACGTGTAGACATCTTAGCAAAGGTATTAGAACATATTCGGAGTAATCCATCTATTGCAACTGGACTTATATTCATCGAAAACCTAGATGAATGTTCAACGTCAGCAATGAATATAATTTATACTGATTATAAGTTCAAAATAGTGTTAGTGGATTTTATTAAAACACTAGTATCCGAATCATATACACAATACAATTTTAAAGTGTTTCTCCATGCTGACTTTAGCGTCCCTTATGATTTCAGGTTGAAGAAACATAGCAGACTGCTCAACGACAAAACTACAAAACATCCTACTTACTTAATGAATTTGTATAATATTGCCACGTATATGCCTATACCATGCGTAAAGTCAGTCATCAAGGATTCCTTTATACAAATAGCACATCCTATTATCAAGCTGTTGTTCTTATACATTGATATGTTTATGATAGAACATAAGCTGGGGAAACCAAACTTGAGAAAGTATGAGCAAGTTTATATTACCAAGATGACAAGAGCTTTTAATAATCTAATTACTTATGATCGAACACCAAGCTGGACTGGGTTCTTTATTGATGAAATATTTGATAAAAATAAATATAACCGGGACATGAAAATGGGGAATCCAGGCGAAACGATTATTATCTAGGCTACATGAAGATAGTAGCTAGCCACTGCTCGCGAGTAAATATTATCATTGGTTCGAACTAGAAGTTTTACTAAATCATCTATATCTGCCTTGCTGATTTTATCAAAGCAAAGCATTTTTTTCTTGATCCTTTTTACGATATCATCCGCCATTGATGCGTATATGATATGACTGTGGGATGGTAGCATCTGAACATGAATTCCGATATTTAGTTTGGCATCTTCAAATATTTTCAACAGTGCATCATTAAACTTCTCTCAAGCACCGCATCTTTCAGTTTATCTGATTGTAGCTTACCTATTTCAAGTGCTATAGTCTTCGTTAGTTGTGCTTGAAGTTGGTCTAGAAATGATTCCTCGGTGGTATCATTGCTGAACGACATATATTTTATACGATTGAACGATTTAACATCCTCAGCACGTTGCTTGCTTATAATATCTTCAAAAAGTGTATTGTGCGCTTCAATAATGGAAGAAGGGGAGCTACGTAATAGTTTGTCAATCTCAGTTCGATTAATAGGTGAGCTTCGCATTTTGAATGTTTTCAGATTGTTAGTCCATAGCACATACGCAGTTTGGTTAAATCCAGACGTTATATTAATTGTAATCATTTCATCTGCCTTTACATTTGCTTTGCCTCCCTCTTTGATCAAGTCATACAGTTGAACCATCGACTCACTAATACCAGTCCCTCCTTGGGGTTATGAAATTTCCATCAGAGAACCTATATCAAAGTAGGTATCATCATTCTTGCTTACGATGATAATCAACCCGACAGGAACTCCAGTATCAATAGTAGCTAGCTTCAACGTCTTTGACAGCGGTTCTAACATTTTTTGAAATGAGTCCATATGAGGAATATCAATTCCAACAACATGTTTACCGCGGTGTTAAGTTTGACATTTGGTCCCTCTTTAGGTATTAATCCGAAATGTTGCAAGCGATTGGTAGGTAACTTATTTTTTGGACGCGCTCCTAGTACCATTTCTTTCAGTTTATTGTTCTGTGTTTTAATATATTCAGATTGTTCTACAGAATACTGATGTTGTAGAGCATTGAGAATCTTAACGCCGATAGGAATAAATAAGTACATAGACTCATCAATGTTGGCCTTTCCGCCCATTCCTTCTTGCTTCATACAAGTTAAAACGGTATCTATAACATCGTCGAGGTTTAGATCTTCTTGTTGTGCGATATAACTAACAAATGCATCAACAGAAAGTTCACAGTTCTTAACAATTCTAGATTGAAATTCTATAAGACGTTCTCGTGTTTCAGTTAGCCCTGCTAGAATAGTTAATATTGAATCTGTGCTTAAATCGATGTGGATAGTTAAATCGTCGGTGGCATAATTCATTGTATCCAACATGTTACTCAATTGTTCTGCTACCGTCATCTGAGTAGTGTAGGTCTCATAAAAGTGAGTGACTTCTTCTGCAGTTTGCGTCTTACATTGTTTGCCAAAATGTTTGTAAGATACAGCAGGTATAAATAATGCTGCCTTTTGATAACTGAGTTTGTTGTGCCGATCGATAAGCTCGCTGCATTGGATCAAGATTTGTTTATTAGACGTAAAATGTTGTGCGTCGAACACAATTATTATTAAACTCTATATATTTGAGATCAACACTTTGGTAACAAAAAACATGTTCAATTGTTTATTTTTTACAAGGTAACGCGCTTAGATTTGCGTGTTCGCTTTGGCTTGCTAACGTCGGAGGTTTCGGCTTCCTCTACATACGACGGCACACCGAACAGATATTCCTCTTCTAGAGATGTGAAATTTTGGCTAGTGTTATCATCGGATAAATCAGATTTAGAAATCAATGCTTCGATAGCTGTAACATCGGGCTCTGATATATTATCTTCATTTTCGCCTGCATCTTCCTCTACTTGTTCGCTGAGTTCATCTTCGCCTTTTGGCTCTTCACTTTCTAATTCATCATCTTCATTAACTCCTTCAGACTGCTCGTTGCACCTCTCTACACTAACTACGTCATCTTCTTCAGGTCCCTCCGCGATCACAGATAGCTGAGATTCTTCTTCAGAGTCGTAATCATATTTTGACATGTCTTGTGTTTGAATTAGCGTCATTGGGTTAGGCGTTTTTTTCGGTGGTTTGGGCTGAATATCAGCCTCATCAATTGTGGGTAAATCGTATGATTTACTGACGCGTTTTGCATGTCGGTATTTTGTAAAGTATTTCCATAGTACGTACACAACTACGATGACGCCAAGAACGAATAATATCGGGATTAAATAAGTTTTCAATTTAGTTAAAAAGGAAAATGCGCCCCCGGTCACTATTTTGGTAGAAGGAACGACCTCTACTCTTGCTTCATCATCTGATTCAATACATTGTGAGATGCTTTCTTCTTGAGACTTCATCTTTGGGTCGTACGTAGCAGCAATTGTTTTATCCCACAAACGTGGAGCGACTTCCATGTGTTCGCCTTGAGCCATATTGGAGGTGTATATTACGTTAACGGTATCCATCAAAACAAAAAACAATTATGTACTATGCAACGTCAAATACATATAAATGTTAATAATACGTCTGTAATAATTATGAACTGTTTTAATCGAATACTTTGCGCAGTGTGTTCAAGTCGGCCTTGATTAGATCAACAGCCTTTTTGCACAATTCCTTTCCAGCTGGGTGATGTATATCAATGACGGTTTCTCGCTTCGATGGATGCGTGATACGATGTGCAACATACTTTATCGTAGGCTCAATCTTGTAGATATAGTAGCTGAGGAGAAGACCAATGGAATGCGTTTCGTTTAGGATTGTTAGCTTGAACACTCCAAACTCAATTACATGTCTATCGTAGTCAATGCTGTTAAGCCGCGAGATAATATTATCGATTGCTTTGCAAACCATTTTTTTCGGATTAAAAATGCCAGGGACCTCAATTTCCAAACGAAAAGATGTAGGATCTTCTCCCTTAGTGGTCTTGTATGCTACACGACCAATAGACGCTCGCGCGTTGTCATAACCACACGATTCAACAACGCAGATATCATTGACTGCAAATGAAGTACCACTATTGATATCGCATAGTGGTATATCTGGCATGATATCTTTTGACACGATAACGCCATTAAGTTTGATATTCGAGCTTGAAACATCAATATACGTTTCTGTATTATTCTCGAAGCGAATGGCAAAAACAGAATCAGGGTTTATCGACTGAGCAATCGGAATCATTTCAATACGTTTACGAATAGCATCTCTGATCACATAAGGGTCTGTTGTCACGATATCAGTCAAAGATACCGTAAGATGTTTGACAGGTATCTCGGACGTCAATGTTCTGCGTAAAGCATTTCCAAGAGCGCGATTGGCATCCTCAAGCTCAAACGCCAATACTTTATTGACTACACCTGGTATTTTTTTCTTCAAGGACTCATATGGTGTATTATCAAGTGTAATGTCACTGGATATGTTGTACAGAATCTTGGCAGACACCATGCTCGCGACTAAGGAGAAATAATTATAATGATCCTTGTGTTATATATAAATACATATCGAATTCAATTCTATCATAAAGATGTCACCATATACAAAGGTATCTATTGTCTTACGAGATGCAGAAAGTCATGATGATTATAATAAACGTATTATCGAGTATCTCAATGATCGTCATACTGCGATTAATGATAATAAATTTACTATTGCAATCGAGGTAGCAGACGATAGTACTATTAATGATTACGTTAAAGAGGGCATGGAATCAATCCCAGCAATGCGACTCGATAATTCTTTTATATATGGAGTCAATTCTATTATCGCTGCTTTGGCCAAATTAGAAGTAAATATTCATCAGCCTGGTAAAAATCAAAACTCGTACAAATTGGACAGCCCCAAGCCATTTTATTCATCCTATATCGCCCCCGGCGATGTTCCTGGTTCCCCGAAAGGAGAAACGAATGCGTTCTATGATATGGCAATACAAGAGATGGAGTGTGGCGATCAAGAGGACCCAGACAAACAATCCACAATCACTGCGTATAACCAAGATGCCCCAGAAACAGCAGTCGATCACGAACGAGATGATAAGCTCAAGGCCTATAGCCAATATTATAAAGACCGTGGATCGAAGAATACTAAGAAACAACACTTTCGATAAAAAAACTTATCTATTATTTCTAATCGACCACTAATCAATATAGTTAAAATAATGAATGAGCAACCGGATCCTCAAGTATATATTGATGGTGCCAAACGTATGGTAGCCGAAGGCATTGAAGCAGCTAACAAGATTATGGCTTTCATGAAACAAAATGAGCAACTCTTATCAGGTTTATCAGCAGAAGAGCGCAAAAAAAAAGTGTTGGAGTTTGAGCCTTCAAAGATGTTTAATGCAGTACATCCTAGTGTATTTCAGTATTTGTCAACAGAAGGTATTTTTAATGATCGAGCATTCCGCAGATATGTTATGGCTGCATTCGGAAAGCCTAAAAGTGAAGAACAGCTAAGGAAACTCCAAGAGAATCGCCGTTATGCATATTATTTAAGCAATCAGAAAAATGCCTTGTACTATAAGTACATTATGATTGAAACAAATCCTAACATCAAGCGATCTATTATCAATGGTATGTATGAAGACATGGTAAAGGAACTAAATAAAGATACTAACAGTATGCTCGATGTATATGCTCAAGCGGAAGAACAAGCCAAGATATTAGAAGATGGATACACGGAAGATAAACGCAAGGATCTACTCAATAGACTCCAGCAAAAGCTTCACCAATGAAATTATTCTTCTGGCAAATATATAGACATCAATTCTGCGACTCCGCTTGGAGTAAGCCCACTATCTTTTTTTATGTCTATTGTACGCGCATTTCCGCCAATATTCAGATGAACCATTTGAACTACATTATCGTTGGCGCAATCACCGCCGTCGGCATCATCACCGCTTGTGTTTGTATTATCACCACCACTTGCAGTAGTATCACCATTAATATTTAAATTGACCATTTGAACAAAGGAATCGTCTACGTTAGCACCATCACCTTCACGAATACTTAAGTTGACCATCTGAACAAAGGAAGAATCGTCGCCTCCGGCCATGTCATTCGCTTGACTCATATCACCATCGGCTTGACCTTCATTGATTTCGCCACCCACCTTGTTTATACTTTCTGTTTCTTCATTAATTGGTTCTTCATCATCATTGTCACCATTTTCGACATCTTTTCTTTCGGATTGTGGATCAACAAAGATCGATTCAACTGATATGTCATCCGCGCCGCCTAGTATTTCTATATAGTTATCAAATACCTCAATCGCATTGCCACCGGCATACACATGATTGATAAAGCTTTCAAATGCGTCACTCATTGTTTCTACCCGATCTATATTTATTCACCAAAACTTTATTACTACTTTAGATTCTACCTTGATGCAATCCTTTGTAGCTTAGTCGATATCATATTATCAATTTGGCGCAACAATTCGTTGCTAAGGTGATCTAGATCAACAAACGTACCTCGCGGGGTTTCGCTGACAGTATTGGAATCCATTATGTTACTCTTTATTAAAACACAAATATCTATCAAATCAGTTCGGTCTAGATCTTTGATCGCATTAACAATTCTTCGTTTAATTGCCTTCATGTCAGAATTAGTGGATTCCATTTTCTTATATTAATATTGTGCTTGTTGGTTGAATAAAAAAACTATAGCTACGTAGCTCTATAGTTCGTGTTCGTTGTACAGATTCCACACATGGTCTATCTTATGGTATTCTTCATCGGTAGGATATTGTTCGGCCAAGTCATTGATGATGCTAAGCCATTTCACAAAAGGGAAAATCAGCCGAGTCAACGCGTTCTTTGGTTCTTCTGACATGATCGTAATTGATTCAGATGGTTTAGCTGGTTCCGTACTTAGTCTGAGAGCTGTTAGATCGGTGCGATAGTCGACGCCAAATGTGTTATTTTGGATCTGATCAATTTTCATAATATCTACGGTAGCAGAGTGTTTTGGCTGAGATTTATACGGATGCACCATTTTTGCCACAATATTCCAGCGCTTGCTATCAAGCTTTCCTTTCTGTTCTAACTCGCGATCAATCAAAGGCTTAATCATGGTGCTGAAGTATTTCTTGGTTTCAGATGATAGATTGCCCATTGTGAAGTGAACAGAATCTGGAACCAATGGAATGAACGGAACGCCATTAACTAAAATGTGTTCATTGCCAATCTTGTAGCTCGAGTTTCCTACGCGGAGAGGGATTACGTCACCGGGTTTATAATTCTCAATACCTTTTTGTAATTGCATAAGTGCTACAACGTGCTCGTTTCGACATTCAAGCATATCAAAGTTGCCAATCTTTCCAGCAGGAATAATTTTTTGGATAATCATTCCAGACACGAAATCGTATTGGTCATATCGGATAGCAGTAGCTTGAACTGTTACATACACTCGAACTTTACCAGATAAATCACGGCGAATTAAGTTCGGAAGTGATCGTTTGATCAACTTATCGATGCTCTTAATGTACTGACCATCACGGCACTTGCGTTCGTACATCAGTCGCACATGATCCATCACCATTCGATCATAGTCAGTAGCATAGATAGCGTTGATATCTTTGATGGTGATGTTTAGTTCAAGAAGTGTGGTAAATATCATTTTAGAGACTGCTCTGCTGGATATATATTAAAATGGACTATTTTCAATTTTGATGCTCGTTATCGATATTCCCAAAGCGCTTCGATTAGTTGTTTCAACTCACGATGATTATGAATACTGCTTACAAGTATGTACAGCTTGTGTTCTTTAGGATTACATCTCATCGTTCGCATGATGACGCCGATATCATTATTGACCCAATGAACTGGAACGTTTTTACGAGTAACAATAAATTGAAGTTGTAAATTGATTATCATCGATTCTAAAGTAGAGTTATTATCGATCAACTTGTAGCATTCATATACATGACTTGCTCGTATATACTTCTTGGGTTTACGGGTGTGCCGTATCAGCTTTAAAATCTTCTCAAAAATCTTTAGTCTAACCATTGTATATTTATGATATCAGACAGTCAATTTAAGGGAACAACGGAGATGGTTGTCGATTGCTGATGCGACGCGTACGCTGATACGAATTACGTCGATGTTTTTTTGGAGTAGATGGTGTTTTGCATTTAATTTGTTGATCGGTTGGAGTACGCGGCGTTCCCAATGGTGATACCTTTCGAAACATTTCGCCAGAAGGAGCGTCACTAACACTCCAATTTGATACTGTTCGGTTGATAAGATCGATATCGATTTTTAAATCTTGAAAATCGCTCATACGGGTATGAAATATATTATTCTTTTAATATTTGGATTTGTCCAACTGAAAAAACTGGTTAATCCATTCTATGTTTCCAATCAATATAGCCGCGCAATAGTTGATAACCATGTATTCGCGAGAGCAATACCAGAGATTGTATGATATTCCGTCATTGCCTGATAAACTCTCAGAGCAAAAGTATCTTCCACCCTCAAATGTCTACAACGATCCTAACACAGTGTCTAACTTTATGAAGGAGATCATTCGGGATACTAGACCCGATGTTCCAGTTTTTGAATCAGATATGCCTCGCCAAGGCGGGCGTAGTCCATTTGGTCAATCTTTGTTAAACATGCAAGAACATGGAAGTCGATATACTCATGTTCCACATCATCCAGAAATATTTCTTGGAGATTTGTCTAAGGATCCAAGAATGTCGGGTACTGATCCAAGAATGATGCAGATAGCAGAACAAGCACGTTTCCGTCAAGAGAAATACATCCATGATAAGCTTCAAGATGTTACTGAAACTTATACCGAAGGAACGGTTGGAGAGAAACGCATGCTTCGGCAGATAAAGCAGGGATACAATGATACCGCAACACGTATGGGTGGAATCTTTGGTGATAGTACGGACGGTATCAATCCTAAAGCGAATGTCAATCCTGGCCGTACCATCAAACAAGTAGGAGATACTATACACGAAGATCAGAAAATTTATGAAACCGCCGGCGAGAAAATATTACCTCAGTAGGGCACTGACATTGTCAGTAAACTATCAAATCTAATTGGAGCGCAATGGGAATCCCAGCCAGACACAAAGTTTGGATTGAGTTCTGTATCGAACATTTATCGTTCTAAACAAGACGTAGATCAATCTGCCAACGCGGTATTTAGACTTGGTCATCAAGATACACAATTTAAAGCCGAAAAAACTGGATTCAAGAATGGGACCCACGTGTATCAAGCTGACTCACTTAAAGCAGCACGCTTAAATGCTCATAATGTTTCTATTGTTAAGAAGAAGGATTCGATGAAAAATCGATTTATAGCAGCAATGCTGCCTCCACCAATTCCAATCAAGCATGTTTCTCGGTTTATTGGTACGCAAGCAGAGAAACATCAAATTATGAGCAAGTGTACCACATACAAATTTACGCCAGGTAATCACATTCAAGAAAGTTTAGTAGAACCAATCAAGTCGGTTAGTGATGCTAACATTGTCGTGAACCACGCAATTGTTCCCCCTCGTGATGTCCGGGCAATTCTTTACAAGGTTAGTCAAGAAAATAAACAAAAATGTCCAGAAGAAACTCGGATGGCGCCTAATAAGTTTAGCGCAAGAGCCCTTGCCAATGCTTTCACTAAACGCAAGGACGGAGTTCAAAGTCATAGTACCAAGGACGAAGGTCTAAACGTTCCTACAGTTTATGGCGTTCCGCAACAAGGAAACGAAGTGGATAAAGTAGCACTTACTACAAGCAAATTTTCTGAAGTTAAAGAAGAAACCAATGTCAACCCTACTGGCTCGAATAACTTGCCAGCGGTCAAGTCACTAGATGATTTCGACTTTGATACTGATCCCACCATGAATAATAATTATCAGACACGTAGGGGGGCACTTCAGCGTAATGGAACTCGTGTGATAGCACAACGCGATTCCGATAATACGGTCTCTCCTGTGAGCGACATCATTGCACCTTTCAGGACAAACTACGCCAAGTAAATTATTTGATACAATGTATAACACATTTCACCGAGAATTGTCAACCATGAAATGCCTATATTTTTATTTTGATAAATTAAATTTTAGCCAATGAGCGCTCATTAAATAGTCTTACTTTCAGTATTGCGTCGTGCAAGAGTGAATGAGAATGTATGTCATATACTTGTGTATTCCAAGCGTCCGACAATGGACGCAAAAGACGACCTCGGTCCAAATTGGGAGGGAGGCAGGCGAAAAATGTTGCGGATCGTATCTCACGCAACCACGCGAAGAGTACAGTACCGACTTCCTCCGCTTGTAGTGGACAGGTTCCATGCCGGTACACTGTACCACCTGTCAAAAGTGATAAGCCGATATCGGTAACCGATAGAAATACTGCAGCTCTGAGTTCAGAAGGCGTCTAATACTGAAGTCGAGTCAAAAAGCCGCATTGTATTAGCAGTTAGCACATCTACTCGTTTCCTATGTCGTCATCCGAATCAACTTCACCAACGCTTGGGTCAATAACACAATGTTTAGCGAGGCTCTCAACCAAATCTGCGGCAGCTACATCAGCGTCGCTAAGTAGCGTACCAAAAGCCTTGTGGTATCCGCTAGAAATTGTAGCTTCCGTAAGACCGTCCCACGCCAATCGAATCCACCTCGCCACCGTAACTCTATCTGGCGCAGCCAGCTCAAATTTTGTGCCGGGGGTGTGAGCACGAAGCTGCTCGCACAAATGGTCCACCCAGCACTCTCTCAAACGCGCTTTGAATGGGTAGTTCCAGGAAACGTCAGCAGGTTGGCACACCGATGTAGCACTCTTAGGAACCTTCTTAAGCACCACGTTAATCGAATTTGCATATGAGACGACTTCTTGGGTCCAATGACCCGAGAAATCGTCCCATAGCAGTAGGATCGGGACCTGCATATCTTTTCGCACGGCGAAATGATATTTTAGAAACTGAATTGACAGGTTCTGATTCCACCAGCCTGAAAACAACACAAAACATGTTAGGCTGTGGTGCTGTAAAGAGTTCAATTACCGTAGCAGCGAAAACAATTCAAACATACCTTTTAAATTCCCATAGATTTCTAGCTGCTGTTCCCGATGCGCCAAATTTACGTCCTTCCACATTGTTTTGCCGAAACCGTATCGAAGACGCTCATTTTCCTTTCGCATTGATGGAATTGTAGAAGGTTTAGCTTTAAAAACTACAAATGGGCGATATTTCACGCCGTCCGAGTCGCCTAAAAGCATTACAGTCGCCCTTTCCTTCGTTTTACCGGCGCAGCGAACCCAAACCGTTTTGGCGCCCGTGGTGTTAATAGTCCTAGTAGGCAGAAACTCAAAAAAAGCCGCTTTAAATCACAAAATTAGATCCAATACAAAAACCAATATAGTTTTGTGATTTAGTCCAGATACGTACCAGTTTGGTCCGCGTTGTACACTTTCTTCACTCCGAGGTCCATCATTGCCGCTCGTACCTCAAACGCGAAGGCAGAAGCAATGTCTTTCAGGTCGTCAGGTGTCTTCTGCCCCGTGCGTGTTCTTGCCCTCATTGAGAGCTTGTGGCGGGCCTTAAATGCGTGCTCCCACCTCCACGATGCTGTAAACCCGTGAATGTCGTTCTCGCGTGCAACATCTTTAGCTTCTAGTGACAGCATCTTAGAAGAAATTGGGACGCCCTCTTTCCGGAGGTCATTCACCCACTTAACTAACTCCTCCTCCACAGGACCCGGGAGCTTCGTGCCAACTCCTTTGGGACGGGCCTTCTTCTTGCCGCTCCCATTCTTCACTAAGCACTGTGCCTCGAGTGTATCCTTGTCGTGTAGCCACTTTGTGACAAGTTTACGCCGAGACTCGTATGCATCTTCACCAATATGAGGAAAAACTCCTTAATTACCTTACGCACATCCTTTATCGTTTTAAGCGCTTCAGCAACGTCCAATTTTTCGCGTGCAGTGAAAGAATCCCGCCTCCCCGAGCGTATGCCTCGGGGGGACGCTGAAGGCATCGCGAATTGCCAAATGAATGGCAACCGTATGGCCGTCTTTTCGCATACCGGTAATATTGTAACGATATGTTTGTAGCGTCTCTTATATGCGGAAGTGAAAACGAGCTCGAAATAGAGAGATGTGATTGGCCGCTCTTATATGAGGTTGTCCACAACAAGCGGAGGAAGTCGGTATGCATATACAGTCCTGTCGAGATGAAGATGGAGTTGTGTATTGAAGCTCTCGTAAACAAAGTCTTCATCACTGTCAATTAAATGGAATCGATGTAAAGATCGTTTTGATCAAGTAGTAGGTGCACCCATCGATCCAACTAAATCTTACGTATCTAAATACATTTACAATAATGAAAACGATATTCGATATATAGTCAAAGAACACAATCGTGATATCATGGATGCGGAGCAATCTCAGCGTCATCAACGCATTGTAGATTTATGTGCAGCAAGATCAATACTGTAGGAAGTCATGAAATGCATGGTGTAATGGACCTTCTATTGAGCGCGTGCCATACGCGTTTCGGCCCGCCGGGACCTCGTCAGTGGCTTTGCAATAGAGAAATGAAAGCTCTTCTCTGGTGCGACTATCATCTACTTGGCTACTTTCGATGACCTTCTAGAACTTCCTAGGCTATCCTTAATTAGATCCTTAATTAGTGTTCTCCATACATAACTCTGGAGTCGTAATAAGACCGCCTAACATATATCCAAGAAGCTCACATCCGCTCATACACCAAGCAACCATGTTCGCCTTCGACAAGACCAGCTCCGCTGACTTCGCCATCATCAAGGATGGCGTCGATACTAATCTGGAGATCATCGTCCACAAGGCAACAGGCTTCTTCAACATCACGAAGATGACCGCGCTTGTGAAGAAGCTGAAGATTGAAGAGCAAGCCGATGCAGTTAGAACCCCGACCGACAGCAAAGCTGCGGGAATTCCCACGGGTAGCGGGCAACCGGAAGATGTACCCAGTAGAATTCTTTCGGGTATTGGTCAGTCGCAAAGTATACCCCCCGGAATTCCAAGCGGTCCAAAGAACATGATCAAGAATGAGGTGGCCGGAATTCCGGCCACCTCGAAAAAGGTGAAGCATTGGTTTGATAATGCATCGACGCAAGAATTGCTGGAGGCCTGCAAGAAGCTCCACAAACTTAATGAAGTCAAGTATGAACTGAAAGCAGGCACGCCAACGCGATTTGCCGGATCTTATCTTCAGCGGAATGCATACGATCACTTCATGATGTGGTTAGATACCACATATGCTCTTCGAGTCTCTGCTCTCTTAGAGAGCCACCGTCTTGCCGCTCAAAACGAAGCGAACGCGTGCATCAAGCGCCTTGAAGAGAAAATTGATCTTCAGTCAGCCAAGATCGACGAGCAGTCAGACCAGATCGCCAAGCTACTTGGCTATGGCAAGCAAGCCAAGAAAGAGCGCAAGGAGATCAAGCAGAAGTGCATTGAGATTTCGGATCATTTTGAAGATCTGAAAGCGGATGTAGATACTGCTGTGTCGTATGGAGAGCTTTCCTGTACGATGCTGGAGGATCGTAGCAAGAAGTCTACGATGAATCCTCAGCAAGAAGGTCGCCACCACTACTTCGCTTGTACTGGGTACGAGACTAAGGATGGTAAGTGGGCAGCCAAGTTCATATCTGGTCAGAGAGAGTATGTGGAAAGAAAGGTTGCTGAGTACACCAGTAGGGCAGTTCATCCTCATGAAGTGCTTCTGGCTCCGTTCTACAATGCAAATCCGATCGATCTACGCAACAACTCGCAGACGGAGTTCATTCGCCGTCGAGCGGAGTTAATCTCTCGATTGAACGCCGAGAATAAGGCTGCAGACGATGAGTACAACTCTGCTCAGAAAGAGATGATCAAGTTGTTCAACAAGTCCCTCCAGACCCAGATTACTAAGCTGCGCGCTAAAATCAGAGCTGAGAATACAAAGCAACCAGCTTCGCCCGAAAAGCTTGATGAATACACAACTGACATTCAGATCCTAGAGATGCAAAAGATGATTCCGGTTCTTCGCAAGACTCCGAAGATCAAGATTGGTGATATCACGATTGACTTCAAGCGTAGTAAGTTCCTCTACGCCAACAACCCGTACATCAAGTTTAAAGAGGTACTCAAGGTCGTAACCGATGTGAACGGATCGACTCAAGAGAATCCGGTTCCGATCACTCAAGAGCTTGAGGAGATTAAACAACGCGATCCGATTCCCACGTACACAGACAATGAGTCTGACAACGAGTCTGACGACGCATGTTTTTAGCTACTAGAAATGGTATTCAATGGCAAGCACGAATACTTCGGGTGTAGATTTCATGTAACTAGATACTTCGATGTAGTCAAGTCCAAAAATCCAAGCTCAAGCGAATCCGAGTAGAGAGACCAGTATCGCTGTTAGCCGATTCGTAGCCAATAAAAAGTCGGGGTCATGCCTCGACCGACTGAACCGTCTGCAACGACCTCGACGCCAATAAAGTATCAGCCCATCCACCGGGTGGCCCCCATTCATGGGAGACGACTCCTTTGAAGCGTTGTTGACCGCAGTTTCTTCTTACACCAAAAAAAGAAGATATCGGTATTGCTGCAGATATAGTTTGAGAAATAGTTGCTTTTGTATAGGGTGACCACCGAAATCCGTAGTATAACGAGTAAAGATGGTGAATACTATGGATCCAAGATATTCGTTCGTAGAACATCTCTCAGAAGCTTTTTCAACATCTTGCGGATCCGTATGTAACCAAACTAATATTGATCCAACTATCAAAGCTTCATGCGACTTAGGATCTCAACTTTATTGTACATCTGTCACTAACGATATTACTTCGCCTGAATGTGTGTCATATGTAGATCGACTAGTGCGAACTCGAGCGGCAGAAAAAACTAATACCACATATTCGAATCCAGTTCTAATCCCCAAGCCATCAGCGCAGTCAATTACAGATTATTACAATGCACTTGACGGAGCAACGTTTGCGTATCTCCAAAGCAATCCTTCTAAGCTACAATCCGATAATGTAGCCAATCTCATGAAAGCGTTACAGTCCGAACCTGGTGAACCAACTGTGTTCAACTCTATTGTGAATAAGTTGAATAAGATAGTATCCAGTCCTGGTGTAGGAGAAAATATACCATGGCTAAAAACAGTTGGGGCAGCAATGGCTAAAGAAAAGGTATCCTTACTAGCAAACAGCAGTGTTTCAGATATTTTAAACAATCTAGTTCAAGACGCGCGCTTTGTCTTGTTCTCCACGAGTCTTCAACCAGTGTATGATTTAATTGCAACTAAAATGCAACACTCTGATTTAACTAACACATATTTAGCAAAGCTAGGACTTAGTTACGGCCCGCAAGCTTTCAAAGACTCATTCGATTTGTTTATTGTTAATGATGTTCTTAAGCAGAAGCTAACAACAATACCAAAGTCAACAGATGGAAAGTATATGATTGACCTCAGTGGAACTCTATCACTTTATGATCCTGCCATCCGCAGTGTTGCAAGTTTAAAGTCTGACTTTAAGGCTCCGATCTTAGACGCTATCACTACAGCAGACCAAGCTAATATTACAAGATGCGGTACCTTAGCCAACCCTGCAAATGACCCCCTATGCATGGCAATGCTCGCAACTAAGGAAGCGGCTTTAGTAACCGCGGTTAACAACACTATCGCAGCAAAAAAAATCGCAGCTGATGCTAAAGCCGCAGCAGAAGCTGCTGCCGCTGCTAAGCTGGTTACTGATTGTGTCGATGCCACCAACATGAACGACGATCGCTGCATTGCTTATGTTAATAACCAAATCAAAACAAATACGTCATATAACCCTTCTGCCGCTTATTTGGCCGTTCTTGCAGCGGCAACTAATGCTGATAATACGCTAAACACTGCTCTTATTAACAAGTACGATGGCATGAAAGATTGGTCAATCAAAACGATGGCAGATAACGTCACAACAGTAAATGGCGTGGCAACAATCACTCCTACATGTGGAACTGCCTCGGGGTTATCTGTTGCTCAATGCAACCAAGTGTGTGCCGCATTTCCTGATATTTGCGTAGCAGATCAGATTCAAAATTGTAAACTGCCACAATATCGATACGCCGAAAAATTTTGTTCTTGCACTGAAGACTCCGACAGTGATTTAAATTGGAAAATAGTATCGATTGTCATTATGATATGTATCGTATTTATATTCTTCGCATTTATCATAGCACGTAAAATAAAAGCTAGATCTAGGATCGGCGTCATACTACCATATGATGATCAAGAGTAACGATATCCGTTCATTATGGTTATAATATCTGGGAGGGTGCATACGCCTCTTTTAATGAGTTTACCTTAGTTACGGTAGCATGTATTTCAATTGTTTTTATAATCTATCGAACAAACCCCGCTGTACGGTATAAGTTATCGTCTGCTACAAGTAAATTGCCCAAGGTATGGGACAAGTTTATGGACTCCGGTGTAACTCCATATTTTAACCCTGAGTTTCAGCAGATCATCAACGGCGAATGGAAACACCAAATTAACACTTCTATTGAGATGGATGACGTTGGATTACCTATAGTTCCTATTAGTGTACCACTCGGTTCCTTTAATGTTAGTATCTATAAAAATATTTCCGTAAGTCATTCAAACAACTAGATCAGTTGCATGCAGATATAATTGATGATATTACAAGGAATAACGATAGATCAATCATAGAGATAGACAGCTGGGAGGAACTGGTCAAATACTTTTACAACACTTTGAGACAACAGTTACGTATCGAAGTGATTGGCGAAACTTGTTGGTTGGTCCGGCCGCAGTATCGCAAGGAACTACTCATTCACAAAAACCAATATCCGTCATTCATCGTAGATGATATCGTCAATAGCAACACGGAGGCATTCTTAGATAGCTTGTACAATGATACCGAATATGAGATCAACAAGATCACTGGCTTGAACTGGTTTCTTACAAACGTGGTAGGTGATAAAATGTCTCCTGATGCTGCGCAACAAGTACCTAATTTTCATATTTATACTCCGCTATATCGCGAGGTGTGCGCGTTATGCAGGATACCAGGCATTGAACAAAATACATTATACAACGTTGTGCTTACTGCCTTATATAATTTAATGACAGACGATACCAATAACTTGAGTGTTTCATACTTATCCAAGATGTATCTTCAAGCAGGTATTAAGGTTCAGATTCTTAAACATCTAAAGGAGATGATTAGAAGAGCAAAGATTATAATAGAAAAACACGATATACTACCAGTGAGCAAATTCTATAGGCAACTGACCGACCATACACTATCGGACCATGTGTTAAGTGTTAAAGACACAATCGATAAAATTACTATGGATCCAGCGTTAGCCAACTGTAGAAAGTTAGCTTATAGCTTAATTCCTGGTGATAGAGAGATGTGTCTGCGAAAATTCACCCAAAACATACAAATTCCTTTCTCTCGCATTGCTAATGATGCGATGCTCAAGTTTGTTCATATTACGATATTAACTAAGTATATTGACGACACACGTGTACTCCTGGCGATCAAGAAGAAAAATAAACTAGCTTCACGGTTGGTTACCAACATAAGAAATACTAATCTATTCAACAAAATGGATAAGAGATCTATCCTACCAGGAGAATTTGAAAGAGCTACGGCGATGGCTCGAAATGATATTATAGCAGACAATTCGGATATATTTCAGTTTTCAATGACGGTTAGTCGTAATAATGCCTTTGTAGGAAGAAACAAGCTAAGAGAACAAGAGGCAAAACTCAAACGGCTGATCCGGAATAATCGATTTTCAAAAGAGGAACAAGAATCTGCAGCGAATACGTTGACACAGCTAGGTGACGGCAAAAAGGATCTAGATAAAGTCGCAAATGTTAAAGAGCAGACTATCACTATCTTAAACGAAAAAGCAGAGCTCATTGCGCGGCAAGGCCATTTGACATCATTGTTAAACACAGCAGTACCAAACTCTAGAAAACAAAAAGAAATTGAAAAAGCTCTCACTAAGATTGATGACCTCTTGGAAAAAGTTCAAGATACACATGAAACCATCTTCAATGATCTTACTCCAGAACAACAGAGTGCTGTTTGTCAAAAATCACAAGAAACCTCAGAACCGGAAAATACAGTCTCTCAAGAATCGGATCTCATACCTCAAAATGCGATTGTTATATCCGCGTCTACTAGCCCTATGTTAGGTGATGATATCCCTATACAAACCACTCAGATATCCTTGGACTTTTATGAACAAATCAAATCAGAGGTGGACAAAATAAAAGAAAATGCGAAAGAGATAACCCAGACAGAAAAATTTCAGATATCACCTACATCCGTTGAAACTGAAATAGAATTAGTTGAAAAGACTGCGAATGACATGGCAATGAGCAGTGCAATCAAGAATGAAATAGCTGATTACAAGGCGGTTATGGCAAAAGCGGCCATTGTACTTATTAGAAGCAAAGAAATAGAAGATCGTATAAAACACGGTGCTGGTATGCGAACCACTGAGTTTAAGGATGATACAAATTTAGAAACAATAATATCCTCTAAGGAACAGATTAGATCACGTATGGAAAATCTTTTAACAAAAGGGGATAAGCTGGTGGAGTTTCTGGCCTTGGTCGCTGATTCGTCCTTGCAGGCTGACATGGCAACGTTGCAAACTTATCGTGATTCCCTTAAGTTAATAGTTAAAACATTAGTGCTAACCATCACTGAAATGCGTATGCACATCGCAAAACTTCGAGCTGAACAATTTGGCAAGAAAGTAAAAAATATAAAACCAGTTGTTATACCCGAATCAATAAAAGATACAGCTAATCCTAAGTTAACGCTGAATGCCGTGTTTGTAAATCAAAAGCTGGAGCAAGCTAGACAAGAGTTAGAAGATCTTTCAATGAAAACACAAATTGCCCGAGATAATTATGATACAGCCATAGTTGAAGAAAATGAGATCAAACAGCAGATTCAACTTAACCGAGAGAAATATGCCAAGCAAACAGAAGAATTGCAAACTTATTTATCCGAACTTCGATCACAAGTGGATAAGGAGCAAGCAGAATTTGAGATAAAGTTTGGTTCACTTAGCGCAAAATTAATATCAGCTACAAGCGAAGTAGCCCAGAAAGAAGCAGAACTCGTCAGGATAAATGAAAACTTAGAAACCCTTAATTTGAAACACAATGAACTGATTACCAAGAACACAGAAGAGGTGCAAAAGCGCTTGGACCATGAAACCGCGTTACTGCAAATCAGACAGGACACTGAGACCGCGACCAATAGATTGGAAGATCTCCGTCAAGAGGAGCGTAATATAGCTGAGCAGCGCGCCACTAAACAAACCTTAGATCATCTGCAGCTAATGCAAGAAGCTGCGGATGAGAAACATCGCATTGACAGTGAATACAATTCGCAGATTGAAATCTTAACTGCTCAGCTCAATTCTTCAAATACTGAGTCTGAGCAATTGAAACAAATAAATAGCCAACTCACACAGAAAAAGGTCGATCTCGAGACTACCGTTGAACAACTTAACAAAACGATTCAAGAAAAGACTCAGACACAAGCAATAAGTGATGCAGCGACTAATGCAAAAATACGGACATACCAAGAGGGACTGCAGGTTAACTTCAAACACATGCAGATGGAATTAGGTATTCCTCCAAACATTACAAGTATGGAACAAGTAGCTCAAACAGCAATACCTGGGTCCTTAGCACAATAGAGAGCAGCGGAAGCAATTAACAATACTAACACGATTGTTAATGATTTGATAGCAGCTTCCAAACAAAAAGAGGAAGAACTTAATGAGGCACGACAATTGGTGGCAAACCAAACTCAAGCCGTACAAACTATTGTTGATAAATTACACGCAACGTCGAGTCAGATAATTTCAGTTACCACTCAGGTTAGTAAATTAGAGCAAGAAATCGAGGAAATGAAGTTTAATAAAGATAAAGAGCTTGCAAGTCTAAGACAAACAATAAACAGTAAGCAAAAAGAGATTGACTCACTAACTACTAAAAATACTGACCTACAAGCAGTTATTGGTGTTGATAACAGTAATACTAATACTATTGTTTCTAGGTTAGATGTCATAGCATCCGAAAAGGCTGACCTTATTAAAGAGCTAGATACCTTAAGAGATCAGAAGATATCGATGCAAGCGGAAAATGCAGCGACGATTGGTAGGATTTCCGCGATAGAAGCTCTCGTCGCGGGAAATAAGACAAAGCTAGCACAGGCGGTTAGCAGAGCAGAATTGGCCGAAGCCCATTTAATGAAAGTTAAGCCACATGTAAACAAATTAGAAACACAGGTTCGGACACTATAAACACAAAACAGAGACCTAGAAGCTGCGCGTGTAGCACGAGAAAAGGAGTTTATCGCAATGACTAACGAATTGAGGCAACAAGGAGCCGCCATGTTAGAATCACAACGTGCTGAACTCGAATCGCAAAAAGGACAAATAGAAGCACAGAAAATTCAGTTAGCATTACAGGCACAACAGCTTGCTGAAAGTAATAGTGGTTCTATTACTCAAATGAAATTTATTGAAGAGCAAAAAGCAGAATTAGCATCACAGAAAGAGAAACTAGAAATACAACAAAATGAACTTGAAGCAAAAACTCAACGGCTAGCAAAAGAAGCATCATACTTGAAACAAATAGAAGAACAAAAAGAGCAAATAGCAACACAAAAGGAGACACTCGCGAAACATCTCGAAAAGATAGATATTCAACAAACTACCATACAAGATCAGCAACTAAAACTAAATCAATCTGGTACAGTTGGATCGGAAAAGATAAATCAATTGCAGCGACAGCTGGATACAAAAATCAAAGACACAGCCACTCAAAGCGGCAAGATCAGCAACCAGTTGGCTGCTATTATGGAATTGAATAAAGAAAATAAAAGGTTATGGGTATTGTTGAATGAAGCGGGTGATACGATTGAAGCGTACGAAGACAAAATCAATAAATTTGGAGAGCAAAGAAAGGCTTATTTGGCTACAATCAATAAGATGAAAAACGTTGCTCGAACGCTTGAATCAGAGGTTAATAAATATAAAAAAATGGTAGCACATGCTTCTAAGGAATATGGAACATGTTTTGACTGGATGAAAATGCCTGAGTTGTGTAATGATATCGTTTTATACGATTACAAGAATACCGGCGTCAGATTTACCTTGAACAAGGCTAGCATCGGAGGACTGATCAATCTATTAAATGTTGTTGCTAGAAGCAAAACCATCATCGATAAGAATACCAATAACTTGGCTGCGTTAGATGCTGCATTCAGTAATATTGGAGTGATGGAATCAGCTAAAGATTTTAAGAATTTATATCCAGCAATACAAGCATTATACCCAATCCAGCAATCTCAGGTTGTTTCTAAGAACTCAAAGAACCCGGAAACTAGCGACACTGTACCAACAAAGAAGTTCGAAAGAAAGTATTTGATATTAGCTTATTCCATCTTTAACTTTATTGAGCATTCGCCCGCGTTTAGGACTTTGTTCGACACTTTGTATAAATGCAAACCCGATAATATCACCAGAGATGAGTTCATTATGTTCTTCCACGGAAATCGGATTTTGCAATTGCATAAGTTAATGAAGTCCATATTTATAGCTAATATGAACGAAATTGATAAAGTTAATATTGACGGATTACAACATGTACCTCTGTTATACATAGTTGAAAAAAAATATCCTGGAGTACTGACTGTAATGAAAACAGCAAGCGAAAAAAGTAAAACTATCAAATTCAAGAGTATATTACATTATTTTAAGGATAAGGGATTTCAGTACAAAGAAGACCTTCCCAATCTACAGGTGGGCAACCCACTCACTACAGATAGTTTTGAACAAGAGGAGGTAATACATGGCCAAGAAGAGTTTGACGACGAAGGTGAGCAATCTTCAGATTATTTTATTGGAGACAGTCGATATGTCAGACCCACTCCAGGTACTGTAAACGAGCATCTACTACCACGTTCCGTACAACCCATCAACGATAATTCTATGCGCACAGAACGAAATTCCAAGGATTTAGCATACCAAGAGTTGATTATCGATACTACACCGAAGGATTCTCGCTCTAACGAAGCTGTTGCTATTAATCAGCCAGAACATCGAAGTCAAGAGTTAGTTGGTCTACACCGTGACATAAATAATCTGTTCACGAATGCCAAGGTTGCGTATGGTACAATATCTGATCAAACGGTTAGACGATTGCTGGATGACATAACCAAGCTATGGAACGAGTCCAACGATAAATATAATAACGAAAATATTTCTAACAATGATAGGATACAGTCATTAACCTCACGAAGAGGTGCCATCACAAAGATAACAGCGCAAATAGATAATTACTTTGGCGCGAAGGCGATCACAATACATCCTACTAAAGAAAAGACTGCTGTTGCGCAAGCCGCAGTACCATTAACCGAAATTCAACTTACCAATATCGCCGCAACTGTAACGAACAAACAAGTAGAAATAGTATTTAATGACAAACGGAGCCGTATGGAAGAAGACATTAAGGCGGCCATTTTGCATGTGAACAATTATATAGACGCACTAAATATGGTAGAGTATGACGAAGATCCCAACATTGACTCTATTAATGGAGAAGTAGATTACAGTATAGACGACTTTAGGCGAGCTTTAGTTCAGCTTCAAAAGGCAACTACGGACCAGCAACTTTCTGAAATTGGCATAAATATCAAAAGTATAAAAAGAAATATAAATGATAGTTTATCTGGTGATGCTATTAAAGACGTTCAAGCTGCTGCTACATCTACAATCAGTGTTCCTATATTCCGAAAGTTTTGATTCATATAATATATTTCAATCATGAACGAGGCTTCATACTTAGTCGAACGTGCTCGACCGACCACGGAAATTGCTTTTGAAACTATAAATGCATATGACTACGTCGCAACTCAAGTTACGGAAGCAATGTTATCTAGTGCCAACATTGATTATATAACCGAATCAATCCTGAGCAGATCTGATCCACTACGGAATGGTATGGTCGAAGTATAACGACTGGTAGTGCGCAGCAAGGTAGATCAGCTACTGACAACCTGGAAGAATTTAGGGAAGTTCGAGTCCCAAACAATAACTATTGACAACCGGCAGCATCGAGTATTATATATGTCGCCAGTCATGCTGCGTGATCATTATAATAATGAGTTTGTTAGAGAGTTTGCTGATATGATTTTGCCACCCTCAGATGTTACCAATGTCAAAAGTGTAGTGAATCCTAATGGACTTTATGCTCAACAAGAGAGAACCGTCACGATGAATTCGAAACCAGTACCATTCTACGAACGATCAATCTACAAACGACTAAATGACTGGACCCTTGACCAAGGTGTTGATGAAACTGAAAGTCTCTTTTACAGAATGGAAAAGAATTCAAAGATGAGTGATGCTGAAAGAAAAAAAAACGAAGTTACTCGAGAACAGCAGACGACATATCTGGATCGTGAGGGACTTTCGTACAGAATGTTACCAAACTATAATACTTTCATTGAGTGAACTCGATATTGGAGTTTTTATTTCTAGGTCAATAATATATACACAAAATGTGTGATAAGTCTTTAGAATCGTTTCTACTTAAAGAAAATGCACCGCATCTTCTTAATAGACCATTAGCTGATTTTTATGTTAATACTTCGCATAATAGCTACCTCAGTAATATGCAGATAATGACAACCTCAAGGATTGCTAATATCCTAAAGTGTCTACGCATGGGCGCACGATGTATCGAAGTTGATATACATGCTGCTAAAACGTTATCATTGCTAAAACAATCCAGGCATGTCGTAAATGACCCTGTTGTTACACACGGCAACAAAAACATTGTTGTATCAACGGAAATATCTGCCGATGCTGCCTTTAAAGCCATTGCAAATAACGCGTTTGTTCAGACTAATGACCCACTATTTCTGTATATAGAACTTTTTGACTCTGACAATGAAATAATGATGCAGCGACTGCGCGATTCTCTAATTAAGCATTTTGCTAAACGATTGTACAAACCAACTCTAGATAGTGTGAATAACGTGTCATGGCGCAACGCCACTGCTATTGCGAAGCAGCAACTCGAACATATGATTTCCTTGGGAGAAAAAGAAGTAACCGGACATTTAGTAGCTACGCAGGACTTCATTAAGAAATCAAAGTTAAGCGAAGGAGATGCATTTGCAAATTTGGCGAAACACGAACAGGTCGCTACCCAGATTAGAAACAAATACATAAAGATAGGTGAAGAAACTGCGGCCGCAGCATATGCTGAGGTTAAAAATCAAGCCAAATTAGCTGCAATGGATTACTTTATCAACACTCCAATCCATAGACTTATAGGAAAAGTTTGCATCATATCAAGCTATTACGGAGTAGCGAGTTGGAAGAACCGCAACAAATATCTGTCCGATATTCTAACTGGTCTCGATAATGAGTGTGAAAGTGGTTTTGTTTTAGGAAGCAAGCATGTTTTGAAAAATGAAGATTGTAGAAGTCCGATTAAAAAACAAGTAAACGCAGTAACTAGGGTTTATCCTCATGATATCGCTCGCTCTACGAACTATAATCCTGAAAACTTCTGGAATAATGATTATACATTTGTATCGTTAAACTTTGCCAGTGAAGGTAACTACTTACAAATGAATAAACATAAATTCAAGTATTCGAACTTGATTCCGAAAGACCATCGAATTTCTATTCATGGAAGACTCATTGCTCCACACCATGATCTACATATGGGAAGCCTGTGGTTTCAAGATGCTACCGAGGATGGCATCTTAAAAACTAATGTTGCGTATTCTGATAACTATGCTTGGATAAATGGCGAGTTTAAATTAATTATTCAGTCGGATGGAAACTTAGTTATCTACAAAAATGGGCATATGCATTGGAGTTCCAAGACTTTTGGTAATCCGCATGCAGTTCTGAGAATGCAAGCAGATGGTAATTTAACTATCTACTTTAAGAACTCTATGATTTGGGAATCAGGAACGAATGGTAACCCAGGGGGATACGCTGGACTGGGCGCTAATGGTTCACTATATATTATGAGGATTGATGGAAAAGTTGTTAGGAGAATATCAACTTCAAGTTATTTGTGGTCCACACATTTCGATTTGCAGCATACTTGAAGTGGCATACATCAGAGCCGTTTCTGTCACATCTGGAAAATGTGTGATGTGACTAGTCAGTGGTCAGTCGACGGAGAAGGTACGACTTCAAGAAAAATGACGCAAGCAAACAGTACTTCCAGCACTACTGACACTAAAAGTACTGATGTCCCAAAGCTACACATAAGTCGTCAAGAATATCATAAGACTAATCGAATGCAGCCATCATCTCAAATTCGTCATCACCCGTATCCAAGACCTATACTGAAACGCGATCAAGCTAACGAGAAGAACAATGTACCAGACATAAATGGCGACGAGTAGCTTAGGAGAACAATTGAAACTGATACAGGAACTTTGCTACATCATTTAATCAAGATCCACGCAAATGAAATCTCCGTCCCACCCCAAGCGCGTCTAAGTGTTCTGATTCTGTGCTACTTGTTTTTTATTTGAAAGTATTTATTAAATATATAGCAATGACTCCAAGATTTTATTTCGACAAAGATCGTGGCGGAACTCGAGTAGAAGACTACATCGATGCCAACATCGAGTCGATAGACTGGGTGCAACTGGCATTTTCAAATCTGCCAGAGCGAGTGATCATCAAGTATATGAAGAACTTCATGAAGCACGACGATGCAAACCGAGTGCTTCTGCGGCGAATTCCATTGACAGAGGCCATCATCGCCGCGGCTGAAAATGTGACTGATGATGTTGATGGAATTTGGTTCTATCTCTCGCAAAACCCGCACCTGCCTTTGATGCAAAACTTCGAACAATACATGTCTAAGTTGTGCTACAATCGATTCACTCACAATCCCAACTTCCCCATGGACGTGGATTTCATCAAACGGTATCGCAGAAAAGTTAATTATTACGATCTCGAGCGCCGTGACTTTCTAACTGATGAGGTGCGGGAGTTCCTTACTCATCACAGTCCAAGTTGGGTGGGGATTCCCACTTCTGCATCAACATGGAATGGTAAGTAGTGGATGAATCTTTTTTTGAAGCGCAAGCGTCGCACCCATAGTTGCTCCGAAGCCGCGCTCGAGTGACTGCAACTGGCGCACCCCGAGCGGATCGAAGCTGAGCAAATATAAGAGATGCCTGCTTGCTGGACACCCGGAATATTACTCAAACCGATAAACGATCTATAAGTATAATTGTATGAATTATGATCGAGTGTGAGTACTGCGGTAAGAGTTTCAAGATCCGAGGACTATAGCTTCATCAAAACAAATGTAGCAAGAAAGATTTCAAACAATCTAAAGATGTGGTAAATGAATTCGCGTATCACCGTGAAATTTGTATCGAGTCTAAAGACGTGGATGCATTCATGCATATTCTCAGTTTCCTCAGCAATCAGTCGCTTGTCAAGCTTCAGGCAGCTACTGGTGCATCCTATGCTGGCAGCAATGCTGCTGTCAGCTCTATCTGCTGCCCGTGCGAGAACGACGAGCTTGTGATTACTAACGGTCTCTGCTTAGCTTGTAATAAAGTCAAGGACCTAAATTTTCGTGAAACCATTACGACAACTGATGCAAGAAAAATGTACGGCATCCAAAGACATCGTCTCTACAGTACCACACGAAACGCGCCACTTATTTGACTACGTTATGTATTTGTTCAAGTATGCGGACCTAGAGCGCTATGCCATAGTCAAGTTTGGGTCTAAACGGACATGGTTGGAGCATCTTGCACCCAAGGTTATACGTCGAAAGAAAAAGCAAAAGGAATATCACGCGTTGTTATTAACGTTACCACAAGACTTTCAACGTTTTATATACAATACCGATAATAATTACTGTACCGTGAAATTACTAAAAGATCGAGCAAATCGATATGACTTGATTTGCACGGAGCTGGCCTTACGTGGTCTGTCCATCGACGACCACTTAAACAGTACTATCGAGCAATTCGTTCTCAAACCATACAGTTTCGGTAGTGCCGAGCAAATAGCAAACAATATTGTTCGTAAACTAAACAAGAAAGATCGCAAGAATCGTGTAAACAAAGTTTCTGAATACACTTTTTTAAAATTTTCATGTAGTAATCGCTTCTAGTGCTATTCGAACGAAGTTTCTTCGTGGATCAAGAGCTACAAGAGAAACTCTGTCAATCATACGGATCATAACAATTCTTTACACATTGCGCATTGCTGAAATATGCATGGGACATCTTGGTCCATGATCCCAATAACGCGGTGAGTTTTGCAGGATTCACGATCGTATTGTTCCAACTCGGTACACAAAAAAGCAGCTTGAACAACGTGAGAAAAGTACTCTGATTGATCATCAATATGAATATGGTTCTTTCTTCCAGCTCAAGCCGCGCGTCAGAGTAACTGTGCAACTTCATTTTTTTTAGTTGATGTTAAGCAAGGGCGATGCGACCATGCTTAGCTCGTCGTCTTTTCACTACATGCTTCGACTTTTCGCTGTAATGGTCGAGTCCTTCGTGTGGTATATCATGTTTCTTGAAAAATGGTATCAATCGTTTATGCGCATGGAACAAGTCTAATGCAATGGTACGAATAGTGCCGTAATTGCATTTAAATAGATCACGAAACTCGTCCGCTTTGATCGAATATTTAATAGCAGTCAAGAATGCATTGAGGACACATAAAGCCCGAGTGCTAGACTTGGCATTTGGATTTAGCAGACGATTGTCTGTGGTAAATTCCATCAACTTGACCAAAAATGAACACTGGTTGTCTGGTAACTCAAGAAGCTTTGCATATGCTTGAATGTAGCTGTTCTCAGGTTTTATCTCGCGAATGTTCTCAGCTAAGAATCCATGGTCGAGCATTTCCCGAACCTTCTTATCTCCTTTTGAATACGTTTGCGAATCAACTTTAAACCACGTGTATATGTCGCAGGGTTTAAATGGCAAGTTGTGTCTTAGGCATTCGTAGTATGTCATCGCTGCCAAGATAGCTCGCAGAATTGTTCCGCGGTAGATTGTTCCTTCCGTCCGCATATGTTTGTATTGCTCACATACATTCAAAAGAATATCCTTCGGGATCGCTCCTTCCTTACCGATTTCATGATTATAGGTGAAAAGTATGTTTCGAATGTGGATTTCAGGAGATGAGTCATAGCTTGATTGCGATCTTAGAATAGTTTGATAGCGATGCGCATTGGAGCCGACGCAGCGTAATCCACTCGCCATGGTGTTGTAGTTCATATTAGACACGATCGTACTCATATCGGAGACTTCTACGTTTTCTTTAATCAATCCACAAAGCTCACACACATATTGATTGGTCGCCTTCACAGTCATCAGCACATCGCAAGTCGGACAGCGGTCGTAACTAATTGCTAACTCATCTTCTACCGATTCCAGATGATCTCCAATCTTGATCGACTCCAAAGTTGCTTCCAAATCGTCAACAAGCGCAAACAGCTCCATGTTTGAAGTTTAATAATGCGACAAAGTTATATTATTGATGTTGAATGTCAATTTAATCATGCCGTATTTGTTCTGCGTCGTTAAATATATATCAACAATCGATAGACAATGAAAAAGCTAATCGATCAGATAGACTCGGAAGCCATTGAATGGAAGCATGGTGAATGGAAAAAAACTAAAATCAAGGCGTTGTTTATCGCACTGATTATATTTGTAGTATGGCTGGTGGTATTCGCGTTCTGTGCAATTAATATTCATTCAAATGGATTTAAAAAACGTTTCTCAAAGCAATTAGACTTCTTGGGAGCACTAATTATTATTCCAGTAATCTACTTCGCATTGGTTCATAGATATGTTCCTGTCTTTGCAATGCTCAAGGAGCGAGGCAACTTTATTGGTAAGGTAGCATACGAGCGTCAGCTCACCGACGAAATATATAAACGAATGAGCATGGCTGATGCGGATGAGCGTAAAAAGCAGGAATGGTATTATAGTTTGTCCGAGACCGAGAAGCTGAAATATATAATTTCGGAATTGCAAACGAAATTGGACGAATGCTCATGTCCAATCGATTAATCGGAACTGCATGGTGTCTTAGCAATAAACATTACCATCACAAGATTGATACTTGTCCATGCCATTCCACATGTTGTAGTTATTGCCCGATATGGCAACGGGATAGGCGCTTTATCTTTGTTCTTATCGAATGCAAAGTAAAAGATAAGCGTTAACGCTATGGTAAGGATCAAGAATAGACCAGGGATTACAAAAACCCACTTTGGTTTTGAAAGAGCTTTAAACCCCCTGGACATACCTTCTTTCATATACCCTAAGCTATTAGATACGCCTTTAAAAGACGGTCTGATTCTTTTCCACCCGCTGCTCATCTAGATATTACTGAATCTATTACTTATATTGATCAAAACAAAAAAACTACTCTTCAATCATACAACTGAAGATACTCGCGCAAGCTGACACTCCGACGACTCGCTAATATTTCTAATCTGTCAGGGTTGTACTATGTACTCAAGATATTTAGGCATGTCGAATGGTTTAGCTTGCTCACCAGTTGAAGGTCAGCCTCGTAAACATCTTGACGGTTGATTAATGCTATAATATCTCCATCATCACAATATTCTAGTACATCTGTGGTTAAGAACAGCTTTATAAGTTGATCTTTTGAAACAAACGGGTTGACCAACAGAGCATACAATGCTCCACAATCAATCAAATACGCTATATGATTCAACGCGATATTAACACCCTCTTGGGTATTTAAAAGCACTATCCAGTTATCGTGAGACAGACAATGAACGTGATCACGAATGACGATGTGATCATAGAAGTCTTGATTAACATTCGCGATAGTATCAAGATTCAAGTTTTCGATTATCCATGTACCATTATCATTAATGCTCCAGTAAGGTAATAAGTAATTGTCGTGTAGCAACTTAGTTATGATTGACTGTCGCCCAAGATTTTCAATTTTTTTTATGATAAATGACTTTGCATGTGGACTCAATAGCATTTTAGAAACAAATTTATCAGAAAAACCTGCAGCAATATGCTTGCCGTAAACAGTTTGATGGCGATCAAGGATTTCCATTGCTTTCTTTGCCGCGTCACGATTATACGAACTTGCGATGTCAACTAAACCAATGACGTAGTTGTGCGATATATCTGAATCGGCAATCCATTTCTCGAGGATATCAATTGCATATGGATTGCTAAAGAACTCATCTTCTACTAAGCCTGCTTTCATATCTTCGACAGTAATGTACTTGCTAGCTATTTCATTCTCGCAAATCAAAGGAATTAACTATTCACGAGCTGCATCGTCCGCATTTAAGATATAATCAATAATAGGACTTGCAGCAGGGTTATCTACGACAATATCTCTGAGAGCATATTTGTCGATTGTATGTATTGTGCTGGTGATACCTTCACCATGAATTTCATCCAAGTACATTAAATACTCCAACGCTGATCCATTAACTTCAAGTAACGCACAATGATTTGCCAGTATTGAACAATCGCCAGGAATTGATGTATTGACAATATTTTGAAAAAATTGTTGCGATGTACAATTGCCAGTATTGAATCGATGAAGCAGTTTCCATCCATGATAGCTAGAATGAATCGAATACACAAAATCAATTGAAACTTCCCATCGTTTTTCTATCCATATTTGTGCGAGAGGATTTACAAGCATCGGATCATGTGCGATGTACGCTCCATGATAACATAGCAACATTGGTGGATATGTCTGCAAGTACTCTAAAAGACGAATCGATTCACGAGCAACAATAGGAGACATTCGTAATAGTTCATCCCATCTACATGGAGAGAGATTCTCGATGCCATCCTGAAGTATCTGGTTGTTATCTAAATTATGATTTAACACATAAACCGCAGATATTATTGCGGACATCACGTGCTGCTCATTTTGCGATATGCCCAATATAAGCAGAATAGATCTAACATCAGAATGCGGAGCACTAAATACATTTTCAGCGAACTCAGATTTGGAGAGCCCCAGAATAGTTAGTATCCAGTCAGCCGGACCTGCGGCGGGAGATAGTTGTAGGACGTTCATAGTGATAAGTAGATATATTATATCTTTTACTAAATGACTTTAATATACACTGTATAATGATCTCCTTTGTTAATACCAACGACTTTATTCTACAAAATCTGGATACGCACAGTCCCAATGTAGGTGAGGCATCTGCATACATTCTTTTGATTAAAGCGAACTGGTGCGGTCATTGCACACGATATTTGCCACAATACGAACAGCAAAGTATGAAATTTCCTAACGTCAAATTCCTTATTCTTGAAAGCACCGATAATGAACGACTTATAAATGCTTGGAACAATTTAGTGTCGCCTGCGTTCAAATTACAGGGCTATCCAACTGTTTTATTATATTCGTCTGATGGCAAACCAGTAAAAACGATTGAAGACAGAATGAACCTTGCGTCAGTGCTCAATCTCTAACAAAAAAAACGAATAAATAAAAGTAAAAGAAGTTCTAATTCGTCAGCGGACGAATCTGGATTGTTTTATTCACTTTAAAGTCTTTCACCCAGCCATTCGGGAACACCTGCTTGAACGCATTTGTCACCTTCTCGTAATCATCATCGCGGGCGAGATGGTGCGAGAAGTGCATCTCATAGCCATATCGAAGAGTTCTGTAAAGATCGATATCATCAAGGAAGACAAACGAAGCGTCCACCCATTCCTCAACATTGCACTCGTATTCCAGATACATTATCATATCATCCCACGTGTTATCGATAAACTTCGGTCCACCTTTCCACCACCTGCCCATGGTATCAAGGTAATGGAAGATGATGTCATCTTTCGCAAGGATGTGCTGTAGTGCAGCAAATTTCTCAAGATATGAATTATCGTCAAGCCGTTCGCTTTCAGGCTTTTTCACATTGTACCGCTCAATTGCGTTGTCGAACTCGCTTTCATACTCCCTCTCACTGTCTGAAGCATCAGACTCCTCGTCTTTAAAATATTCAGCAACTGCGCATTGGCGAGTAAAGTCGTCGATTATGTCGTAGTCGAAAGCCTTTGGAGCCATGACGTATAGTGATGTATGTTGTATATACTTCGTCAATTTTATAGTTACGGAAAACATATATAAAAAACTAGTTACCAAATATCAAAGATACTTGAGAATGCAATCAATCACACAGTCAGGTAATCGGGTTTTCTTGATCATTTTACGCTTGGCTTCCATCTCGTGGATAAAAACAATTACGTAATGATCATCCATCGGAAAACAAAGTCCGTAAATGATTGACCATCCAATACTCGTTTGTTCGTCTCTCGATCATATCTCGCCAAGCTTGAGAACACTCAGGATATTGCGTAAAAGCTGGTGTTACCATTCTACGATTAATAAGATTGTTCCAATAAACCCGGTCTGCAAACTCGCGGATGAACCAGTTAATTTGTATATCAGCGAAGAACTGTTATGCAGTTTCATTTTTCTTTGGAACTGCGAAGTATATTGATTACCCGTCTAGTGATGGAAGCGTTCGAAGAAGAGTCCAAGTGTGGAAAAAGAAGATACGGAAACGTAACGTGAATTGGCTTGTTATTCACATTCACCAAGCAAAACTGCTAAGACAAAACTTAAATGATCCTGCAATGTTCATTCAACTTTGTTCTCGCTGTCCGACCACTCAGGCGCATCCTTGATTCGATCAAGCACAACTGCCACGCCGCTGTCTACGAGGTGAACGCCTGACCTTTATGTGATAGCTAGACATGTTGACGTGGATAGAAATTGCAAAGTGAGATTGAAATAGAGTAGCACTGTCCAACTCGACGTGCTGCTCCGCAGCTTGCCGCAGCTGGCGCGCCAAATGCATCCTCATCTACGCTATACGAGGCGCGTCGTCCACCCGAGACGTCGTAAACATACACCTTGAGATGCTCAGCACGTTCTCGAGCAGTCCAGTCGGGTCAGGATTGAGCTTGTATAACATCAACCTAGGCACTGCGGCCACACGATTGCGCCTGATCGGATCCTCGAGTTGCTTGTTGAGCAGTCTGAACAATTGCTGTGCCCCGATCTTCAACACCATATCCTTGCGAAGCAGCTGACGTCCTTGATGGTGCGGTAGTCGCGGGGTCTTGTGCAGGATTGCCTTCACGCCGAACAAAGTGCTGCCAGCATGTAGACTCCTCCTATCATGATCATCGCCCAGCATTGAGCGTTCACGGTAATCATGACCCAATCGCCCACAGAGTCAACGGCATGCGCTTGACTTGTATCGAGCAATATCAGGAAAAGGACTATGATGACCACACTCGAAGCGAAAATCTGTGGCATTGCGCGATATGGCCGAGAGTTAGAGGATGAACGCGTTAAGACCCATTGTGGACAACAGACACAGCTTATCTACCTTGCTGGTGAAAGCGGGAATGGGAGCCGAGAAGGAGCTAGCGGAGAATGGGGTTAGGGGAGAAGGTGGCACCTGCTCCGCAAGTGGCTCATCGTTTAGGTCTCCGCTACGCCGAGGAAGTCGTACGCAGCACGCCGCCACCGCAAACGCGGCACATGGACGGCGCGGGCAGCGGCTACAATGTTGCGTTGTGGGGTCGCTGAGATTAGGAAGTCTTTAGTGTTGTTTTATCTCGCAGAAACCCTATTTCCTGTCTTTTTTTTCCTTGTTCCTATTTCCTTTGTTGAGTGTCACACATCAAGTGTCCTTTCTCGGTAAGCGGAAACCCCTATTTCCTGTCTTCTTTTTCCTTGTTCCTATTTCCTTTGTTGAGTGTCACACATCAAGTGTTGTGTTTTTTACATCATGTCACATCACGATATGAAATGAAGGGCTGAGATTCAGCCACGACAGCGCCCCACTGAACTCTATTTCCTGCTTCCTATTGTCTATCACATTTACTTTGCGTCCAGAGCAGCACGATGGTCGTTTCAAATCACAAGGGAGTTGTGTGGCTTTTTTTAATTCGCTTAAATGGAGACAATGGAATCGGTTTAAGCGTTGAAGAGCGCGTCGACGGACACCGTAACAAGAAGAGCTTCGTCGTGAATAATGTCGACCCGAGTGGACCAGCTGCACGCGTCGGCATTCGACTAGGCGATGTAGTACGTGGCTAGACGCTTGACTCATTGTCGAAACCTCTGATCAAACATCTATGGGACAAGACGACGATCGGAGTGCTGAACGACCAAGAGCAGTTGGTTGGAATACAAGTGCGCCAGAGTGGTGAACTAGCGAGTATCCAGCAAACCCGAGCGCGCATGGTTGAGAAGCTTCGCTTGAGGAAGCGACGTGAGCTTGCGGGCAAGGACCCGCTTGGAACATGGACTGTTGACGAAGATGTGGCAAACTGGGATCGCAGACACTCAGCGGGGTTGCAAGATCACAACAACCAATCTCTGCTACTGATTCAAACTCTTAGTCAAGCTGCTTCTTTGGTTGAAGATCAAACTCCTGGCCATTCTGACCAAGCTTCACTGCCGTTTGATAATCAGGCTTCTGGCCAAGCTTCGCCAATTGATAATCAGGCTTCTGGCCAAGCTGCTCCTTTGATTGACGATCAGGCTTCTGGCCAAGCTTCGCCAATTGACGATCAAGCTTCTGGCCAAGCTGCTCCTTTGATTGACGATCAGGCTTCTGGCCAAGCTTCGCCAATTGATGATTCTATGGAGTATGATGATCATCCAATGGAGTACAGTGATGATCACCCAATGGAGTACAGTGATGATCATCCAATGGAGTACAGTGATGATCATCCAATGGAGTACGGCGCCATCGGGGTCGAAGAGCAATGCACCAGCTCCACCTGGGTTGGGACCGTTGCGGCATGCGCCATCGAACTGTAGCCGCCATTCTCTAGGCGTCGCAGTGGGCGGCTCGCTGACCGGTGCCTCTGTCTCCATCTGCACGTCGTTCGTAGACTCCTTGTCCGCTGCGTGCATCGTCGTGTCCGTCGTCTCGCTCTCCTTAGTCTCTTCGTCCAGCGTCCAGCGGTCAGGGGAGGGCGGGAGCAGACGATCGGCGATCCTGGACACGACGATGCTGCGTGGCAGCGGAGGTCCCCAGCGTGGCGCGGGTGCCTCACTGAGGCGGGCTGCAACGCGGGAGGCAACCAGTCCTCGAGGAAGTGGTGGGCCCCAGCGGGGCGGTGGGATTCTGCTTAGGCGCCCCGCAATTCTCGAGGCCACCATCATGCGTGGCAGCGGTGGGCTCCAGCGGTTCGTCCTCGTAGCTGCACCTGTTTCCTGCGCGGCAACGTCGGTGGGGCTCACCAGCGGGGACGCTGTGAGCTCCGGGGTAGTTCGGGGGCAGATCGGGCGTGGCGGTGACTGCCGCAGCAACGGTGGCGCTGGCTTCGACGGAGGTGTGGCTTGATGCTCCTGCCGCCGTCGAAGCCGCTGCCAAGGTGGTGCTCGGGCTGGCGCACGCTTGTGCGTGTCGAGCAGCAGCCAGCCTCGAAGCGAAGGGCGTGCCGCACGCGCAGCCCGCCGAGAACTTGTCGAGGAAGGCCACGCGCCGGTGCCGAGAGTCCCGATGGCGCTTGAGCGCTGCGAAGCTGGCGGCCGTGTACGTGCACAGCGTGCATTCGAAGCGCTGCGCGTTGTGCGCGTACACGGCGAGGACGGAGGCCGGACGAGCGCTAGCCGCGGATAGCCTGGGCGCTGGGTGTCAGTCCCCAGCCTCGTCCTCTTCGGGCAGCAGGAGCTCGGCCAGCTCCCGCGAGTCTTCGTCGTCGCCGTCATTGAGGCGGCGACGCTTGTCTCCTACGCGTAGTACTGGTGGCGGCGACAGCGGCTGGGGTCCCGTTGTCGGCCACCAGGTACCTTGGTCTACGTCCATGGGGACGGCGGCGACGGCGTTGGCTTCCTCATCGTCTCGTCCGCCGTCGCTGTCGTCCCGGTGGGCTGCTGTACTGCTGGTGCTGTTCCAGCTGCTGATGGCGTCGCCCGTCATGGGGTCCGCGCGCGCGCTGGCCAGGGATTCTTGGTCGTGGCTCGGCGCGCGCGCGCGATGCTCCGCGGCGGCGCGATCAGCAGGAGGGCAGCACGGTCGGCTGCGACTGCTACCGCTGGTGGGGCGGTGGCAACCGCAGCTGGGCTTGGTGGCGTGGCGCTGGAGGCCGTGCTGAGCGCTCCAGAGTCGGGCAGCATGCCGCCTGCCCTTACGGGTAGGGCGGCAACAGTCAGAGAGTCTTGGGGCCGCTGACAGCGGCGGCGTGGTCGTCTTGGCCGTCCTCGTCGTCGCTGCCGTCCGTGTCGAGGTCGTGGGGTCCGTGGGGTGCGCGAGGGCGCGAGCCGTGGCGGCTGCAAGCGCCGCTCCCAGCGCTACCCGGTCGGGCAGCCTGCCGGCCGCCCTGACGGGTTGTCTCTCATCACAGGAGGGTCTGGGGCGGCGGCGCGCACTGGGCGAGGAGGCGAGGCGTCTTGGGCAGCCGTACGGCGCGCTTGGGGTCCGGGGTGGCCTGGGGGCTCCAGGGGAGCCGTCGCTCCACGCGCCATCTTCGGCAGCCGCCGAGGTGGCGCTGTGTTCTTCGGTCGCTGGAGGCGGCTGTGAAGCCTGAGCGGCCTGGGATCCGCCAATAGTGGGGCCCAGTGACGGTGGCCCGCCCGCGTCCGCGGGACGTCCCGCGGGCCGACCACCAGCAGGCGGATCCACGAAACGACGCGGCACTGAAGCCGCGGGCCGGGTGCTCGCTTGGCCGCCAGAGGTGGCAGCCAGCGGTCCGGGCTGGCGTACAATGGGCGCTGCGGGTCCTAACCCCGTGCCCGAAGTTGTAGCGGCTGAAAAGCCGCCGGTGCCGAGTAGTGGCACCGCGCGTGGAGGCTCCGCAGGGCCAATTTGAAGCTCGGAAGAGCTCAAAACGGGGGCGTCAGTGTGTAACCGAACCCCTAGATGGCCATAGCCATGCGAGATGTAATCATCCGCTGCCACGTCAGCCTCGTCAGCGGTCGCGCTATAGAAAGACGCGTCGCTCCCGAGGCTGGAGTGGCTGGCTGTGGAGCACTCGCTGTCGGTGGACAGCGAGCGCCCTGGCTCCCAGTTCGGCCACCAGAAGCGCATGCGCCGGTGCGCCGATGCGTTGGTGAAGTGCCGGAAGGTGGTCAGTGTAGGAAGGCTCAAATGCAGTTGGCCTCGCAGGAAAGGTGAACGCCCCGGAGACCGCCCCGGAGATACTGGCAAGCCAGCTACTCGCGGGAGTTCCAAAATGAGAGTGAAAAGTCCGCCAAAATAGGCGGAAACCAGTTTTCACACTGATTAGAACAGAGAAGTTTTGTATATTTACCAACCGGTATACCCGTTAACTTCCAAGGAAGTTCCTATCTGATATCTAACTATTGGTTTGGAACCGAATCTGATACTTTACGAGTCGATGGTACGACTATTGAAACGCGCCACCACCGGGGTGGTGGTGCGTCCGTCAAGTCGACCACCGGAATGGGTTTCCCGAGGGCGGTTCCCTACATGGGTGGGGCCCTTTCGGCCAACTTGGGCCGGAACCGTGCCGTCTAGCGGCGGCCGGTGCACGACGGAGTCCCCCCCCGGTCTCCGTCACCCGACTGCCCCCTTGATGCTTGGCTGGGCGGCTGGTGCTGGCGCACCCGGTGCTTGGCGCAATGTAGGTTCCAGATGCGGCGGCTGGACTGGATGCACGCCACTGAGAGCTGCCGGTCCAGTCGCTTCGCATCACGCTTCAGGAGGCCTAGGTGCTCCGTGTAGACCTTGTGGTTGCTTGGCGCCACCGAGCCCAGCGAGCCGTAGACGAGCGCCGAGAGGTGTACCGTCCACCCTTGGCGCTCGAGATGCTGCTTGATGCCAGCATACTTGGACTTCTTGTCCGCGATTGCCTTGGCCAGCCCTGAGCTCTCTGGGTCGTCTGTCTCCTGCTTGTCGAACGCGACCTTCAGGTCAACCACCGCGACCGTGCGCTGCTCATGGTTGTAGACCTGAAGGTCGGGTCGCAGGGCTGGCCCAGGTAGTCCCGGCACCGTTTGGTTCACGCGGAGCTCGCGGCGGGCGCCCGATGACGCGCGGAGCGTGTGCTCGATTTCCTTGAGCGCGTCGTCGTGGCGCCCGCGTGCAGCGTCCATCGTGCCCGGGCAGTGGTTGAGCACGTGAGCTAGTGACTCTTTCCACCGACAGCCCGGGTGGCGGCAGCGGTCGTGGGCGCGGAGGCGTCGGCGCGAGAGAGCGTCAGCGGTGTCCACCAGGTTAAGGCGAGCGGCCACCGCGAAGCGGTAGTCGCTCTCCCACATGCCGCGCGGTCGCGTGAGGAAGCAGCTGCCGGCACCGTGCACCCGCGCTGTCTTGCCCTGGTCCCCGAAGGCGCACCAGTCCCGCCAGTGCTTGTTCTTGATGTGCTGCTTCACGTGCCGCAGCACGTTGCGGTGGTCGAGCCACTCAGCATGATGTGGCACGCGGAGCTGTAGTGGCTGGGCAGGTGCGCCCGTCTCCGGGTCGGCCGACGCAGTGGCCACTTTGAGCCCAAAGGCCTTGAGGTTCTTGCGGATGTCGACCCACAGCGAGCCGATGTCGCCATTGCGGCGCTTGGGTGGCGCGTGGGCCGACATCCCGAGGTTCAATTCAGGAAGAGCTCGCACAGCTCATCACCGCGCTCCTTCCAGTGCGGCTTGTCCAGCCGGTGCCGTGCGTCGGCTATCTGGTGGAGCTGCACGCGCGCGATGCGACGGATGGCTTGGTCGGGGGAGTTGAGCATCTGCCATCCGTGCGCGATCTGCAGCGACGCATGCAGTTCCACCAGCGGCAGGAGCCCCAAGCCGCCGCGCGACACCGGCGCGTAGAAGAAGTGGTTGTTGGCATTCTTGGGCAGGCGCAACAGGTGGCGAAGGCCGCGGCGGAGGTGGAGGTCGAAGCTCTCCAGGTGCTGGTCTTCGGGCCGCAGGTGCCGGAGGGCGTACTCGACCCGAGGGAAGAGGTACACCTTCACGGCCTTCACCACCTGCCATGGTGCGAGGCCGGACTCGAGCAGCGCCGTCGCGTCCTGCTTGAGCAGCTTGAGCGCGGGTGCGAGCTCGACGCGGCGGCGCACGTGGTCGAAGCCGTCGCCGATCCCCAGGTACTGATATGATTGCGTCTGGGTCATCGTGGGGATCGGCGTGCCGTCGAGCTCAAGCTCGAGGTTGTCGGCCTCGGACGCACCGTGGCCGTTGCGCCGCACGCCCATGCTGCTGCACTTGGCCGGGTTTGCCGCCATGCCGGTCCAGCGCAGGAAGTCGGCGACGAGCTCGTGCTGCTGGGTGACGCCCGCCTTGGTGCCGCTGAAGATCTTGAGGTCGTCGGCGTAGGCCGAGACACCAGGGCGGTCGTCACCAGAGAGCTGTACACCGGAATCTTGCAGCCGCCGCAGTGCAAAGAGCAGCGGGCTGATGGCGATATTGAAGAGCTGGGGGCTCAGGGGGCATCCCTGGAAGACTCCCACGCGTTGCCATATTGGCGCTGTCTGGCCGTCCGCGGCGTTCCCCACCACGAAGGCTGCTTGATCGTACAGCCCTTGGCACATTGCAACGTAGCCCGCCGGGACGCCGAGGCGGCGCAGTGCATCCCACAGCAGGTGGAACGGCACGCTGCCGAAGGCGTTCCGGAGGTCGTACCACACCTCGTAGAGTGACCGGCGCTTCCGGCGGGCGTGGTCGACGAGCGTGGCTGCGAGGAAGTTGTGCTCCCCGCAGCCGTTGACTGCTCGGAAGCCCTTCTGTCCAGGCGCGTGCCGCTCGTTGGCGTCCATCCACCGTGTGAGCCGACGCGCGGGACCCCAGCGTATAGCTTGTAGACCGCTTGCTGGAGGCAGATCGGCCTCCAGTTCGCCGGGTTCTCACGCGAGCCCTTCTTGTGGAGGAGGCGTACAACGCCGAGCTTCCAGCTCTGAGGCACCCGCTTCGCGTCCCAGCACCGCTTGAATGCCGCCGTCAGCACCGGTAGAAGCTGGGCAGAAAATCGCTTGTACACGTCGTACCCGACGCCATCGAGGCCGGGCTGGAGGCACCGCGCACGTGTTCAAGCTGAGTCTCAATTTCATCCGCCGTTGGTGCCTCAGTCAACAGCTCTCGGAACCTTGTGGCGGCGGGCAGGCGAGCCATAGCTGCGCGGAAGGCTGCACCGTCGGAAGCCTCTGCGTCAAAGTCCGTGGGTGGTGTGTTCACTGCAGTGAAGTGTCGCCACAGCTCGTCGCTGGAGATAGGGCAGACGCCGTCGTCCACCGGCGTCGTAGTACCACTCGCTTCTTCATCTGTCGTCGCTGCTGTCGTCCGAGCTGCATGTGCTGCGCGTTCTGCGCGGGCCTTCTCCAGAATGCTGCCGACGCATGCTTTCTCGTCGGTGTCAAAGCGGTGGCGAAGGAGGTGCTGGTTAATCGCTGATCGGATTCGCCCAACGCGGCGTCGCGCCTTGGCGATCGCTGGTCTGTCCTGGGGACGCGCCCGTTCCAGCGCGTGAAGCTCATCGAGTGCTTCATCGATGCGGTGCTCGCGGTGATGGCGGGTGACACGCGGTGGCCTTGGCTGACGCTGCTGCTTCTGGCGCGTGCCACCGCCGCTGCCACCAGACTGGCGTGGGTGACGTCGACTGCGCCTGCCTTTGTGTCGTCCCCGACGCCTGCGTCGGCGTCGGCGTCGCTGCCCTTCTTCCTGCTCTGGCTCCTGCGTGTCAAGATCTGCTGCGGTGTTGCGCTGCTGCTGTTGGTGCTGTCCTTCGCGCTGTTGCTGTGGCCGCTGCCGGTTCTGCGTTGGGGTGCCCCGCTGCTGGCAGTAGGGCTGCAGCTTGTCGTACAGCGTGTACGGGAGGGCAGTGATGTAGCCCTCCGCAGTTTCCCAGTCGCTAGCGTCAGTAATCTTCGCCGACAGTGTGGCACCTAGGCGTTCCACCATCTCGCAGGCCGCCTCGTGCTCCTCCTCGGTTAGCTGGCGGAGGCGGAGGCGTGTTCGTCGAGCTGGCACCTCGTCGGGTCCAACGTGGAGTGGCGCGTATACCTCGCCGTCATCGATGTCTGCGCGCTGGTCCAGGTCGCTGTCTGCTGCCGCCATGTCCACATCGCAGGTATCCATGGGTGGGGCTGCCGCTGCTGCGGTCACTGCTGGCGCTGGACCGGTATCCATTGACGTCGTGCACGCGCCGGGCACTGGGTGTGCCTTGCACTCGACCTTGGTGTTCTTCCTGTCGAGGGCCCTGTTGGCGAGCCGATCTGCGAATGCGTTGCCCTGCCTGTCGATGTGGTGGAGCGAGTGTTGCTCCAGCCGAGCCAGCTCCTGGCGTACGGCGTTGCGAAGCTGGCGGAGCCGAGTGCTTTTGGCGCCGTACAGCCCCTTCACTTGGCGGATGACGAGTAAGCTGTCGCCCTCTACGCGAAGTCGCTTGACGCCGTGGTCTGCTGCCGCTCGGGCACCGATCAGGAGTGCGGTGTACTCCGCCGTGTTGTTGGTCTCTGTGGTGCCCGGCATGTAGCGCGAACCCGTCCACACGACGGCGCCATCGGGGTCGAAGAGCAGTGCACCAGCTCCACCTAGGTTGGGACCGTTGCGGCATGCGCCATCGAACTGCAGCCGCCATTCTCTAGGCGTCGCAGTGGGCGGCTCGCTGGCCGGTGCCTCTGTCTCCATCTGCACGTCGTTCGTAGGCTCCTTGTCCGCTGCGTGCATCGTCGTGTCCGTCGTCTCGCTCTCCTTAGTCTCTTCGTCCAGCGTCCAGCGGTCAGGGGAGGGCGGGAGCAGACGATCGGCGATCCTGGACACGACGATGCTGCGTGGCAGCGGAGGTCCCCAGCGTGGCGCGGGTGCCTCACTGAGGCGGGCTGCAACGCGGGAGGCAACCAGTCCTCGAGGAAGTGGTGGGCCCCAGCGGGGCGGTGGGATTCTGCTTAGGCGCCCGCGAGGCCACCATCATGCGTGGCAGCGGTGGGCTCCAGCGGTTCGTCCTCGTAGCTGCACCTGTTTCCTGCGCGGCAACGTCGGTGGGGCTCACCAGCGGGGGACGCTGTGAGCTCGAGGTAGTTCGGGGGCAGATCGGGCGTGGCGGTGACTGCCGCAGCGACGGTGGCGCTGGCTTCGACGGAGGTGTGGCTTGATGCTCCTGCCGCCGTCGAAGCCGTTGCCAGGTGGTGCTCGGGCTGGCGCACGCTTGTGCGTGTCGAGCAGCAGCCAGCCTCGAAGCGAAGGGCGTGCCGCACGCGCAGCCCGCCGAGAACTTGTCGAGGAAGGCCACGCGCCGGTGCCGAGAGTCCCGATGGCGCTTGAGCGCTGCGAAGCTGGCGGCCGTGTACGTGCACAGCGTGCATTCGAAGCGCTGCGCGTTGTGCGCGTACACGGCGAGGACGGAGGCCGGACGAGCGCTAGCCGCGGATAGCCTGGGCGCTGGGTGTCGGTCCCCAGCCTCGTCCTCTTCGAGCAGCAGGAGCTCGGCCAGCTCCCGCGAGTCTTCGTCGTCGCCGTCATTGAGGCGGCGACGCTTGTCTCTACGCGTAGTACTGGTGGCGGCGACAGCGGCTGGGGTCCCGTTGTCGGCCACCAGGTACTTGGTCTACGTCCATGGGGACGGCGGCGACGGCGTTGGCTTCCTCATCGTCTCGTCCGCCGTCGCTGTCGTCCCGGTGGGCTGCTGTACTGCTGGTGCTGTTCCAGCTGCTGATGGCGTCGCCCGTCATGGGGTCCGCGCGCGCTGGCCAGGGATTCTTGGTCGTGGCTCGGCGGCGCGCGCGCGATGCTCCGCGGCGGCGCGATCAGCAGGAGGGCAGCACGGTCGGCTGCGACTGCTACCGCTGGTGGGGCGGTGGCAACCGCAGCTGGGCTTGGTGGCGTGGCGCTGGAGGCCGTGCTGAGCGCTCCAGAGTCGGGCAGCATGCCGCCTGCCCTTACGGGTAGGGCGGCAACAGTCAGAGAGTCTTGGGGCCGCTGACAGCGGCGGCGTGGTCGTCTTGGCCGTCCTCGTCGTCGCTGCCGTCCGTGTCGAGGTCGTGGGGTCCGTGGGGTGCGCGAGGGCGCGAGCCGTGGCGGCTGCAAGCGCCGCTCCCAGCGCTACCCGGTCGGGCAGCCTGCCGGCCGCCCTGACGGGTTGTCTCTCATCACAGGAGGGTCTGGGGCGGCGGCGCGCGCTGGGCGAGGAGGCGAGGCGTCTTGGGCAGCCGTACGGCGCGCTTGGGGGTCGGGGTGGCCTGGGGGCTCCAGGGGCCGTCGCTCCACGCGCCATCTTCGGCAGCCGCCGAGGTGGCGCTGTGTTCTTCGGTCGCTGGAGGCGGCTGTGAAGCCTGAGCGGCCTGGGATCCGCCAATAGTGGGGCCCAGTGACGGTGGCCCGCCCGCGTCCGCGGGACGTCCCGCAGGCCGACCACCAGCAGGCGGATCCACGAAACGACGCGGCACTGAAGCCGCGGGCCGGGTGCTCGCTTGGCCGCCAGAGGTGGCAGCCAGCGGTCCGGGCTGGCGTACAATGGGCGCTGCGGGTCCTAACCCCGTGCCCGAAGTTGTAGCGGCTGAAAGCCGCCGGTGCCGAGTAGTGGCACCGCGCGTGGAGGCTCCGCAGGGCAATTTGAAGCTCGGAAGAGCTCAAAACGGGGCGTCAGTGTGTAACCGAACCCCTAGATGGCCATAGCCATGCGAGATGTAATCATCCGCTGCCACGTCAGCCTCGTCAGCGGTCGCGCTATAGAAAGACGCGTCGCTCCCGAGGCTGGAGTGGCTGGCTGTGGAGCACTCGCTGTCGGTGGACAGCGAGCGCTCCGGGCTCCCAGTTCGGCCACCAGAAGCGCATGCGCCGGTGCGCCGATGCGTTGGTGAAGTGCCGGAAGGTGGTCAGTGTAGGAAGGCTCAAATGCAGTTGGCCTCGCAGGAAGGTGAACGCCCCGGAGACCGCCCCGGAGATACTGGCAAGCCAGCTACTCGCGGGAGTTCCAAAAATGAGAGTGAAAAAGTCCGCCAAAATAGGCGGAAACCAGTTTTCACACTGATTAGAACAGAGAAGTTTTGTATATTTACCAACCGGTATACCCGTTAACTTCAAGGAAGTTCCTATCTGATATCTAACTATTGGTTTGGAACCGAATCTGATACTTTACGAGTCGATGGTACGACTATTGAAACGCGCCACCACCGGGGTGGTGGTGCGTCCGTCAAATCGACCACCGGAATGGGTTTCCGAGGGCGGTTCCTACATGGGTGGGGCCCTTTCGGCCAACGGGCCGGAACCGTGCCGTCTAGCGGCGGCCGGTGCACGACGGAGTCCCCGGTCTCCGTCACCCGACTGCCCCTTGATGCTTGGCTGGGCGGCTGGTGCTGGCGCACCCGGTGCTTGGCGCAATGTAGGTTCCAGATGCGGCGGCTGGACTGGATGCACGCCACTGAGCTGCCGGTCAGTCGCTTCGCATCACGCTTCAGGAGGCCTAGATGCTCCGTGTAGACCTTGTGGTTGCTTGGCGCCACCGAGCCCAGCGAGCCGTAGACGAGCGCCGAGAGGTGTACCGTCCACCCTTGGCGCTCGAGATGCTGCTTGATGCCAGCATACTTGGACTTCTTGTCCGCGATTGCCTTGGCCAGCCCTGAGCTCTCTGGGTCGTCTGTCTCCTGCTTGTCGAACGCGACCGCCAGGTCAACCACCGCGACCGTGCGCTGCTCATGGTTGTAGACCTGAAGGTCGGGTCGCAGGGCTGGCCCAGGTAGTCCCGGCACCGTTTGGTTCACGCGGAGCTCGCGGCGGGCGCCCGATGACGCGCGGAGCGTGTGCTCGATTTCCTTGAGCGCGTCGTCGTGGCGCCCGCGTGCAGCGTCCATCGTGCCCGGGCAGTGGTTGAGCACGTGAGCTAGTGACTCTTTCCACCGACAGCCCGGGTGGCGGCAGCGGTCGTGGGCGCGGAGGCGTCGGCGCGAGAGCGTCAGCGGTGTCCACCAGGTTAAGGCGAGCGGCCACCGCGAAGCGGTAGTCGCTCTCCCACATGCCGCGCGGTCGCGTGAGGAAGCAGCTGCCGGCGCCACCGTGCACCCGCGCTGTCTTGCCCTGGTCCCCGAAGGCGCACCAGTCCCGCCAGTGCTTGTTCTTGATGTGCTGCTTCACGTGCCGCAGCACGTTGCGGTGGTCGAGCCACTCAGCATGATGTGGCACGCGAAGCTGTAGTGGCTGGGCAGGTGCGCCCGTCTCCGGGTCGGCCGACGCAGTGGCCACTTTGAGCCCAAAAGCCTTGAGGTTCTTGCGGATGTCGACCCACAGCGAGCCGATGTCGCCATTGCGGCGCTTGGGTGGCGCGTGGGCCGACATCCCGAGGTTCCAATTCAGGAAGAGCTCGCACAGCTCATCACCGCGCTCCTTCCAGTGCGGCTTGTCCAGCCGGTGCCGTGCGTCGGCTATCTGGTGGAGCTGCACGCGCGCGATGCGACGGATGGCTTGGTCGGGGGAGTTGAGCATCTGCCATCCGTGCGCGATCTGCAGCGACGCATGCAGTTCCACCAGCGGCAGGAGCCCAAGCCGCCGCGCGACACCGGCGCGTAGAAGAAGTGGTTGTTGGCATTCTTGGGCAGGCGCAACAGGTGGCGAAGGCCGCGGCGGAGGTGGAGGTCGAAGCTCTCCAGGTGCTGGTCTTCGGGCCGCAGGTGCCGGAGGGCGTACTCGACCCGAGGGAAGAGGTACACCTTCACGGCCTTCACCACCTGCCATGGTGCGAGGCCGGACTCGAGCAGCGCCGTCGCGTCCTGCTTGAGCAGCGAGCGCGGGTGCGAGCTCGACGCGGCGGCGCACGTGGTCGAAGCCGTCGCCGATCCCCAGGTACTGATATGATTGCGTCTGGGTCATCGTGGGGATCGGCGTGCCGTCGAGCTCAAGCTCGAGGTTGTCGGCCTCGGACGCACCGTGGCCGTTGCGCCGCACGCCCATGCTGCTGCACTTGGCCGGGTTTGCCGCCATGCCGGTCCAGCGCAGGAAGTCGGCGACGAGCTCGTGCTGCTGGGTGACGCCCGCCTTGGTGCCGCTGAAGATCTTGAGGTCGTCGGCGTAGGCCGAGACACCAGGGCGGTCGTCACCAGAGGCTGTACACCGGAATCTTGCAGCCGCCGCAGTGCAAGAGCAGCGGGCTGATGGCGATATTGAAGAGCTGGGGGCTCAGGGGGCATCCCTGGAAGACTCCCACGCGTTGCCATATTGGCGCTGTCTGGCCGTCCGCGGCGTTCCCCACCACGAAGGCTGCTTGATCGTACAGCCCTTGGCACATTGCAACGTAGCCCGCCGGGACGCCGAGGCGGCGCAGTGCATCCCACAGCAGGTGGAACGGCACGCTGCCGAAGGCGTTCCGGAGGTCGTACCACACCTCGTAGAGTGACCGGCGCTTCCGGCGGGCGTGGTCGACGAGCGTGGCTGCGAGGAAGTTGTGCTCCCGCAGCCGTTGACTGCTCGGAAGCCCTTCTGTCCAGGCGCGTGCCGCTCGTTGGCGTCCATCCACCGTGTGAGCCGACGCGCGAGGACCCCAGCGTATAGCTTGTAGACCGCTTGCTGGAGGCAGATCGGCCTCCAGTTCGCCGGGTTCTCACGCGAGCCCTTCTTGTGGAGGAGGCGTACAACGCCGAGCTTCCAGCTCTGAGGCACCCGCTTCGCGTCCCAGCACCGCTTGAATGCCGCCGTCAGCACCGGTAGAAGCTGGGCAGAAAATCGCTTGTACACGTCGTACCCGACGCCATCGAGGCCCGGGCTGGAGGCACCGCGCACGTGTTCAAGCTGAGTCTCAATTTCATCCGCCGTTGGTGCCTCAGTCAACAGCTCTCGGAACCTTGTGGCTGCGCGGAAGGCTGCACCGTCGGAAGCCTCTGCGTCAAAGTCCGTGGGTGGTGTGTTCACTGCAGTGAAGTGTCGCCACAGCTCGTCGCTGGAGATAGGGCAGACGCCGTCGTCCACCGGCGTCGTAGTACCACTCGCTTCTTCATCTGTCGTCGCTGCTGTCGTCCGAGCTGCATGTGCTGCGCGTTCTGCGCGGGCCTTCTCCAGAATGCTGCCGACGCATGCTTTCTCGTCGGTGTCAAAGCGGTGGCGAAGGAGGTGCTGGTTAATCGCTGATCGGATTCGCCCAACGCGGCGTCGCGCCTTGGCGATCGCTGGTCTGTCCTGGGGACGCGCCCGTTCCAGCGCGTGAAGCTCATCGAGTGCTTCATCGATGCGGTGCTCGCGGTGATGGCGGGTGACACGCGGTGGCCTTGGCTGACGCTGCTGCTTCTGGCGCGTGCCACCGCCGCTGCCACCAGACTGGCGTGGGTGACGTCGACTGCGCCTGCCTTTGTGTCGTCCCCGACGCCTGCGTCGGCGTCGGCGTCGCTGCCCTTCTTCCTGCTCTGGCTCCTGCGTGTCAAGATCTGCTGCGGTGTTGCGCTGCTGCTGTTGGTGCTGTCCTTCGCGCTGTTGCTGTGGCCGCTGCCGGTTCTGCGTTGGGGTGCCCCGCTGCTGGCAGTAGGGCTGCAGCTTGTCGTACAGCGTGTACGGGAGGGCAGTGATGTAGCCCTCCGCAGTTTCCCAGTCGCTAGCGTCGGTAATCTTCGCCGACAGTGTGGCACCTAGGCGTTCCACCATCTCGCAGGCCGCCTCGTGCTCCTCCTCGGTTAGCTGGCGGAGGCGGAGGCGTGTTCGTCGAGCTGGCACCTCGTCGGGTCAACGTGGGTGGCGCGTATACCTCGCCGTCATCGATGTCTGCGCGCTGGTCAGGTCGCTGTCTGCTGCCGCCATGTCCACATCGCAGGTATCCATGGGTGGGGCTGCCGCTGCTGCGGTCACTGCTGGCGCTGGACCGGTATCCATTGACGTCGTGCACGCGCCGGGCACTGGGTGTGCTTGCACTCGACCTTGGTGTTCTTCCTGTCGAGGGCCCTGTTGGCGAGCCGATCTGCGAATGCGTTGCCCTGCCTGTCGATGTGGTGGAGCGAGTGTTGCTCCAGCCGAGCCAGCTCCTGGCGTACGGCGTTGCGAAGCTGGCGGAGCCGAGTGCTTTGGCGCCGTACAGCCCCTTCACTTGGCGGATGACGAGTAAGCTGTCGCCCTCTACGCGAAGTCGCTTGACGCCGTGGTCTGCTGCCGCTCGGGCACCGATCAGGAGTGCGGTGTACTCCGCCGTGTTGTTGGTCTCTGTGGTGCCCGGCATGTAGCGCGAACCCGTCCACACGACGGCGCCATCGGGGTCGAAGAGCAGTGCACCAGCTCCACCTGGGTTGGGACCGTTGCGGCATGCGCCATCGAACTGCAGCCGCCATTCTCTAGGCGTCGCAGTGGGCGGCTCGCTGGCCGGTGCCTCTGTCTCCATCTGCACGTCGTTCGTAGGCTCCTTGTCCGCTGCGTGCATCGTCGTGTCCGTCGTCTCGCTCTCCTTAGTCTCTTCGTCCAGCGTCCAGCGGTCAGGGGAGGGCGGAGCAGACGATCGGCGATCCTGGACACGACGATGCTGCGTGGCAGCGGAGGTCCCCAGCGTGGCGCGGGTGCCTCACTGAGGCGGGCTGCAACGCGGGAGGCAACCAGTCCTCGAGAGTGGTGGGCCCCAGCGGGGTGGGATTCTGCTTAGGCGCCCCGCAATTCTCGAGGCCACCATCATGCGTGGCAGCGGTGGGCTCCAGCGGTTCGTCCTCGTAGCTGCACCTGTTTCCTGCGCGGCAACGTCGGTGGGGCTCACCAGCGGGGGACGCTGTGAGCTCCAGGTAGTTCGGGGGCAGATCGGGCGTGGCGGTGACTGCCGCAGCAACGGTGGCGCTGGCTTCGACGGAGGTGTGGCGATGCTCCTGCCGCCGTCGAAGCCGTTGCCAGGTGGTGCTCGGGCTGGCGCACGCTTGTGCGTGTCGAGCAGCAGCCAGCCTCGAAGCGAAGGGCGTGCCGCACGCGCAGCCCGCCGAGAACTTGTCGAGGAAGGCCACGCGCCGGTGCCGAGAGTCCCGATGGCGCTTGAGCGCTGCGAAGCTGGCGGCCGTGTACGTGCACAGCGTGCATTCGAAGCGCTGCGCGTTGTGCGCGTACACGGCGAGGACGGAGGCCGGACGAGCGCTAGCCGCGGATAGCCTGGGCGCTGGGTGTCGGTCCCCAGCCTCGTCCTCTTCGAGCAGCAGGAGCTCGGCCAGCTCCGCGAGTCTTCGTCGTCGCCGTCATTGAGGCGGCGACGCTTGTCTCTACGCGTAGTACTGGTGGCGGCGACAGCGGCTGGGGTCCCGTTGTCGGCCACCAGGTACCTGAGTCTACGTCCATGGGGACGGCGGCGACGGCGTTGGCTTCCTCATCGTCTCGTCCGCCGTCGCTGTCGTCCCGGTGGGCTGCTGTACTGCTGGTGCTGTTCCAGCTGCTGATGGCGTCGCCCGTCATGGGCTCCGCGCGCGCGCTGGCCAGGAATTCTTGGTCGTGGCTCGGCAGCGCGCGCGCGATGCTCCGCGGCGGCGCGATCAGCAGGAGAGGCAGCACGGTCGGCTGCGACTGCTACCGCTGGTGGGGCGGTGGCAACCGCAGCTGGGCTTGGTGGCGTGGCGCTGGAGGCCGTGCTGAGCGCTCCAGAGTCGGGCAGCATGCCGCCTGCCCTTACAGGTAGGGCGGCAACAGTCAGAGAGTCTTGGGGGCCGCTGACAGCGGCGGCGTGGTCGTGGCCGTCCTCGTCGTCGCTGCCGTCCGTGTCGAGGTCGTGGGGGTCCGTGGGGTGCGCGAGGGCGCGAGCCGTGGCGGCTGCAAGCGCCGCTCCCAGCGCTACCCGGTCGGGCAGCCTGCCGGCCGCCCTGACGGGTTGTCTCTCATCACAGGAGGGTCTGGGGCGGCGGCGCGCTGGGCGAGGAGGCGAGGCGTCTTGGGCAGCCGTACGGCGCGCTTGGGGTCAGGGGTGGCCTGGGGGCTGGGAGCCGTCGCTCCACGCGCCATCTTCGGCAGCCGCCGAGGTGGCGCTGTGTTCTTCGGTCGCTGGAGGCGGCTGTGAAGCCTGAGCGGCCTGGGATCCGCCAATAGTGGGGCCCAGTGACGGTGGCCCGCCCGCGTCCGCGGGACGTCCCGCAGGCCGACCACCAGCAGGCGGATCCACGAAACGACGCGGCACTGAAGCCGCGGGCCGGGTGCTCGCTTGGCCGCCAGAGGTGGCAGCCAGCGGTCCGGGCTGGCGTACAATGGGCGCTGCGGGTCCTAACCCCGTGCCCGAAGTTGTAGCGGCTGGAAAGCCGCCGGTGCCAGTAGTGGCACCGCGCGTGGAAACTCCGCAGGGCAATTTGAAGCTCGGAAGAGCTCAAAACGGGGGCGTCAGTGTGTAACCGAACCCCTAGATGGCCATAGCCATGCGAGATGTAATCATCCGCTGCCACGTCAGCCTCGTCAGCGGTCGCGCTATAGAAAGACGCGTCGCTCCCGAGGCTGGTGGCTGGCTGTGGAGCACTCGCTGTCGGTGGACAGCGAGGCGCTCCCGGGCTCCCAGTTCGGCCACCAGAAGCGCATGCGCCGGTGCGCCGATGCGTTGGTGAAGTGCCGGAAGGTGGTCAGTGTAGGAAGGCTCAAATGCAGTTGGCCTCGCAGGAAGGTGAACGGAGACCGCCCGGAGATACTGGCAAGCCAGCTACTCGCGGGAGTTCCAAAAATGAGAGTGAAAAAGTCCGCCAAAATAGGCGGAAACCAGTTTTCACACTGATTAGAACAGAGAAGTTTTGTATATTTACCAACCGGTATACCCGTTAACTTCCAAGGAAGTTCCTATCTGATATCTAACTATTGGTTTGGAACCGAATCTGATACTTTACGAGTCGATGGTACGACTATTGAAACGCGCCACCACCGGGGTGGTGGTGCGTCCGTCAAATCGACCACCGGAATGGGTTTCCGAGGGCGGTTCCCTACATGGGTGGGGCCCTTTCGGCCAACGGGCCGGAACCGTGCCGTCTAGCGGCGGCCGGTGCACGACGAGTCCCCCGGTCTCCGTCACCCGACTGCCTTGATGCTTGGCTGGGCGGCTGGTGCTGGCGCACCCGGTGCTTGGCGCAATGTAGGTTCCAGATGCGGCGGCTGGACTGGATGCACGCCACTGAGCTGCCGGTCAGTCGCTTCGCATCACGCTTCAGGAGGCCTAGATGCTCCGTGTAGACCTTGTGGTTGCTTGGCGCCACCGAGCCCAGCGAGCCGTAGACGAGCGCCGAGAGGTGTACTGTCCACCCTTGGCGCTCGAGATGCTGCTTGATGCCAGCATACTTGGACTTCTTGTCCGCGATTGCCTTGGCCAGCCCTGAGCTCTCTGGGTCGTCTGTCTCCTGCTTGTCGAACGCGACCGCCAGGTCAACCACCGCGACCGTGCGCTGCTCATGGTTGTAGACCTGAAGGTCGGGTCGCAGGGCTGGCCAGGTAGTCCCGGCACCGTTTGGTTCACGCGGGCTCGCGGCGGGCGCCCGATGACGCGCGGAGCGTGTGCTCGATTTCCTTGAGCGCGTCGTCGTGGCGCCCGCGTGCAGCGTCCATCGTGCCCGGGCAGTGGTTGAGCACGTGAGCTAGTGACTCTTTCCACCGACAGCCCGGGTGGCGGCAGCGGTCGTGGGCGCGGAGGCGTCGGCGCGAGAGCGTCAGCGGTGTCCACCAGGTTAAGGCGAGCGGCCACCGCGAAGCGGTAGTCGCTCTCCACATGCCGCGCGGTCGCGTGAGGAAGCAGCTGCCGGCGCCACCGTGCACCCGCGCTGTCTTGCCCTGGTCCCCGAAGGCGCACCAGTCCCGCCAGTGCTTGTTCTTGATGTGCTGCTTCACGTGCCGCAGCACGTTGCGGTGGTCGAGCCACTCAGCATGATGTGGCACGCGAAGCTGTAGTGGCTGGGCAGGTGCGCCCGTCTCCGGGTCGGCCGACGCAGTGGCCACTTTGAGCCAAAAGCCTTGAGGTTCTTGCGGATGTCGACCCACAGCGAGCCGATGTCGCCATTGCGGCGCTTGGGTGGCGCGTGGGCCGACATCCCGAGGTTCAATTCAGGAAGAGCTCGCACAGCTCATCACCGCGCTCCTTCCAGTGCGGCTTGTCCAGCCGGTGCCGTGCGTCGGCTATCTGGGTAGGACTGCACGCGCGCGATGCGACGGATGGCGGTCGGGGAGTTGAGCATCTGCCATCCGTGCGCGATCTGCAGCGACGCATGCAGTTCCACCAGCGGCAGGAACCCCAAGCCGCCGCGCGACACCGGCGCGTAGAAGAAGTGGTTGTTGGCATTCTTGGGCAGGCGCAACGGGTGGCGAAGGCCGCGGCGGAGGTGGAGGTCGAAGCTCTCCAGGTGCTGGTCTTCGGGCCGCAGGTGCCGGAGGGCGTACTCGACCCGAGGGAAGAGGTACACCTTCACGGCCTTCACCACCTGCCATGGTGCGAGGCCGGACTCCAGCGCCGTCGCGTCCTGCTTGAGCAGCTTGAGCGCGGGTGCGAGCTCGACGCGGCGGCGCGTGGTCGAAGCCGTCGCCGATCCCCAGGTACTGATATGATTGCGTCTGGGTCATCGTGGGGATCGGCGTGCCGTCGAGCTCAAGCTCGAGGTTGTCGGCCTCAGACGCACCGTGGCCGTTGCGCCGCACGCCCATGCTGCTGCACTTGTGGCCGGGTTTGCCGTCCAGCGCGCAGGAAGTCGGCGACGAGCTCGTGCTGCTGGGTGACGCCCGCCTTGGTGCCGCTGAAGATCTTGAGGTCGTCGGCGTAGGCCGGGAACACCAGGGCGGTCATCACCAGAGGCTGTAC